>CM070037.1:35214677-35240577 GCA_036250615.1 Ptychadena robeensis | reverse complement strand
ATCGATCGAATTACATCGATTGTACAGTCAATCGAACCATGTGTGGCTAGCTTTACTCATAATCTAATGTAAAAAAAACATGATCCATCATCAATGAGACAATTTTCTACTTTTCTAGACAGCTTTAGTAATCTCAGATCTCTTTAGCAATTATCAATGACATTTTATTATAATAATCAGTGGACTAAGTAAATATGCAATAAAGGTATACATTTAGGGGTCCATAGGTGTAGGTTGACAATCAGAAATAATTGTTAATTGTCTCCTTAACTATTTTTTCCTACAGAATCTATTGATATTACACAAGCTTACTTCTCCATGGATGCCACTTGGCTGGTTGATATTGTGCCCTTGGTACGAAGTGCTGTTGAGGTCTTTCCAGCAAACAAAAGACTATTCTTTGCCATCTTCAGTAGAATAAGTCTGACAAGTTCTCCCATGTACAGACCACTAATCATCTTCTCAAATCTACCATTCAAAAGACAATAGTATACTGACATAATATATTCCTTAATAGACATAATAACAAGCAGTGATATGGGAGTGACATAGATTCTGTATGGTAAATGCATGTAACAAAACCCACACATGAACCTAAATGAATTCAATAGAAAACCTAAATAGTCCAATTTCTTTCAAGACTGAGAAAATACATAGAGAACTAATGGGTTAGCAATCCTTAGCATCTGTAAATCGTAGTATGAGAATACAAGAGAAAAAGTTAAAATTATTTCTCTAACATATCCATATAATCATATGTACAAACATGCATAAAGTGTTATTCAGAACAATGTTTCTGGCTTCTTATCTCAAACCCTGTTGATCAAGTTTAATTCTGCATTTGGACTGCACTAAGGTCATCTGTAATGGTTGCTTGTTTGCCATAGAAAGTCAATATACAGCTTTGGCCCTGAGATGTCCTATGTAAGATTTACCACAGATGCCCACCACAAGCATTTCCATAAAATTGCAGAAGAATCGCCATAGTGTTAATGTTTCTGGAAGGCAGAGCCACTGTAATGGTCCAGTCCATATACTGCAGCTAAAATTGCAGATACATCTTTCCTTTGTTTTTATTTACCTCTTTTACTGCCATGTACCTAAAATACTAGTATCAAGAAAAAACAAAATAATTGAATACATTTGTTTTACATCTGAGTATATATGACTGTACATATAGGGTACAGATTTGTAAGCAGAGCTCCCTCAGGAGACCATTCTCCACCTCATTAGGAGCATGCCCAGGCGTTGTAGGGAGGTCATACAGGCACATGAAGGTCACACACACTACTGAGCCTCATCAAAGTTGGATCAGCCTGTAGTGTTTTTTGTGTGTGACTACAAATTCAGACCTCCATGAGTTGATAAAAGTAATTTTCATTGATAATGTTTGTGTGATTTTGTTGTCAGCACATTCAACTATGTAAAGAACACAGTATATAATAAAAAATAGTGCACTCATTCATATCTAGGATGCCTTGTTATTGTGTTTTCATTCTTTTTTTGAGCAGTGTATTTTATAATTGTTTGTTTTCGATTTCCATTTACAGTCACAAAACACACACACACACATACATATATATATATATATATATATATATATATATATATATACCACTTACAGCTGTTTCCCAGGATTAAGAGAGCCTTGATCTATTTCTTTATCAAACTCTGTTCTAATGTCATCCAGGGATCCATCATCTCCAAATGCTCCCCATTCTGTGTTAATGCACATCCTCCCTTCATCGCCTTCAACAAGGTCAATGTTACTCAGGCTCTCCATGTAGCAAGCATTGGTACCAGTCCCTGTAGAGTAATAATGGAATGATTTAATAAATATGCAATTTTGTTTCCGTTTTATTTATCTCTATATATTTATATGTCATATGAGAAACAAGACAATTAAAAGCTTCCGCAGCAAACAGTCTCATACCGGCTAACGGTGTTGCTCTTCATGTTGTCAACTGCTTCAGGACCTCTTAGGTTTGGCATAGTATTCCAGGGATTAAGTAACCATATTAAAAATATCTTTGTGTGTCTTCATTCTTCTGACATGTACCACATAAAATGTACCTACAGTATATTCCTTCCTAATTCTGTCTGAAACTAAAATGGGGCTTTAAATGTAGATCACTGTATAGTTATATATGTATACATGACTATGGTAGGAACATTAGATTGTGAGCTGCTCTAAGATACATGACTATATAAATATAAAGTCTAAGTGATATGACTATATATACTCTGTGAAGTGCTGCGTAATATGTTGGCGCTATATAGAAACAAGACAATAATGTAGTCAGCATCACAAATCTCTGGTATTCCAGGACAACCCTAACTATAGTATACGTGATCAAATCGATGGATGCAGTCATTCAATTAGAACATGCAGTCTGCACACAATTTGGATTACCTGTTGCTTATCAATTTTAGAAATGTACCCTACCTTTCACAAGAACAAAATACCCTAACCCTTGTTGTCCAACTCAGTTCTACAAAAACTGGAAAAACGTATTGACTCGAGTATAAGCCCAGGGTGGGAAATGCAAAGTCAGACAGTGGAGTTTTCTAAAAGAGAAAAATATAGAGAAAGCACCATTGCCCCTAGGAATCAATCAAACAGGATTAATCTAAGTGCCCAAACCTCAATAAATTTAGGAGGAACACAGGACTATTATTATTATTATTACAGGATTGGTTTTGCAAGGCAATTCTTATGATTTAAACATGAACATAAATTTCCATTTATTATTATTATTGGAACCAATACATGGAGTGGAAATCTATTCAAATTTTTTAACCATAGGCTATGGAGTGTTGTATTTGAACTAATAACAGTAACTGGCCACCAGGTGGCAGTGTGGAGTTTGTTTGAGCTCACAGAAGATGCAGCTGAATCTCCATGCCTGAAATTCAACATGGAAATTCAGTGGAGGTGAGTGAACCCTTGGCTGACTCGAGTATTTTTGGGCTGAAAAACTCGGCTTATACACGAGTATATACGTTATGTTTCTGTGAGGCAGCAGTACTTAAGGTAAACATGCTTAACAAATAGAAAAAGGTCAGAAAGTGACCTTTATACCAAAATATGTATGGCATGTGGTCTTCAAGGACTGGAGTTGGACAAGCCTGCAGGAGTACAGGAGGACAAGCCCAGGAAGACACATGGAGAATCACAATCAATTTGATCAGTGAATTGATTTGTACACTATTTAGCTGGTTGTGACATTTTGATCATGTCTTATAAAACAGAACCAGCCAAATTTGTCAGCTTCATATTGATCAGGTGAGTTCTCATGTGGTAGAACCTTTCTTAGGAGTACATCTTATTCCTAGAACTGTGTACCTGTAACCTAAAGCACACCCTAAGTTAAAACAAGCATCACAATGGTAAAGGAGTGCTCCACATTCCTAAAAAATATATTTAATTGCTGTGTTCTCATCTGTGGCATTCACCTTTTTCAATTTGTTGTAAATGCCAGTCTTCTGGGCATGTATAACGTGTATGATCACTAAATGGCATCATATAATGGTGAAAATGTAGCTCCATAGGCTTGTAAAGGGGACATGATAACCTGAATGACTTGTACTTCCTGACAGTATGTATGTGAAGAACTCACTGTTGTGTTTTCTAAATGCAACAACCATAAAAATTAGGGAATATATCATTAAAGGTAAGGATTTTTGCTCTGTTTTTGACAGATCATCTAAACAATATGGATATAAAGTACTGTACATTGAGAGAGTTAAGACACACTTTAATTTAAATCATCCCAACTGAAGTCTTTGCACAATTTTAACATTAATGTTAATTACCTACAATGACTCCAACTTCACATAGCTGGTCATCATATCCACATGTCATCATTGTTCCCACTGTGTCATTCACCAGGGCCATGACTTCTACATTTGTGAACTAGAACAAGAAAATGTAAGTTCAAATCAGAGGCTTGTCAATAAAAAAAGTGCAAATAATATTCCTGAAAGCATCTATAACTGTATTGATGACTCCTACATGTGCCTATATGTAGATGTATGGATCCATTTGTGATATGTGCCTTTGAGAGAACCATCACTAATTCCCTTTATGTCATCATTGTTCTGGGAATAAAAAAATCTTATGAACCTCTGTTTATGATCCTAGAACCTGAAGGCTTTCCCATGAATACATTGTTCATCTTCTAAAGCCCCCCGCATACACGTAGTATGCAATTCTCAAGCGGCTCATTGCAGCGTGATGGCGTCATCACACTGCAGCTGGTTGCTCAGAGCATCGGAGCACATACTTTGTGGGCCGGCTCCCCATCCAAAGTAATATGATCGGCCAGATAAAAATGGACAAGGCTGTTTATGGTCGCTGCAGGTGGCCAGCAGTGATCCGCAGGTGTTTTTGCCATTTGATCAGCTGCAAAATCGCATGTGGTCTAATGCTTAAGCCAAGTCTGCAACAATTTAGCTAGAGCCCGCTATATTTCTTGGCTAGGCCTCATAATTTAGCCAAGTCTTCTTCTGTATTAGGTGGCTCACCTCTCTGATGCATTGGACCTCAGTTGTTCAATCACGAAGGGACTCAGCATCACATGGGTATTAACATGTTCAATGATTTTATGAAGCTATAAATGACCCCCATTGTGTTTACATAAACTTACATACACAATGACACCAGAAGTTTGAATACCCTACCTTCTTCTTCTTTAGAGTTTTTCGTAGTGTCTTCACCACATCTGTTTCTTGTACCCCTCTTACTTTAAACTCCTTTGTCCAGTTAATCAAAACTCCCTTAAATGAAACCATAGTCAGATTAAGCATCCATTTCAGAAACATAAAACTAGTTAAACATTGTTACAATAGGAATATAATCTAAAATAGACATATCATTTGAGTTGTAGAAAGACTACAATTATAAGTATACAAGCCATTCCCTATGATGGAGTACATTGCTTTGTAACACATTTTTAGGATGTACTCATTCTATACAGATATGGGATATGATATGACTTATAAGAGAGTATATTTAGGCATTCTAACTTCAAAAAGTTATATCAAATTTAACATTAACAGAATCTTATAAATTCTCCATCTAATATGTGAAGGGTTTTAATAGCTTTACAAAAGTAACTGGCAATAAGTTTGTTTTTAACCCCCCTAGCACTTCTGACGGCTCCACCTCGTCCTGCACTTATTCGTCAGTATTGAAGTTGACGAGATGGAGCCGTCCAGCTAAGCTTAGCTCCCCGCAGCAGCACATTCTGCTCTGTGCTGTCCCGGGGATCTGAAGCTTGCTTCTTCACTAAGTCACCCCTCTCCCAGCCCAATTTGCATATGAATGTCCCGCAGCGGGGGGGTGTCATTCATATGCAAATTTGGCTATCTTCAAATACCACACCTGGAATATCACCCCCATTGTCATTTCCAGATGTGGTCTTTGAAGTTAACTCTTTCAGAGGGTGCCAAATGCCATTGTATTGGATATAGTGATAACTGTATCCAATACAATTCAAAGTAAAACAAAACACATTTCCAATTGTAAATAAATGTTATTATAAACAAACATAAATACTGTTTTGAAATCTTTCATACCAAATAAGTATTCAAGAGATTTTAGCATTCAAATGATACATTTTATAACTTTTTTAAAGTACTTTTTTTATAATAATTGTGTGTTTCTAACATTAGTATATTCAGGATGTCTATTAGACCCTTGTACGGACATATTTTTGTAAGTTACAACCCAAAAAAAACAATTCCATTAGAGTCTATGGTGCGCTTTTGGTACAGAAATCTGGACCTTGCAAGAGCGCTAGGGAGGTTAATGAAGACCCAGCACCTATGCAGTGCTAAATAACCATTGTAACTTATGCTTGCCTATAAAATCAGGGAAGGCTTTACATAACAGAAATAAAGCCTGTCCCATATATCTGTCACTTAATGAAGTTCACTCCTGGCAAATAACTTACCTCATCTAGTTTGGTCTGCTTGCATGGAAATGAGAAGGTAAATCCTAGTGGAAGCTCCTCTGTTATTTGCCTTTTCTTCATGAAATCGCCAAGACAGTCAACAACATATTCAAAAAGCTGTAATGAAATAACAACAGAAACAGTTAAATAGTCTAAACCAGACGTGGTCAGACTAAGGCCCAGGGGCCAAAACTAACCCTTTAGTCTTTCAATTTGGCCCTTTATCACCTTGGTGTCAAAACACTCTGGCTCCCCTCATTCCCTGCAATAAGTGAAGATAACACCTGGAGGATAATTGTTTGGATTGTTTCCTAGAGGCCATAGTTTGCTGCAATAGAATGTTTACGCTTCTCCATGAAAAGCTTCTGTTTATTCATTTTAACCTATTTTTTTTAAATATCCTGTCCTAGCTACAAGGAATTAGAACCCCTGCAGGTTCTTGGTCCGGCCCCTATGTCACATTTAAAAACCCATTGTGGCCCATAAGTCCAAAAGTTTGACAACCCCTGGTCTAAACTATTATTCTTGTCACCCTCTATTGGTGAACTGACACAACAAAAAACAATGGAATAGCTACCAATTTAAAGTAGTTCTTTGGGTAATGGGATCTAACCTAAAAATACCATCTAGGATATATATTGCAGTTATCCATCAATAATATAAGCATCACAATGTTTATCACCTCAATTTTCATCTCTATGTATTATTTTCTGTTCTTCTGCATTTATCACTACCAATATATAAATGTAGGAGTGAGTACTGCAGTCATGCAGCTAATCAATACTCATATGTCAAGTTGTTATATACTTGTTCTCTTCTCCGATATACTCTACTATGGCTGTAATCTAAAAATAGTTGAGTGATATAAGTGGTTTAGGGTAGTGAAGTGGTACAAGTAGTTGTGGCATTTTACTAGTTCATTGGGACAAGAGGGCCCTGGGGTTGATAAACACATGAACATGAAAGGAGTGGAATTTGTGGACAGTAGGTCAAAAAAAAGGAGCATGGTCAGAACATAGGCTTTGGTTGGCAATAGATAAACAGAAGAATACCAATCTGTAGATAGATGTGAAGTCTGACACAGCACCGGATATGCAACAATGGAATACTGCAAGTAACAAATATGCTCATTATATTATTATTATTATTATTATTATTATTATTATTATTATTATTAATTATTATAATAATAATAATAATATAATAATATAATATAGTAATAATTATTGATAATTATTACTATTATAAGACACAGTAAAGCTAGCCACACACGGCTCGATAGAATAACAGATTAGAGGAACATCGTGTGGCGTGCGCGCTCACGGCTCCCGATTCTCCTCTCATCTGTCACTTCATCTGAGCCATCCACTGTCCCTTTCGAGCAGGAACAATGGATTCTGCTCGAAAAATGTCGACCAACAGGTTTCCAACATGTTGGAAGGCTACGGGCTACGGCTCTGCCTGTGTTAAGGGGGCGTGGCCAACATGGATCCAGATAGCTGCCAGAGGAGAAGAGAGGAGAGAGGGGGGCTGGGTCAGTGCCTGTGCGTGTCTGCATCTCAGGTACAGCGCTGCCAGCCACGGACCGGGTCTCCATCATCCAGTAATTGATGTGCCCATGTGGTGCACATTGATTACTGTACGATTGACCCGCGATCAATTACAGCGTGGTGACGTCACCACGCTGTAATTGATCGCCGGTCAATTGCACGGGAATCTACCCGTGTGTGGCCGGCTTAAGAAGAAGAGGAATCCAAGAGAAGGTCTCCCTAGCTGGCCATACACCTTTAAGTTGGCCATACACCTTGATCTCTCTGTCAGATATCCTTTAGATCTACCAACAACTATGTAGTACCGGGTCCTCTTCGATTGAACACAGGTAGACTTGATGGTTTAGAAAGTCCCTCATATTACATGGTTTTGGTTAAATAAAAGGAGATCTAAAGGAAATCTGACAGATAAATCTAAAGGTGTATGGGGTCCCTTAGAACACTCAGTATTGTTTTTAGATAAAGCTGACCCCTGAAAAGTGCATTTGGTGCCAGTGCTTGCTATGTATATTTGCAGATGTGTGTGGTATGAAGAATGTGTGTGCATATCTGTTGCAGGGTTTCTATTAGAACCAAGAAACCCCTAGACACCAAAATTGGTGGCATGCCTCCCAATATATTGTGGAAATTGAGCAAATCTGTTAAGCTGGGAATAGACGGTACGATTTACCATCTATTCCTTATCCGATTCTCTGCACTTGGAGCGGCGTGATGATGTCATGCCCGCCCGCTAGTGCAGAGAATCAGACAGCACTCTTAATGTGCAGCTCATTACTAATGGGATTGGGCTAAAACTTACCGTCCTGTCGGATAACTGTGTGATCTGAAAAGGACGGCTGATTTTAGCCCAATCCTCGTTGGTTGCTGCATCCAATTTCTGCACGACCCGATCCTTAAAGGATGCAGGAGCGCACACGACATTGGATCGGCGGTCAGATCATGCAGGAATTGGACCGTGTATGCCCAGCTTTTGGCTTCCATATAATTTATTTTCCTTTATTTGTGGCTCCAAATCGGACATCCAAAACCATAGAACTCATACTCATTAAATGGCCACAAAAAGTAAATTTTAATGCAAAAGAGATGATGATTTGGCTTTTCCAACATATCATTCATAAGTTCTCTTCTCCCTCTGGGGATTGCACACAGTCTACCCACCCTCCTCTACCACTGCCAGCCAATCAGACAAGCCTGAGAAATGGTCATACATGAAGACATGTTGTGTGCGAAAAATAAAGTTTGAGGGCCATTTCATACTAACCGCACTGCGGCTATGGCCTTTTAAAAATGTTTTACTATAACAGACGTGCTAGTAGTAATGTTTCTGCATTGCACTGGCCCTCATATTTAACCTGTGTAGTTTAAATGGGGGGAAGGGCTTGATAATGTTCCTATATAGAAAAGAGGAGCCCTGCAAGAAAAGTTTGGGAACCACTGATACACAATCTACATGCAGATAGTGGTTTACCTAGGGATTGAGCCTACACTAGAGGTGAGAACCTTAGCTACTTACACATACACCAAGGAGTGCATTCCAGTGTGATTAGGTTAAAGGCAGAATGCCTGAAGAGGGTTGGTGCAATGCAGCAATGTCTTGATGAAAGAATAGTCAGTAGTCAGGGTTACATTGCCTGTATGCATTTTACATAGGAGTAGACTGATACGTAGGATCTTAACAGTCTTTTATTGTTATAGATCTCTTTCTGAATATAATCGAAAAAAGTTTGACGTGAATATATAGTTTTACATGACAGTATATGCATACTGCAACATTGTGTGATTTCCAGGTCAACTTACTTCTGTTTTATTTCCAGTGATTATCTCATTGGGAGTTGGATAAAATTGACTGTCCATTTGTACATTCTGCTTTCCATCTTCAGACACTTTTACCTTCAGAACTCTGAATTTAGAACCTCCCAGGTCGAGGGCAAGAAAGTCTCCATTTTCTGTAATAACCATATACCGACAACATAAAACAACAACAACCAATCAAGGTATGTTCACATAATATACACATGGTACAAATTGACAACCACTAAACAGAGGGGCATGGGTGCGGGTTCAGGGCAGCTGTTGAGCAATATAGTGCGATTGTCCTTTATCTTTTGGAATATATAAAGGAGGTGTTTGAGATTGGGGAATAAGTAGATTGTCAAGGAGGAAATCTCCCTACCAACCCAACAGCAAAACATACCAGCATAGAAAATAAAGCATACTTCAAACACCTACCTGAACCATCAGGAGTTGACCTCACATAAGTGGGCAACATTTTCACTGCTGCTGTTGGGTTTGTGTCCTTATTCAAACCTTTGTCCATCTCTGCTTGAAAACGAGCCATGATATCCTGTAGGGTTTCATCTGACAGGCGCATATGGTACAGAAACCGATCAACCTATAGGAAATACAGGATTTTTACTGTTAACTTTGAACATTTGAAAGTATATTAAATACTTGTCGTCCTGTAAAGATGACTGCAAGAGCACAGTGCAGAATGCTTAATGAGGAAAAGAAGAATTCTAGAGTGCCAGCTAAAGACTTACAGAAATCTCTGGCACATGCTAACATTTTTGTTGACACATCTACAATAAGGAAAACATTAAACAAGAATGGAATACATGGGAGGACACCACAAAGGAAGCTGTCCCCAAAACATATTGCAGAATTTGAAGTTTGCAAAATAGCACCTGGATGTTCCACATCACTACTGGCAAAATATTCTGTGGACAGATGTGTAAAAAAGGCACAGCACACCAACATCAAATCCTCATCCCCACTGTAAAACATGGCGGGGGAGCATCATGGTTTGGGGCTGCTTTGCTGCCTCAGGGTCTAGACGGATTGTTGTCATTGATGGAAAAATTTATTCCAGGAGTTTTTTAAGACATTTTGCAGGAAAACATGAGACGTCTGTCCGCCAACTGAAGCTTCGCAAACAATGTGCCAAAGCATACAAAGCATACATACAAGTCATTCAACAAAAGAATGGCTTCAACAGAACAAAATACGCCTTCTAGAGTGTTGACCTCAACCTGATTAAAATGCTGTGGCATGACCTTTAGAAAGCGATTCACATATTCACATTATATTCACATATAATGTTTGTGTAGCATTATTTTAAGCAGACTGTGTTTTTCGATTGGTGTGATTTGGATGAAGATCAGAACACATTTCATGACCAATTCATGCAAAATTCCACGTAATCCCAAAGGGTTCACATACTTTTTCTTGCTACTGTATGTTCAAATATCTATCGGAAGGCCTATGGGGCTCTAGGGTCAATCATTCTCTGTCCTTCAGCATTAAAGTATTGACAAATATAATACAATTGTAAGGCTTTAGAATAACATTTGCATGATTAAATATACCATTCATCTTTAACCTCCCTAGCGCTTCTGACGGCACCATCTCGTCCTGCACTTGCTTATGCAGTATTGCAGCTGACGAGATGGAGCCGTCCAGCTAAGCTCAGATCCTCGCAGCTGCACATTCTGCTCTGTGCTGTCCGGGGATCTGAAGCTTGCTTCATAACTAAAGCAAGCCGGCTGTGTCACCTCTCTCCCAGCTTAATTTGCATATGAATGTCCCAGGGCGCGGGGGCAGCGGGACATTCATATGCAAATTGGGATATCTTCAAAGAGCACACCTGGAATATCACCCCCATTGACATTCCAGATGTGATCTTTGAAGTTAACCCTTTCAGAGGGTTGCCAAATGCCATTGTATTGGATACAGTGATAACTGTATCCAATACAATTCAAAACAGAAACAAAATAAAATTTTTTATTATAAATAAACATAAATACTGTTTTGAAATCAATAAATACTGTTTTGAAATCTTTCATACCAAATAAGTATTCAAGAGATTTAAGCATTCAAATGATACATTTTTTATGTACTTTTTCTAATAATAATTGTGTGTTTCAAACATTATTATAGTCAGGATGTCTATTAGACCCTTGTACGGACAGATTTTGGGAAGTTACAGGCCTACAACACAAAAAAAATTCCATGGTAGAGTCTATGGTGCGCTTTTGGTACAGAAATCTGGACCTTGCAAGAGTGCTAGGGAGGTTAAACTCATACCCCTCATTCTTTTATAAAAAAAATACTGTCATATATAAACTAAGATGACCAGTCTGGTGGGTTTAGACCTTCTTTTAGCAAAAAATGAGAATCATTAAGAAGTCTGGATCCACATAATCAGAGGTGTGGCAGGGGTGTCCTTTTCTTAAATACATTTCTCTGTGCTGGCCGGCTCAGATGCATGCAATTGCTAAACTAGAGCTGACACATAGAGAAAGAATTTATGGTTTTGTCTATAAATCTACTGTTGCATCACAGGTTTGTATTGAGGCCTTTAGAATGAACACTTGGAGTTGATTCATGGTGAATTAAATGTTTGACTTGGATTGTGTGTGTGAATAAAAGATAGCATGGGCATTTCTATGTAAAAAATCTATTATTTTCAGGGGTGCACATAAGTGGTACTCTGGTACTCAAAAGGGACCAAAAACTAGCTATGCGTAGCTGCATTATTGTTACACAGCTCATATGCGTACTAACAACTTGGGGCACTCCATGTCTCCACGTGACAATTTATTATTACTTAGATAACTGCAGGTAACCATGAATAACTATGAAAGGTTGCAGTTAGGGGTGTGAAATTTCGAATGTAAATTAGTAATTTAAAAAGAAGATTGGACTTCTAAAGGTGTTGGAGATCTGGGGGATGAAAGTCAGAGTAGGCATATGTAAAGGTTAAATCTGACAAGAGAAAAGCACTGTGTGACAGCTGGAATAGGACTATGAAAGGTTGACATTTTGACTGCAAGTAGTCTCAGGGGTTAGTTACTAAGCCAGTAGTGTGTCACGGTCACACTACTGAGGTATGAGATCTGGGGGTTAAAACGTGTTGTACTGTGAGAGTTACATTTGTTCCAAAGCCAGCTGGTGACCTGTGGATGGAGACAGATAATCGGAGGCTCAATCAGGAACAGGGAGATCTGCAGCTAGGAAGCTGACGCAGAGGACAGTAAGGAAGACAGTGAGGAAAACCATATACACATGGGGTGAGTAACAAACACCATCTCTTGGTACTCATCTGAGGAGCTCACTAAAAAAGTTATGTGCACCCCTGTTTATTTTACTTCTAATAAGCAATAGTCACTAAAGGCCCCCATACACGGTTCAATATTTCCGTTTGATCGACCAAAAAAACAATCTGTTAATGTCAATCAAACAGGAATCGGTTTCTGCCCACCTGGCTCGATATCGAAAAGAAAATCGATTGAGCAGTGATTGGACATGTTGGGAAATTTTTGTTGAGCAGGTATCTGCTGGTTTTTCTAGTTATTTAAATAGATTGGTATCTAACTGTACTATGGCACATGTGCATCAAACTCAGGAATAGAATTGATTGGTTGTGAATCGATCACACTGTGTGGTGGTACAATAGATCGATGTTTGACTATCGATTTCACGCAAAACAATCAAATCAAATTGTAAAATAATCGATGTATGGCTACCTTGAGATAAAACCTGGCAGTTTTATCATGAATGGCCAAGGTGGGCATCGATATTTTTTTCCAATTGCCAGATGCCTCCCCCCAGCACGCTCGTCCGGGGAGAGAGAAGATCGTCAGTGACAGGAGATGCTCATCAGTGTTGAGCGAGAATATTCGAAATTCAAATATATTCAACGAATATCTGACATTCGAGAATTTGCAATATTTCGCAAATGTGCGCTCGGATATTTGCAATGGCGCATATTCAGCATATTATGCTTCAACATTTTTATGTTTATCGGCATACATTGCGCATATTTGTGTACATTGTGAATGGATACTCACAATACTCATACTTGAGATCACAGAATGAAGAAGAGAAGCTGTAAAGCTGGTTTGCGAATCTTTGCGAATAATTGCAAACAGCCACACACGATGTAAGGCGATAGAATCCAGTTGAATCAAGTTTTAAGAATTTCGAATGTTCCTTTATATATTTGTGAAATTACACGAACTTGAATATACCATATGCCGCTCAACACTAAAGGCCCCCACACACACACTGAGTGGGGGCCGACAGAGCTGGTGCGATCAGCTCTGGTGTGCAGCGTGATGACATCATCACGCTGCATTCCCGAGCTGTAAGCATCGGCGGGCACCCTTTGTGTGCTGGCCGTTAGCTTCAATGAAGATGCTGGTCATCCGACGTGTCCGTTCTCTGGCTGGCCGAGCTGTGGGGCGAGCTGCGGCCGTGGGCCGCCGCTCGGAGGGTGTATGGCAGGCTTAATGCTCATCCGGGCAGGGAGGGCATCAGAGGGGGTGCTAGCCCAGGGCACCAATCTCACTAGGACTGTTCCTTTACACACAGATATAATTACTGAGACCTGAATCTACAGAGGAATTTTTATAATATTTAACTATATGCGGAATGTGAACCTAACATATAGGTAGCAGCAAACATGCTCCATAGCTACGCCAACTGAAATTTAAAAATGCTCTATGATCTAACAATTGAAAAAACACCTATGTGTATATATTTTACTCTAACCTCCTACCAAAGAGTTCATTACATGATTTCCACATTGGATGGAGAATGTACATATCAGTCTGGTTAAGGTGTTTACACTGAATGGCTTCTGTACTCTACAGAGACAATTGCACTTTTGTTCCAGACTTGTGTCAACAGACTGAGAAAGCCAGCGCCATAAAGATGTGACTGGACAAGTCTGGTGTGCAGAAACTTTATTGAGCTGCCACAACCCTACTGATCATCTTAGGAATTAATTAGAAAGCCAACCGAGGGACAGGTCTTGTCATCTGTGAACACTTTTATAGACCTACATTTACACACTATGGATGTTTCGCCAGGAGTTTAAAGAATGAATGGCCAGACAAATAAAATTCAATCTTTATACAATACACAATGATCAGGGGTGCACATAAGTGGTACTCGGGTACTCAAAAGGGGCCAAAAACTAGCTATGCGTACCTGCATTAGTGTTACAAAGCTCATATTCAGATAGTTGTTAGTACGCATATGAGCTTTCTAACAATAATGCAGGTACGCAGAGCTAGTTTTTGGCCCCTTTTGAGTACCAGAGTACCACTTATGTGCACCCCTGTCAATGATATTAAAATCCACAAATTGACATGAACCGTAAAAAGAACCCCATTTTTACAATATATACAGGATGTTGTTCATCCTAAGTTTTGGTCCTTAGAAGTCCAACATGTTTCACCCCAAAAAACAGGGCTTCCTCAGGGACAGACCAACTGTCAAGTTTTAGAACATTGTATCTAAAACTAGAGATTCAACACAATATTACAACTCTATATGGTTGAAGTATTGTCAGTAAATCTAAATCTTGACATCTCTATAAAAACAAAACAATAAGTAACATTCATTTTAAAAGCTTACCAAGGAAATCCTGATCCCTTTTTTTCTGTAGAGATGTCAAGATTTAGATTTACTGACAACACTTAAACCATATAGAGTTGTTTTGATCAACAAACTGAGAAATAATGGCATATTTTATGATATAGAATAGCTGTCATGTTATAATTAACCAACTGTTGGTATAAACAGGGGTGCACATAAGTGGTACTCTGGTACTCAAAAGGGGTCAAAAACTAGCTATGCGTACCTGCATTATTGTTACACAGCTCATATGAATACTAACAACTTGGAGGCTCTCCGTGTCTGGGAGGCCGCAGCTAAATGTTACATGTATACAATTTATGTTATATTACAGCGCTGCGTAATACGCTGGCGCTATATAAATAAATGTTAATAATAATAATAATGATGTCACTTGGATAACTACAGGAAAATATGAATAACTATGAAAGGTTGCAGTTAGGGGTGTGAAATTGGGAATGCAAATTACTAATCCAAAAAAAGGGTAAAATCTGACAAGAGGAAAGCACTGTGTGACAGCTGGAATGTGACTATGAAAGGTTGACATTTGGACTGCAGGTCATCTCAGGGGTCAGTTACTAAGTCAGAAAATATTAGCATTGTACCACTGAGGTATGAGATCTGGGTGTTCAAACAGTGTTGTACTGTGACGGTTACATGTAACCCAAAGCCAGCTGGTGACCTGCAGATGGAGACAGCTAATCAGGAACAGGGAGGTCCATCTGCAGCAGAATCTACCATGCAGGAAGCTGACGTAGAGGACAGTGAGGGAGACAGAGCATTTTATGGGCCAACACATAGTAGACAGGTTTCCAGAAGAAAAAAGGATCCTGAATGAGGTTGGATGGTCGACCCCCACACATTTTAGCTCAGCAAACCTGTGCAAAAAGTTTGGACACCCCTGGAATACTCTTAGGTACTATATGTTTATCATGCCTTCCTCCAAGAACATAGGCCTTTTACATGTGTTTGTAAAGGCAGGCAGTATCATCCACCTAGATGACAAATACCATTCAAACTTCTTTTTTTTTTTACTTTTGGTTAGAACGTCCTTTAATTTTTTTTATCGCTGGGTCCCCATTGGATAGATTCTAGTCACTTCTCATGTGGTTGTAGGCAGTAAAGCTCCAGCTAGAAAACTACAAGGAATATACAAAATGTAACCTTCCCAAACCCAATGGTAAATTAAAAAAATCAATTTTCAAGTGTATAAGGTCAAAATGTATTACACTGAAAAATCCAATATCAATGAGCATCTAAACTGCCCAAACTGAACCCCACAACTCAATTACTATCAGGAAGGACCCGGCACTACCTAGCAGTGATATATACCTTCCAATCACTATGCATGCTATTAGGGAGGACCCAGCACTACATAGTTGTTGTTAGAGCTAAAGGAAATTGTATGAGTGATCTAATGGTGTATGGGGGCTATAATAGAATTGATTGAGTTGTTTTAATAAACTGTCTATAGACACGTTGTTTTGCTGCAGATCGACTGTTATGGGTACATCATCAAGGAGGCCACTAGTGCTGAGAATCGGCCAGGCACCCTTTGTGTGCCAGCCATTACTTTGGATGGGCACTGCCGTTTATGCAGCAGATTCCTGATCTATCTTGCCAGGTGGGTGCACCTGATTTTGGGCCAACCACTGGCCGATTGGCAGGAATGTACATAATGGTCGATCGGCCATATTATCGGACGGGAATCTGCCAATCTATGGAGGCTTTTCTTTTAACACAAAAAAACATACATTTCATGACTAAATGAACTGATAAAAAATCTTACCTTTTTTATTTGATCCTCTTTCAGCTTTGTGAACCAAAATGATATCAAATGTACAGCAAACATTTCTGGAAACTATATTGTCACCAGTAAGGACTAGTATGTAAAATAGACTTCTGGGGAGCCGGGAGTGTCTACTACCATCTCATCTACTGCTACGAAAGTGGAGGCAAAGGCTACAGTGATTCACTACAGCTCAATCATTAACACTCCTGGGAAGGGTTTATTGCTCGGTTTCTAGATATTGATTAAGCTGAAAGTGTGACAGCATTTGCCTACACTACTAGATCATACGTCTCCTAGTCTCTGCAGAGAAAATCTATGTTTCTCAAACATAAATATAGTCTATAAAAGTTCAGCCTGCCATACACGTACCCATAATATTTATGATCAATAAAACCCGACCAATGTTAGTAGTTGATCGGCATGAAATCTGTGCAGGTCCACATGGTACGACAGATACATTCCGATTGAAATTGGTGAAATTTTCCATCGAAAAGTGAGCGGACAAGTCGAACATTTTTTTTTATTGGTCTGGGAACGTCGGGCAAGTGTTTTGTGGTTTCCCAACCGAATCCGTGCAGATGATGCTTATTAGCATATTGAAACTTCCGGTGCCGGCATGTTGCAGCTGGTGACCGGATGGATTGATCATAACAACAAAGTCTTTTTTGAGCGTTTGTGAAAATCATATATGAAATAACCATTTGCTATTTGTTTTAATTGCTGTTATCATTGTATTTTAATAATTTAGAAATGGTTTAAATTTTGTTCTAAAATACTGTTTTTATTAACTACCACTGGGCATGATGCATTTTGGGGAGATTTCTAACCTTTCACCAATGACATGCATTGCCACCACCTACTTATACACTATCCTATCAGCTCCTTTCCATACCCCCCTACATCACTTCCCATTGGAAAGCATTAACGATTATTTTCTGTTACATTTCCGATCAAAACTGGAAAAATCAATCCAAAATCGGTTTCCTTATGAGCTACCATTTTAGCTAAAGTTACTATTGCAACATCGGTACGTGTATGGCAGGCCTTATTCATAATGGCCGATTGACATCTTGGGGCCTTTTAGATCTCTACATACAATATGATAACCACAATGTCTGATATAAAGTTTCGCATGTCTCCATGGAAAGCATTGTCGGAGCTGTGCCTCCCGCTCCTTTGATGTCCGGCAGCAGCGTGAGGACGTCACTCCACTGCTGCTAACCTCGATCAGCTACTATATCGAGGCATGTGTTCCCAGCTTAAAGCCCCCCCATACACGTTCCGATTTTTCGTACGAATTTTGCCCGACCAACCAATGTGGCCAGGAGATTAATCGGATGTGCAATTATGTAATTGGTCCGGAACGCTTTGGTCGATCTGCTGTTAATAAATAGTGTCGGGCCGATCAATCAGTGATAATTCGAATTCCGATTTTTCGTGCCAGCTGACCGACCGACCATAACATTTTAGGTGAAAATCGGGTGACAGGATCGGACGAAAAATCGGTCGGGAGAATAATCGGAACGTGTATGGGGGGCGGACGGACAGCCGATATTTTAATCGCACAAAGCAATCAAATATAAGGCCCCCCATACACGTTCCGATTTTTCGTCCGAATTTTGCCCGACCGACCAACGTGGTCGGGAGATTAATCGATCGGGAGATTAATTGGATGTGGCATTATGTACCCGATCGATCCCGATTTCTCAAAATCGGCCAAAAAATTGGTCGGGATCGCTCCGGACCTGTCCGTAAATTTTGGTCGATCTGCTGTTTATAAATAGTGTCGGGGTGATAATTCGAATTCCGATTTTTCGTGCCAGCTGACCGACCGACCATAACATGTAAGGTGAAAGTCGGACGAAAACTCGGTCGGAGAATAATCGGAACGTCTATGGGGGGCTTAAGATTTACTGGACAACAGTTGATGTGTGTATGGCTAGCTTAAAGCTGGGCATACACACGGCGACCATCGCCGACATCTGCCGCCGATTTCTTCCGGGATTGTAAACGTGATGACGTCATCACGTTTACAATCCCATTGCATTCTGGGGCGCTTCAGTCGGCTGGGCACCCTTTGTGTGCCGGCCATAAGCTACAATGAAGCGGCCGCTTCATTGCAGCTTATGGCATCGGCTCCCATCGGCTCGTGCCGGCCAGAGATTTTCCGACATGTCGGATCTCTGGCTGGCCGAGCAGTATGTCGACAGGGATCTGTCGCCCCATGTGGGCACATGCCGATAAGCGGCCGATTTTTAACCTGACCGACGGCGTGAGCGCGCATGCCCGTCGGCCAGGTTAAAAATCGGCCGCTTATCGGCATGTGTATGGCCAGCTTAAAGCAGACTAGCCTTTGTGCTCATTAATGATCTAGTGAACGGTATACAGCAACACAAAGATCTAATCAAAAAGCCTATGTCTAAGCTTAGAGGACAAAGTACAAAGCAATGAGTAAGCCGACACAAAGACAAGGCCGCATTGAATTTACCCTGTACACTAGAAGCACAAACAACAAATTTAGGCTTTGTTTCCACGGTCGTCCGCAGTTTTGATCGGTCATACCCACATCTGCGGTCGGCCGCGGTGCAGCCTGCGATCTAGAACGCGTGTCACCATCTTTTGGATCGTGGCCATAGACATAAATGGACGTGCTTAAAAACCATGCCTCAATCCATTGATTATTAACCCAGCCCGTTCATTCTCTATGGGAACGATCAGGCGGGGTGGGGGAAGATGTCCTGTGCCACCCCCCACTTCCTGCCTGCATGTGCCGTGATTCTAATCAAGGGAGATCGTGGAAGTGGAAACATGCCCTTAAGGATGCAGTCTTGCAATAAACATGTAGATGATAGATCACTGAAATGATGAAACTCTAGCTCCATAGTTCTATTCACCTGGTGTTTATAGCCAACCCTGAGCCCTCAGTTTGAACAAGGTCTGGGAACATGCTCCATTATTTACACCAACGCTCATAACGTAAGCGAAGAAGGTGTCTTGGATTGGATATTAAACCTCATCAATGGTACTAAATTCCAGTTGAATACGATGGACTCAGAGATACTTAATGAGGTGCACAGAAATTTGACAATAGCATGCAAATTTCAAAAGTCGATTACATTTTTTCCAATGTTCCCACAACCCTTCTCCAAATCCCCAGCATGATGATGATTTGGTGATATCATTTTCAGAGGCTTTGCAATCGGCTCACAAAGTCAGCTTGTCAAACAATGTGACCGTCTCTACCTATTCGGCATCTATAACGTAACAAGACAAACAATATTCAATATTAGAATGAAAACTGCATGCAGAGCAAAGCTGAGCCAACCTAAACAAAGCAGATGCAGAGTCGTGATGAGATTTTACCAAATGCATTGCTTAACCTCCCTAGCAATATGCCCGAACCCAGTTCGGGCAAAGGGGCGCTGCAATTAGCGATACGCCCGAACTGGGTTCGGGCACAGCTTGGGAGCTCATCTGGTCCGGCTGCAGTTGCGATCCTTCTCCTCGCCGGCTTCTTCCGGGTCCCCGAGTGACGTGTGACGTCACGGAGGCGGGACCCGGTCTTAAAGAAAAAAAAAATGCCTTTCTATAATCCAGTTCAAAAGTGGATCCCGCTAGCAGAAACGGTCCCGCTGAGCGTTTCTGCTAGTGGGATCATCTCCGGCTGCACCCGAGCCGATCCGGAAATAGCTGAGGTCTCCGGCTATTTCCGTGATCTGCACTCGTGTCCTGATGACGTCACAGCGCCGGGCGGGAGATTTAAAGGTACAGAAAAAATAAAATTTCTTCAATTTCTTTTTCATTTTTATACATTTGTTTTTATTTTGATTGGATTGGATAAATGTTTTATAAATGTTTTATCCAATCCAAATCAAAAGAAAACAAGTGTAAACTTTGCGAATGATCACTATGCGCATTCCGGGTGATCGCTTGGTGATCAATCGCAAAATGAACGCGCCCACCTGGAGCAAGCGTTCGTACTCACACAAAACTTTGATCAGCCAGAGAACAAACGTTTCTCTCTGGTTGACCGCCAGTACTTTGAATGGGGACATGGGTCCCCATCCAAAGTATTGGTTGTCAAATCGTAAATGGTGTATTTCAAAGGATTGACCATGGCATGATGATGTCATCCCGCCAAGCATAGTGTCTATGGCTGGTTTAACCTCCCTAGCGTTACGCCCGAAGCAAGTACTGGCGCAGTCTGATCGTGAATCAAACTGTGACCGTGCCGGAATCAGGCGCAACCGCTGGCTCTCTGTGTGCCTGCAGCATTTCTACAGAGCTGCAGGCACACAGAGCCTTTCCGCCCCCATAGGCGTCATCAGTGACGCCGATGGGGGCGGAAAGGCAAAACACTGTATCACTTTTGGTACAGAAATTTGCACCTCAGTGAACCTGAGACTAACCCTGTTGCGTCAACATCCTGCGTTTGACTGATGTCCTACGCAGGGAAAGTGACACCATTTGAACATAGCCTAAAGCTAGCCACACATGGTGAAATTTTAGCGTTCAATCGACGATTTTCGATGGAAAACAAGATCGATTGAACATTAATCGATGTACTGCCACATAGTGCAATCAAAGATCGTTGAACGATTTTTGGTACAATCGTCGATTGAAAAGTGATCGGACAAGTTGGAAAAATTTTGCATCATTGGTCGATTTTTTTTGCCTCGATTTTTTGGCTCAATTTTTTAGGCTACTTCCCTTTAACTTCCAATTGAAACTAAAATCGTAAGAGGAATTCAATCGACGATTTTGGATTACTTCGATTTAATTTCAGTCGAAATTGTTCAATTATCGTGCTTCCCATGTGGAGAACTTCGATTAAATGACAATCGATGTTCGATTTTTTAAATCGAATCGAACCTCGATTGAATGATAAATTGTACCATGTGTGGCTAGCTTAAGGCTTTAGGGATTGGGTCAGCTGGCCTTGAGGCTAACGCAGGGCAGTACATCAACCTCTGCTGTCCGCTCAACCAGCGGACCTGCTGAACGCCATGGAAACAGGTGGGAAGTCATGCATATGTATGGGATGTTCTGATATCCCCGTCAAGGCATGCGATTAATGCAGGGGGTATCAGCGCATCCATAAAAGCTGTGGAAACACAGCCTAAAAAGGTGTATGCGGGGCTTTAACCATTACCATTATTGGGGGGTCTCCATGCCAAATTGTTAGCTCATCTAATTAGACATTCAAGCCTGCCGTATACATCCACAATCTCAGGTCTTTAGAGGTTGTTTTGTCTCTAAACCCCACAAGCTGCCTTCTGTTTACCACAAAAACACGGTCTAGATTGGCTACCTTGGATGTGAATCCATTGCAAAAGTACACGGTGGGTTAAAGCTTAAAAAACTGGAAAGATTATTTCTTCTATTTAGAATCCTAGTAGAAAATTACCTTAATTAGATCACCTCATAAGACCTGCATAGCTTTGATACATATATTTTTTTTTATTTAATAGAATTAAAAAATAAAATAAAAAAAAGTGTCTTGCTGCATTATTTCTTCTTTCGGTTTCTTTTTAAATTGTCATGATCAGAGTGCGTCCATCGATGTTGACCTTCATCGGCACCTTGGCGACTCAACCACTCTTGTTCAAGCTGCTTTAGCATGCTTGGTGTAAGTAGTCCATCCTTAACCAACTTGGATGTAAGAGAGGGCTCTTCTGCGCCTAAACCTAATGCGGTCCGCCTCTTTCCCATATGCTTCTTTAGACTAGTTGCTGGGTCCTCAATGTGTGCAGCAGTAGCCTCTACGACAGAAAGGTTAGATTGGGCTTCTGATGCTCGGATGAGTTTTGTAATGTCCTTTACACCACTCTGAATGATTGCATCCAGCTCTTTTTGTATGCTTCTTACAAGCCCAGCATGTGGAAACATATCCATAAACCGGTAACTGAAAGGAGGAAAAAAATATAACAGTGTTACATCACAAAATTATAGGATAGAAAAGTACAGTCTCTGTATAAATATTTATAACAAACACAATGGGATGGTACATGATATACAAAGAAACACAATATCAGGACAAAACACAACTGCTGCACATTTGAAGGACATTGGTTCGGAAACCAAAAATAACTATTTGACTCAAAAGGTTAGAAAAACAATAGCAATTACCAAATTAATAAGGCAGTGGTTCCCAAACTGGGGTGGGGGGCGCGAAGGTGTTCCAGGGGGGGCACCGACCCTCATTCTTTACCTGTGTTTCAATAGGGGGGGCACAATAATGTTCCTAAATAGAAAAGGGGGGGGGGGCTGCATGGAAAGTTTGGGAACCACTGTAACAAGGAGATATTGTCACTAGGTCTTATTGCTAGGCCTGTCACTGAGGAGCTTAATCTCTTCCATATTGTCAAAAATGTTGGAAAAATATTCTAAGGGCCTATTCACAATTAATGTTTCTTTTACTGCGCGCGTTTTTAACTAGACAACCAATGTTACCATTCACACTGCATGCGTTGCGTTTTTAAAAACGCAGCGTTTCCATATGCGTTTTTGAAAACTCCCGGCTGTATGCATTTTTCTTTGATTTGTTCAAAAACGCAAATGCAACAACAGATGTGAAAAACGAATGAATTTTTGTATATATGCAGAAACGCATGCCTAAAAAAAACACATATAGTTTGAAAGAGCCCTAAAAGTGCTTTTGCATGGTCCAACGTGCATTGTTTAGGGAACGCGCCGTAAATGCTTTAAACCCACTTGCCAAAGCTTACACATAACCTTGGACTTCTAATCCAGGGACTGCTATAGGAAACAAAAGTTATGTGTAAGCTTTGGCAAGCGACTTCCCCCTTTTCCTGTTCGATAGCTTGGTGGCTCCTGTGTGATTGGCTTAGTGCTTCCTCCTGTGGGGCCAGGAAGCACTTAGCTAATCATGAGCCACCCAGCTACCCAACATGAAAAATGAGGAAAGTCGCATGGACACCCATACTGAGGGAGTAAAAGGAAAGGTAAATATGCTGGTAATTTGGCAACCATTATTTTTTTGTACTTGTACACTTTGAACTTACTATGCCATGTCCTGTGCAGCAAGGTAAGATTGACTTTATTTGTTGAACCTTTCCTGGCAAGAACTAGGAGATTTTGAATTTAGATATTCGTATACAAATTGCATACAGGATGAAGCAGAACCATTCCAATGTGGCAGCTGCTGTGCTTGATTGGCTAGACATCAATCTGCATGAAATTTGGCATCTCATAAAGCAGAGGGTCGAATGACTATTTCACTAGAAGCATCAGAGTAGCTGCTAACACAATCAGCTGATGCCCACAAGCCAGGTGGCAAGTTAGGAGGGGGAGTATGCCCCCTTCCTCCCAACTTCCTACTTCCCACCGTGCATATATCATTTGCACAACCTGGGTGGGTAAACAGGAGGGAGGAGACATTAACCTTACATGATCGTGCCAAAGAAACTTTGCGGAATTTGTATCATGCAGCTAGAATTTTTACATCATTATAACCAAATATAAAGCATCATTTAATAAGACTGTGGTCTGCTTGTAGGAGTAATAATGGAAATGTTGAGCCAATAGGTTCAGGAAAAAAAAAACCTTACAACTCCCAGTAAACTCCATGAATCAGGATAGATAGATAGATAGATATATATATATATATATCCTTATAACTATTCAGAAAAAGCAACCTACCTAAACCACAAATAGAGGTCCAATATATCATGAACAGATTCCAAATGTATCAATTCCCTTATGGTTTTTGGCGATGCAAGAGGCCAGTGCACATGTTTACAGATCCACTGGAAAGTCAGAGGTTCATTTCTACTGTACTGACGAGCGAACTAGAAGGAAATAAAAAGAAAGTTATCAAAATTAGAACATTTATCATTGCAATTTTAGATGCGGGAGTTAAAAGAATAAATGTTTGCCGAATTACTGCATGCTGAAATTCTGACACAAAACATGCAAAAAAATCAACTTCCCATAAAGGATATATTATAACTATGCTGCTATGTATAAATATACTGTCTCTGGGAAACGGACTTGGGAAGACATTTAGAGTTGCCACAATGGCAGCAAATATGGGATACTACAGCTAGGGGTTTGGCCAATGTGGCATTTAATCTAACTACAAAGTGCTACTTAGGTGGTACTTGATGCCTTATAGACTGGCCACAAGTGTGTCCGCACACTGCTTCAGGGACTGTAAGGTAGAGGTGGATCATTATGTCATATTTGGTGGGACTTTGGTGCCAGAATAAGGAGATATACCAGCTAATATACATGGTTTTGGACAGAAGCATACACAAAGACCCCTTTGAGGCTTCTCCTTAACCTAAAATCTGCCAATTGTATATTTGTTCAATTAAAACGTTTGACCATAATTTTTACAGCTAAAGTGCGGTGGGCGGGCACTCCCACGGTCACTCAAGTCAAGGACAAAATGTCTTTGACGTACAATGCCCAAAGGGCCGCAGGTTGGGCACCTGAGCCTTAGGGGCTTCCCGTGTGTACGCTTAAATTATGCAATGATTTTGTCTGCTCTGTCTGAGTTTGCCCATTCCAGGTAACCGGTCCCTCCTCGTTTCCCCATACACATTTATTTTTCTCTTTCCTTTCTGTTCCACCTGTTTGGGTTCCCCCGTTTCTTTAAGGGGGATAACTGTTGTATAATTTTGGTTCCTGCATCCATTTCTCGGGTTTAATGCTGCAACAGTTTCATAGTGTTGCTTTTTGCACTTATTCTCGGTATGCACATGGATTGTTTTGTTGCTCTGGGCTTTTGTTGCTAATTTAGGCTGAGTCTACACTATGATGCCCCAGAAACCGTGGGTGGCGTCATGGACACGTCCATAGCGTCCGCCCGCTGTTTGAGGGCATGGTATTTGCAATGTTGGCAATACCACGTCCTTTACTTATCAAACCGCAACTGGAAGTACACCAGGCGTCATGGGCGTGGTCCGCCACAAGATCCACAATGCCTGGCGGGGCTTTTGCGAATACGCTCCCATATCACCCCAAGCACGGCCATCACACGCCTGTATAGTGTGGCACATCTCCTATAGGGAAAAACAGGGGACAGCTGCACTATGTGGTTTTCCTCATGGTCAACGAGCAGAAAAACGTGCAGAAAAACAGTGTAGACACAGCAGCCTTAAGCAGCCCATACACAGGTCAGATTTTCAATCAATCGACTTAAAACGATCAAT
>CM070037.1:35191518-35201862 GCA_036250615.1 Ptychadena robeensis | reverse complement strand
GATGTGCTATCTGCCACTGTTACAATAAACCTACCATTGAAATGATACTGTTCTGAGATACAAAATACTTATCAGGGAAGCCTACGATGAGAGGGTGATTCCAAAGACACTTTACAATTACCTAAAAACTGACCATCCGACGTTACCCACATTTTATGGGTTGCCTAAGACCCATAAAAGTTTATCTAACCTCACTGGCCACCCGATTGTGTCTGGCAATGGCTGCTTGACAGAGAAAGCGAGTCATCTAATAGACCAATATATCAGACCGATGGTGCACCAGCTTCCATCCTTTATCCAGGGTACCCCTGACCTTTTGAGATCACTAGCACATCTGACTGTCCCTGCAAACACGTTTCTTGTAACAATTGACGTGGAGGCATTATATTCCTCTATCCTGCATGACAAAGGCATACAAACCCTGACTGGCTGGATACGGCAGTTGGGTATGGGAGATACTAAATTCCAGGATTTTATCCTACGACTGCTTGACTTTGTATTGACAAACAATCTGTTTATATTCATGGAAGTCCTATTCCTCCAGATACAGGGGGTAGCGATGGGGACGGCGTGCGCCCCGTCCTATGCCAACCTGTATCTGGGGGAATGGGAAAAGGAGTTATTTTTGAATCCCGAGTTGTGGACCCAGTTGGACAACATAGTGGTTTGGAAACGCTACATTGATGATATCATCTTTCTTTGGACCGGACCAGAAACGGATCTACAGTGTTTCTTGGAGGCCATACAGGTTGATGAGTTTAACCTCACATTCACCACGTCCTATTCTAAATCCGAGGTCGAATTTTTGGACCTAAAGATCTTCTTAACAGAAAGTGGTACCATTGAGACTAGCCTTTTCAGGAAAAAAACAGCTGGCAACACTGTGTTGCATGCAACAAGTTCGCATCCACGACAGCTTGTTGCCAGCATTCCATACTCGCAATATTTACGAACCAGAAGAAACTGCTCTAACGAGAGCGACTTTAAACAACAATCCCAAGAACGAAGACTGAGACTACAAAAACGTGGGTATAGTGACAAGATCCTAAAAAGGGCTTACCAAAAATGTATAAAGAGAAATAGGACAGACATCATTTTTGGAAAAAATACCAAAACTACTGAAGATACCACACGCATCATTATGACTTTCTCCAACCAGGCCCAAGAAATTAGAGAGATCATTAACAAACACTGGACCCTTGTTCCTAATGACTCCAGACTAACTGAATTTGTAAAGGGCTATCCACAGATTGCTTACAGAAAAAAAAGATCGCTGAAGGATTCCCTCGTGCACAGCCACTTCGGTGGCAGGTAGGTGGCTGTGCGGGGGGGAACCCGGAGGTGTGGTCGCTGTCGCCAATGCAGCTTTATCTGTGAGGGCGAGGAGACCATACTACCAAATGGGAACAAATTGAAACTAAAACACACCGTGACCTGTAGAACTGAAGGTGTTGTTTATCTCCTGAGATGTGTCTGTGGCTGTTTCTATGTCGGCAAGACGAAAAGAGAGTGGAGATTCCGGATAAGGGAACATGTAAAAAGCATTAAAAACGGAAAACTGTCAACACCAATAGGCCATCATGTATGCACACGTCATGGATACAATCATAAGACAATCTCGTTCTCCGCTCTGGCCCATTTTCCAACTGGTGCCCGAGGGGGTAACATTGACAACAAATTGTTACAGGTAGAAACCAAGTGGATTTACATGCTAAATGCGACAAAATACCCAGGGATCAATGAATTCGTGAGTTATAAATCCTTTTTGTGATATCTTGTTGTTTAGAGTACGGTGAGGGCAAAAATTACTGGTTCTATTGAGCAATGACTAAGAATGGACCCAATACTTCATTTATTATGAGTATGGGCATTATGATTAGGTTCCATAGTTGCTCGATACTAATCCTATTAGATATCAACCATGCTGTAACTGTTTGAATTATGTTGGAATTTTTCCATTATCTGTCCGTTGTGGCATAGATTACCAACCGGGTGAAGCCCCCCAGCGTTACCCTGCCGCCGTGCTGGGATCACTACCAGGTACCAGGGGACTGGGCTGACCACCGGAGTGGCGCTACCCAGGCGGGCGTTTCCCCAAAGAACAAGCAGGGGATCCGCCCTCTCTCTGTTGAGGGGTTTCGGTGGTTCCTACTCCCAGACCTACCCCGTACATACCATCTGTGAGTTATGCTGGCCCCCCTGTTCCCGTGCGTCACGGCCAGGAACCTGTGTTCTTTCTCCCTCTTTCTCTCCCTCGGGCTGGTCTTTGTAGTGGTGACGTCTGAGTGGGGGTTTTAGTTTTGCCTATAATTATTTTTTTTTTATTTTATTTTTTTTCCTTTTATTCCTTTTTTTCATTCACTCACATCCTTTTTTTCTGTCTTTAGAATTTTTGCCCTCCCGGGTCAATTTTTTCCTTCTCATGGCCAATTTTCCTCACCTTTCCCTTTCCCCACACATTGGGACCATTTAGTATTCACAGTCACTTCACATAGAATGATCCCCCTTCTTTCATTGACCACACACGACCACATATATGTATTCCCAATGGTCCCTACATGCACACCCTATATAACAGCCCTCCCCACACACACATGGCCACAATGAGCAATCTCATACACATATAACCCAATCTACTCACACTCACCTTATTCTCACATACAACTTACACACACCATATACTCACACATCCCACACATATTATTTACACATGTTTTAGTTATAAAGGTTTTTTTCCTCCTTTCTCTTCCCCCTCATACACATCACTATAGTAGCCTTGTATATTGTCACCCCTCCCATTGTCTCATTCTTGGTTTAGGTCTATCCCTGCGTTTTTTAGTATATGGTGATGGATTGTCTGTCCCTTTTTTTATATTGGCAGCAGCGAGGGCTAGATAGAGGCAGAGCACAAGTGGGGGCAGTTGGCTTGAGAGGGGAGGGGTTTGGTGGGACTCCGTGCTCCTAGAGGCAGGGGAGCATCCTTGGTTGCCTAAGAAACCTGAGGGCTCCCACTGCACTTCCTGGTAGACCTTACGAGCTGCCGGAAGTGATGTGCTGGTTGAGGACGGAAATGCGTCATTAAGACGCATTGCGCCCGCCCAGGGAATGGCAGCAGGAGCGCTGACTGAGCGCGCTGCCGCAGCGCGCATGAGCGGCTATGTCGTGCTGTGTGACGCGCATGGCGCGTCCAGATTAGCGCAATTGGCTGCCATTGGCGGGAAGGGACGGCTATTTAAACTTCAGATGTCAGAGGGTAGATGGTTGGAGTTGCAGCAGCATCAGACTATATGATCTGAGAACCTTCATTAAGGTAGGAGCAAGCCACTGTGCCCTGCAAAGGGCTTTTCAGTAGACTTTACTTCACTGAGCAGCTTCCAGCTCATTTTTGATGCATATATGATTTGGTAGCCTGAGTGGAGGCTGTCATGCTTCCACTCAGGTACTTATTTAATGCTTTGAAATCCCTTCTGCTGGAAACTGCAGACATATCAGTGGGGGACGGGAGGATCTGACTTCCACTAAACCTAGACTGGTTTGGGGTAAGACCCTTATGTTCCCTTTACCCTCACCGGACACTGGAGGATGGTTTTTAGCTATTGGTATTGGTGGTCTTTCTCCTTTCCCTTGTCTAACTAACTGACCACATGATTCAGACCTCTCTCTACCACTCTGACATATCTAGACCACTTTATGCTATCGTGCTTGTATCTACTCCCACTTGGCAGTGGGACTGACCTAGAAAGTAGTATTGAGACCACTTGATTCATTCCTTCCCCCCTCATTTAGTGTCGCCCCATGTGTCTTCTCCTATCCCCTGGATACTGAGCTTCTCTGGGGTGATCCCGGGGCTGGCGCCGGTGGTGCGTGCTGGTGGTTGTTCTCCTGGTGATGCCTAAGTACTGACAGTGATTGGAACCGGTAAGCTACAAAATTCTTTATTTATATTTTATTGTGATGATTATGGTGGAATGGGAATAATTATATGACATAGATCTGTGTAAATTCTTATTCTAATTGTTGGATCGCCCATGGGGGGGGGTGGTTGGAAGCACTTGCGACCACAAACCCATGTGCAACTATACGAGATGAATGGGTAGTGAAATAGAAGAGTACTGTATTAACATTTGATACGACGGTGAAATTGAGAAAAATAAAATGCACTTTATGAAACCTTATGATAATGTGAAAATGTATTATGATTTAGGAGACGTGTATATGATTAAAGAAAATCCTGGAAATTACTTGACCTCGCCCAAAGGTCCCTGAGGAAGTCCCCAGTGGGGGACGAAACGCATCGGAATATCTTTGTGGCTTTAAACAAAATAGAGACTGAGGAGACGGACATTCAATATCTGGTGTTGAAACAGCCCTACCCGGGGCAAATTTGATGCGCTCTGGGTTTGATGGATCTTCTCCTTTTCTATTCATTTATGTCGTTGTGATTTTAAGATTTGATACGAATTTGCATAATCAAGGACTCAAATAAATATTGTGAATCCCATTCCTTTGACTGGAACTCCATTTTTGGTAAACCTATTTTTTTCACCTTAAAAGTCCACGGAGGGTTGGCCACCCCCTAACTTGGGTTTAGTTCACCCATACCCCCCTTTTCTAATTTTGACCGGATGTGGTGAATGTAGCTTCCGAGTCCCCCTAATCAATTTTGCTTCCTGTTCTGAGACTTTTCATTTCTTTGTCATTGGACAAAATCAGTGAGGGGTCAAATAATTATTTCCTCCACTTTATGTCCATACACTAGCCATAGACACAAGTAACACTTTACAAGCTGGCACAGGCAAATTAACTATTAACAGCTATTAACATATGGGAGGAGGAGCAAGTTTCTTTCATATAATATATTCACTGCAATGTGAAAAGTAAATAACTTACTTACATATGTAAAGAGAGCACTGCAGTAAAAATTTGGTATGTGCATACTTGATGGGAAGCTCATTCTGTACATTGAATATATTAGGAGACTACTGTCATATGTAAATTGTTGTGCAATACCTGGGCGAGTTGCTGGTCTTTTGGCCTGACCAAAAGAATATTATGGTTTCCTCCAGTCAGAAGCCTACCTGGACACACATTTTCGCCCTGATCTTATAGAAAAATAAGGTAATCTTTGTACTCTGTAAACAAATTAGGAGTGAATATGGGTGTGTAAATAGCCATTAGCAAAAATAATATTGTGGAATATTGGTCCAAGTGTGTCCAATTGCTTCTTGGAACTGGTTAAATATTTTCATTAGAAAACACTTTTTGTCCCCATCCAATAGATAGACATAAGAAACATCTCTTATGGCACAGGTCACTAAAACAGTTGACTTACTGCGTCATTAGTCTTCCTATAGATTTCATGTGCAAGCAGTTTCAGAGGGCCGCAGTATATTCCAGACTTGGCAGCAAGGTATCTCTGGATAGCATGGTACGTTTTGCCACTGTTTGTGGGACCAGAATGAAAAATAATCTTTCGATTTATGGATCTTGCATCAGGATACCTAAAGGTAGTAAAGAAAATACGTAACAGGATAGAAAACAAACATAAAATCAGCAGTGCTTCCTTTTTTTCCCATTTACAAAAACCAGAGAGTTCAGAGAATAGTAACCTTACCAGTTTGGGGGCAATCTCAAGTCGCTTATTTTAAGAAGATCATCCATACAATCCAGCATGGGGAATATCTGTTTGGCATGTCTCATGAAGAAAGGGAAAAGATCATCAACATGACCTACATAAAGAAAGCACAGGACGTAAAAATGAAATTTGTGGTATTTATTATGGAAAATCTGTAAGGTGGGACATTCCATACATTTCTGACTAAAGGAGCCTACCACAAAAGACTTCAGGCTGTCATGTTAGAGGGGCAAATACACGGTATTAAGAGCTGGGGTGTGTAAACTTTTGGGTCATTTAGGTAGTTTGTGTTGTGATTAGAATAAAAAAAAAAATAAAAATAAAACTAGAAGCAGGAATTCACGGGATGCCAGAAAAGCACTAAAGCTGGGAAGATGCAACATGAGATGTCTCCCGTTTTTGTGTTATCAATTATCTTCTCTGAAAAACGCTTAATACATCATAAATTATGGGCGTGTAAACGTATGAACACAGCTATATTTAGATACAGGTGAATGGCGAAGACACCCCCCACCTCTTCTGTGTCTTCACAGACATCAGAGAGGGGGAACCTGGAAGAGCCTGTGATGTCAGCACAGGAGGATCAATGTTTGTAAAGAAATCTACCCCGAGACTCCCAGGGAGGTTACAGAAAGACAGAAGGGGTGTCAAACAGAAGACTGTAGACTTTTTTTGGAAAGCAATATAAAAAGGCACAACTGTTAAACTAGTTTAACACAAACTTGTACTTTATTCTTGCCTAGAATGTCATAAAACAACAACATTTGCTAGAACAGCACATACCTACTCCACAGCAAACATCATTAAGGACGATGTGTAGATCCACATGTAAAGGGTCGGTTTCCATGATAAACTTTCGGAAGCTGATAAATGCTTGGTGAAACAGGCGGGCTGAAAACACAGTAGAACATGATACGATGACTTCAGCAATACAATACATAAATTCCAGCACATAAGTTAGACATCAACTTCCCTACTTGTATACATATCCCAGTGTTCTCCCCAGAGCAGATTGGCCGGGCGGCCTGCCCGGGAGATTTTAGTCCCCGCCCGGCACACAAGTCCTCCGCGGCGAGCAGCCTGACAGGCGGCGCCTCCCATTCTTCAGGAGCGCGCCACAGCCACTGAAAGACTCCGGCCCGCGGCACACTACCGGAGCCGCGGGCCGGAGTCTTTCAGTGGCTGCGGCGCGCTCCTGAAGAATGGGGAGGCGCCGCCTGTCAGAGGACTTGTGTGCTGCCGCTGGCCGGCAGCCTAACAGAGAGGCCGCCGGACCGCTGCAGGCGGCGCGATGACGTCATCGCGCTGCCCGGCTGAAAAAAAAATTCTGGGGAGAACACTGTATCCCACGTCTACATACCATATAAAACTTGTGTATTTTACCGAGTTTTTCAGCCAAAAAAATGGGCTGAAAAAGCTCCCCTCTGCTTATACTTGAGTCAGGGGGTCAAAGTTAGTGTCCTGGGCCCCAGGTGGCCGAATTGCAGGAACAGAGAGCTTCTAAGTCTCTGTGAGCTCCGACAACAGCTAATCTAATGTAAACTCCACACTGCCATCTGGTGGGCGGTTACTGATACTGGTGGCCAATTGTAACTGGAGATAGAATTTAATAGGAATTCAAATAGAAGACTCCACAACCTATCATTCAAAAATGAAAATAAGTTTCCACTCCATGTATTGGTCCCAATAATAATAAAGACTATTTAAACGGAAATTTCTTTTCATATTTGAATCATAAGAAGTGCCTCAAAACCCATCCTGTAATAACACAAACCTGTTTTCTCTTAACTTTATTGAGGTTGTGGCACTAAGATTAATTCTGTTTGATTAATTCCTAGGGGCAATGGTGCTTTCTCTATATTTTTCTCATTTAGAAAACTCCACTTTCTGACTTTGCATTTTCCACCCTCGGCTTATACTGAAGTCAATACATTCTTCCAGTTTTTGTAGATAAAATTAGGTACCTCAGCTTATAGTCGAGTCGGCTTATACTCAAGTATATATGGAATGTCCAGCGCACAAATAGACTGTGTACAAATGATAAAATTACAATAACGCTGTTGTGCGTTTATTGCTGCAATATCTCAGTTTACTTTGAAAACACTATTGGCAACCCTCCTACTGCAAGCTTTCACAGGGAATCCCTGATTTCGTTTTCCTGTTCTACTTCTTTTATAGATTAGTAAAGGATTTATTTATTTATAAAGCTGTGATACGTGTGAATTCTAGCTTATGTGCACTGTTAATATAGCCATACATTGCAAGCAAATATTTTTTTTCACCTTCTAAGATGCAGATTGATCGTGCCTCTAATCAACCGCAGCGTCTTATCAGCCAAAAAAGTAGCACAGAGAACTGCATTGAAAACACCATGAATAGCAATGGTATATAAGCATTGTGTTTTTGTGGTTGTTTAGTCATTACAGAAAGAAAATAAACTACCAAGCCGTCAGACTTCTATACAATTATATTCCTTATGAGCAAACAAGAAGTGAAATCCTTACACTTTGTATGCACTGGCTGCAACAAAAAACTTTGTTCTCAAGTTTTGAAGCTCTTTCACACTATCAGTGTGTTTCCGTTGCCACAAAACAGCTTGTGTCCATAGGAAATCTGCTCTAACATTTAAACCTGAATGCACTACATTATACATTGACATGCTAAAGTCGAACAGCCTGCTGCACCCATTTTTGAACTGCAATTAAAACATAACAGAGGTATCTACCCATTTTGCGCAATTAATACTTGATACTTACCATCAAGCCCATTGTCTGCTGCAATCTTTTGTATTTCTTTTCTTCTGTAAAACTTGTTTAAAAACTTCAAAACTTCAGCTAGAAATAAAAAAAGAAGGCAAACCAGTGTTAACTAACAAAAGAATACACCAATGTCTGAGATGGTAGAACAGTGAGGTGCGCTCACCAACACCTAAATGTCTGGCATAACCATTATTGAGGGTCTCTCAGCACACACCATCACCCCAACCTCAATTATCTGCAGAGAGATATCACCTTCATGTTAGGTATAATCATTAATCTTGATCTAAATCATAGTACATCATAGAAGGGTCTCAGTTCTCCCAATCACCTCAAGGTCTGAGATAATACAGGGGTCAGGAGTTTTGATAATTACAAAGAGACCACTCACTGCCCTAATAGCTGAGCCTTGGGTATATATTATTGGTAAACTCAGTTGTAGCAGTACAATAAAGGCCCCCTAAGCAGTCCTGATGTCTGAATGTGGGAAAGCCAATAGTTCTGACTTCAAGTCTAATCCGGTGAAACCATTTAGGCATTCTTCATCACTCCAATGTCTGGGACATCTTATTCTCCTGCATTCAGTGCAAGTAGAGTGATGGCCCCACAGTACTCGCCATCACTCCAATGTCTGGGATAAGTATTACTCCTGAACTTAGCCATAGCCCTGTAAGGACCTTTCAGCACTCCCCATCACCCAAATGTCTGGGATCTCCATTACTACTGATCTCAGTGGTAGTACAGCACCTTGACTTCAGTGGCAGTATAGTGAGGGCCCCTCAGTTTTCCCCATCACCCTGATCTCAGAAGTAGTACAGTGATGGCCCCTCAATACTCTCCATTACCCCAATGTCTGGGATATGCTTTACTCCTGATCTTAGCGATAGTCCAGTGAGTACCCTTCAGCACTCCCTGTGACCCCAATGTCTGGAATAACCATTATCACGGATATTACCTTAGTAATAGAGTAAAGACTCTACAAACTCCCCATCAACCCAATGTCTGGGATGTCCATTATGCCTGACCTCTGTGGTAGTCAAGTGAGGATCAATCAGAAATCCTTAACCATCAGCGTTTGTACTGCCACTGAGGTCACAGTGGCAGTACAGTGAGGACCCCTCAGCACTCCCCATCACGCCAATGTCTAGGCTATCCATTTTTTCTCATCTCAGTAGTAATTACAGCACCCTGACCTCAGTGGCAGTACAGTGAGGAACCATCAGTCCTATCCATTATCTTGACTTCAGTGGCAGTATAGTGAGGACCCTTCAGCACTGCCCATCACCACAATGTCTTGGCTATCCATTACTCCTTATCTTATTGGTAGAACAGCACCCTGACCAATAGAAGCACAGTGAGGACACCTCTCCATCACATCAATGGTTATTCATTAGTCTTGATCTCAGTGGCAATACAGTGAGGACCCCTCAGCATTCCCTATTACCCAAGTGCCTGGGTTGTCCCTCATCTCAGTGAAGTACAGTGAGGACCCCTCAGACTCTCTGTCCCACCCCCCCCCCAATGATGGGGTTATCCTAGTACTCCTGATATCAGTGGCAATACAGTGCGGACCCCCAGCTTCCCTATTTACCACAAGTGCCTGGGTGTCCTAATTATCCCCTCTCAGTGTGACGTACAGTGAGGACCCCTCAGACCTCCTGTCACCCCAATGAGGGGTGATCTATTCCTCCTTATCTCAGTGGCAGTACTTGAGGACCCTCAGCAATTCCCTATTCCCCACGTGGTCGGGGTTGTCTTATATCTCCTCACTCAGTGACAGTACATGTGAGGCCCCCTCAGGACTCTCTGTCACCCCCAAGTGGGGTTATCTATTACTTCTCCTGAATATCAGTGGCATTACATGAGGACCCCCTGTAGCATTCCTATTACCCAGTGTCTGGGTTGTCTATTATTCCTCATCTCAGTGACAGTAACAGTGAGTACCCCTCAGGA
>CM070037.1:35176051-35191493 GCA_036250615.1 Ptychadena robeensis | reverse complement strand
CCAATGATGGGGTTATCTATTACTCCTGATATCAGTGGCAGTACAGTGAGGACCCCTCAGGACTATACATTAACACAATGACTTGGATATCCATTACTCTTTATCCCATTGGTAGTAAAGCACCCTGACCAGTAGCAGCACAGCGAGGACCGCTCAGGACACCCCATCTCTGCAGTGATCTCAGTGGCAATACAGTGTGGCTCCTACTCACACTTATCAAGAGGTTGGGTAAGCTCTGCCCCGATATCCGATTCGGGGATGTCTGACGGCCGGAGACTCACAGGGATGAACAGAGACGTATCCACAGGTTTGCCGTTCCCATCAGAGATCGTCCTGCAAGCTGACCAGACTCTGGAGAACCCGGTCACCGAGCTGCACACAACTTCCCGCAGGTGAGGATTCCGGGTCGCCGGTATCAGGCAGCTCCGGGCCAGGAGGGGCAACCTGTTCATGAACATGACGGGTCACACCGAGAATACACAAGAACGACCGTCATACAAGGTGCTCACACCTCCGAGCCATCACTGTCCGCACGTCCCCGGCAAGAGCAGCATGACAGACACAGTCGCTTCCTGATGGCGTCACTAGCTGAAGGACCCACTCTTGGAACGCGCAACATTTAGGTATCTATACAATTGCCTGAATGACATTGACAGGTCGTGAGCTCAGAAGCAATTATAATGACTTCCTTCTGTAGCCACCTCTTGTCATGACAGCTATATGTGAGACAGGATGAGTCCATTCTGTATTCTGCTCACTGAGATGATCAAACGACGTCATCACAGAATTACCTTATTTTTTTATTTATTTATGTATCTCCCCCAATTAGTTTTTGTTGTTGTTTTTTTCTTCTTTCTTTCATCCTTGTATGTATTGTGATTGTTTTGTCACAAAAAGTTAAAACTTAATAAAAATCTTATTGGAAAAAAAAATCACCTTAGGGTGATGATGCCTTTGCCTAGTGCACATGAAAAGCTTATTAGGTTACCATTGAGTTTAGTGTGACCTTTACATCATACTATGATCTTGCTATAGAAACCCATATAGGCTCTTTCAATACACAGGCTCATAATACAGGCAGACACTTACATTGCATAGTGTCACTCCTGTACAAGTGATCTTATGACGTCAAAGTCACTTAAAGTGCTGAGCTCATAATAAACCTGAATATATTTACAAAATGTACACAGCAGCCAACCAGGTGGTAGGTCTTGTTTCCTTTTTTCAAGCCTTTATTTTACCTGTTGATCTTGCTATGTACACAATTGTTTTCCATGGGAGACAACGCATACTTTACCATTGAAGGAGCAGAGTTCTTACCTTAAGGCAGGACTACAGGACCTTTTCCCCTCCTCCTCTTATCCAAAACACATTGAAAGGTGTGTAGTACACAGAGCTTGCTAGTAATAATGTGGCATCAGAAAAAGTAACCAGTTCGCAAGATTATCAGCAAGATACGGACATTAAAGGATGGTAATCGTTCATTGTTAATATATTCAAGGCAGCAGAGCGGCCAGGCATCTAGCATTTTTATCTCACTACTATTTCTTAAAGCCTCAGTGGCTTTTGCTTTCTTTTTGAATAAACGGTATGTTACAAAGCTCCCCTAAATAGAACTTAAAAGGCTGTTAGGTACACAGTACGTCATCAGCAGGTGCCCCGCTGGAACGCAGATGCGTACCAGCAGAGCAAAAACACCGCCCCTGGTCTGTGGGGACGCGTGTTGCTAAGCAACCGCATCCTCACAGAGCTGGTCCGTGTATAACACGGATCGGCTGTAGTCTTATAGTATAAGACTTATACAGCTGATCAGTGTTATACACGGACAGGCTCTGTGAGGATGCGGTTGCTTAGCCCTCCTATCTAGCTGCCTCTTATAGTATAAGACTTAACCTATAAGAGGCAGCTAGATAGGAGGGCCGAGGGTGGGGTCAAAAACCCACGGCACACCAGGCAACATCCCGCGGCACAAACACTGCTCTATGGAAATAAATGGCTTTTGCAATATTCTAAAGAAATCATGATTTTAAAAAAAAACATGCAACCCTTCTATTCCAACATTATTTACTCATGTGTGTTACATTAGTACATAGTATCTAATGTCAGTATGCCAGAATTGCTTTGGATCAGTAATAAAGTAGCCATGTTACTTGGCCTACGGGGAGCTTTCATACTATGCTGTGTATTGTACATTGCATTTACAAGGTCGTCTATGAAGCTGCTTTCTCTTCCTTTAAGCTTCTGGAAAACGACTAGGCACTTAAGAAATAATCGCAATCTATGTCGGTTAGCAAGCAGTACCCTTTCTGGTAATATTTTAAATGCCTCATGTCATGTTTGGAGGGTCGTTAAACAACATGATTGACTTAAGTAGGAAAGTGCTTCAAACTGTGGTCAGCATTTAGTAGAACGCTTTATATTTGCTATTCGAGCATTAAATAGTCGGCGACTGATCACAGCATGGTTCCTGTAAGATACTTTGGATGGGGAATCTGGTGTGCGATCGACGAGCGAACGTAGGTCTGGGCGGATCCTCAGTTCACACATCTGCCAATGCAGGGGTTAACATATTGCACTATGTTAACCCTGCATCGCCAGATCAGCACCGTGAGAACAGAGGTTCCATGGGCATGTAATGTGTATGTGATCTGTCCGCTGAACGCAGGGGTCCCGACGGATCACACAGCGATGTGGAGACATATCCTGAGTAAGGCAAGTGCCATAATGTAAATCCTATGAGTAAATGCCCCCCCCCCCCCCCCAAAAAAAAGGGAACCTGACATGCACAAAATCTCCATGCTATGGTACTTTTTGGGCACCCAGCCATTGGAATGAGGATGAGGATGTGAATGAGGTTCTAGGCAACCCTAGCAGACCACTCATTACACGCTTCTCTATCCCTTCACAGGCACTTTTCCAAGCTTCTAAGCACTGAAAGCTTATGCTTCAAAAATAAAGTTACCCATGAGAGAGCACATGCAGAGCATTAATCGATACATTTAACTAATGACAGTATTATTAGTATATTAACCTCATAAAGGGCTGCAAAATGACTGGTATTGTACCACCCTGGCTGGATACAATGGTTCCCAATATTATTAATAAGATAAACACCATAGGGCCAATATAAATTTTACAAATGGCAACCTTAACCCGAAGCTTAATAACAGTCCAGAATGAAGGATAATAATCCTGAGTGAAGTTCCCTATTAAAGCAGAACTAAAAATATTTTTTTTTTTTTTTTTTTTTTTTTTAATACTAGCAGGAATTTTTGATGGAAGTGTTTTTCGTCTCTGTCAGCATTTTCTTCTTTTACACAGTCGTGTACACACTGTGCCCTTTTCAGTGTCTTGGCACAAACCATAGCTTTGTGGTGCCCTCACATTAAAAATGTAAAGTTTAATGGGTTTGAGTCACAAAGCAATTTGATAATCAGTGAAATGTCTGTAAAAAAGATAGATATTACCTCATATGTATGTATGTTTTGTATATTCAACAAAGGCTGTTGATGCAAATGTTATGCAAAACAATGATTTGTGAGGTAAAAATCGTTTGACACAACTAAACATAAAGAATTGTGTGTAAATCTATGTTTTTCAGAATAAAAAAAAACTGATCAATGTACTTTTTTCAACATACTGAAGGTGTGTAGTCACACAAACTTGTATCACATATTTTATATATGTAACAATTTTTCTTTAAAACAAATCCTTTAGTGAATAATAACATGTTCTCCAGTGCAAATATTTCTCAAGTCTACTAACATATTCTTGTGAATTGATCCTAGAGTTGATATTTTTTGTTTATAGTCTGTCAATTAATAATATTGTGCCCATGTCCCACTTGAACCAGCAAGACCTCAAAAAAGAATATTTTTTTTCGTATTAAAGTATAAAACCTGGGTTTTGAACAGCGTTCTTTATACAATTTCCTTATAGATAAAATTAAGGAATTTTATTAAGAAATTGCTTAATTTTTTTTTTAAATTAAAAAATTAAGCAATTAAGGAATCCAGTACTTTTAATAAAAAATGGTGGCTTTGCTGCAATACTCGCCTATGAACCCACAATGTGCTCAATAGATCCCTTTCTCCTCAAGATGAAAGACAACCAGCATCTTTCAACCCATTTTCTGAGTGCAAATGTTGTCTTTGTGTGGTGCCACACAGCTGTCAGACTCACAACACCTTTTCATGAAATTTCACTAAATACAGTTAAAGAGAAAACAGAAAGGACACACTTTTTAATTGTAAGGTTTTACATTGGGGCATAACAGAAAATTAACTGGCTCACTAGGTTCTGACTTTATTATATCTAGTTTCAGGTATAAAACAATAAACAGCTGTCCTTATGTCATCATTTCATAAAAGTAATGGCATGTGTACAAAAAAATAATACAATAATACATATAGCAGTAATAATATGTAATCATTTTCAATTACATGATTGTAGAAACTCTTCATTACAAATTTTTCGAAGCGCCTGCAGTAGTTGAAGCACTCCCCATCATCAAGCTCAATCCCCATTGTAACATATAGTGAAGGGCACACATTGAACCACACAAAAAATTGCAAAGAGACTGAGACCTTGAACCCACCCAGGGCATAATGCTTAAGGCAGGGGCCAATGGTTCAACAACTATGGTCAGCTAGCCAAATCCATAAGCACTCCTGCTGTGCTCAGGGTCAGCCCATAAGAACATAAGCCCCCCATAGACCTTTGAATCCCTCCATACAATTTCTACCTACAACTTTGTTGTATAGTGACCTCTCTGATAGAATACTTTTTGGTAGAAGAAAAGCAGATTGTACAGAAATTGTATAGTAAGATTGTAAGGTGTATGGGGGCCTTAGGCATTGTGAAACATGACAAAGTGCTTCTGATTGTGGGCAGAAACAACCAACAAAACCTAAATAAATACCATGCTATGTGCAAGACTGGCCTTTTGACCAGTTATAACAAAGTCTGCCCACATAGGCAGGTTCAGAAATTTGCAATGCGCCATGGCACACACTAGGGTTTTCCAGGCCCTTGTGCATAGGTGCCATTCAATGCCAGAATAAAGAGCTGCTGATGCACGAGGGAAAAGGGGATAGACACATGAAAACACTGGGTCCAGCCAGAAGACTGGAGAAAACCATGTATACTTTTTTTCCTAACTGCAGAGTTAACCATTCAGATTGCACAGTAAAAACAGATACAGTTATCAGGTTTAGAAGATATTTTATTTGAGTACTTTGCGTCAAAACATGGAAATATAAAATACTTTTACAATATTGTAAAGCAATTTATACAGAATATGAATCAGAAAAATATTTTAAAACAGAAAAGGAAACAGTCTAGAAGATATTTGACAATTTTTTTTGTCTAACAAATAACGATCAGTTTTATTAATGAGTTTCCAGAGAACAAAAAAACACGAGCATTATATTTGTGTTAACCTGAAGTTAAGGTGTGGAAATGCTGGTCAGAAAACATTTTTACATTTAGACAACATGTGAATTTAAAATAGAATGATGAATCATTTGTCTCAAAGCTGGGCTGTGGCCACGTTTATAATAAACCTTGTAGTGGGTCCCTATCCCACTGCAAGGATTAATTGATCATTTAAGTCTGGGCGTTTGAGAATAGATGTCTTACCCAATACTGTACTCCCAAAGTGGTCCTCCCTTGCTCGAACAATGGGTTGGTCTTCAACTGCTTCCCCCTACAGTACTGTATCCATAGAAAGATCCTCATATTACATGGTTATGGTAGAGCAAAAGCACCCGCTGTGCTGATTTAAAAGATGCAGAAAGCCGCGTCTTAATTGCAGCACTTTGCAGTGGAACCAGAGACACCTTCATTGAAGATCAATGGAGGCAAAATCAAGACGTGGAAAGACAGTGCCCGATGCATGAGTTTCTGCATATATACAAAAACACATGCGTTTTTCATATTACATCTGCGTCTGTGTTTTGCATTTTTTATACAAATGAATGAAAAATGCACTAAAAATTAATCAAAAATGCATACAGCAGCGAGTTTTTAAAAACACATGCGGAAACACTGAGTTTTTAAAAATGCAAGGCTTACAGTGTAAATGGTAGCATTGGTTGTCTTTGCAAAAACGCGTGCAGTAAAAAAACGTTTTTAAATCGCACCGCAACGCATACAGTGTGAATGGGCCCTTAAGTAATAGCAATGGTCATCTCATCACGAACAACACAATTCTTCCATTCATGCTCCCATACACTATAAAGGGGTATATTGTTCAGCAGCACAAAATGAAGAAAGCCAAATTTAGATGTAATAAACCGAGAAAACATAATGAGCAAAATAAATTCCTTGCAACAGGAATAGCCTGGGATGTCAGCTTCATTCAGGAAATTTCATACAGAAATGGTATGGCTTATTTAACCTCCCTAGCGCACTGCCCATACCGTGCTGTTTTTAACAGCACGGTACGGGCAATCGTGGCAGTGTACACAGTACACTGCCTGCAATTCCCCCCCTCCCCCCGCCTCTCTCCACACAGCCGGCATCATTAATGATGTCAGCTGTGTGGGCTGGAAAGCCAGAGCTCCTCCATTAACATGGAGGGCTATGGCACTGCCCACCCCCTGCCCCCTTCGATTGGTGACGCAACCCCGGAAATGCTGCAGCTGGTAAGACAATCGCCGTAGCTTTCCGGGGATATGCGGCATGCACGGGAGCCCAGCTCATCCAGAGTTTGTTCTTCACACAAACTCTGGACGAGCTGGGCTCGTCACAACCTCTAGGGAGGTTAAGAAAAAAAAATGCACTTGTGTTTTCATTCTCTAACCAGCAAAAGGAAATTGACTGGTCCCTATGAGCAACATTATTTCCTGCACTGCTTCTTAGCATCCTGTAATATGTATGAGAATCGGAACAGCAGTTATATTTTTTTTTATTAGAAATATCCCAGATTTCTGATGATAAAACTAACAATAGTATAAATGTTAATTTATTTTTGCTCATATCTCATTGATGAGCCCTAATCATCTACTGTCTTTAGCCCATGCTTGTGCATTTTGATATAACAGGCACAAAGCATTGAATCTTGTACACATTTGCATGTAATGAGAACACAGAATGAAACATCGCGTGTACGTTACCAGGTAATCCCTATGGCTTTATTTATGTTGTTATGGTTAAAACACAATAACCCACAGCAACCTGAATTTATGACTGTCAGACCAGAAACAGACAGTTTCCTGTTGTTTGATACTGATGATTACTTAAAGAGTAAAATTTCAGCTAAGTTATCCAAGTTAGAGACCTAAAATGTAGAACGTAACTATAGAATATGAATAAAACAAATGTATATTTTTCACAGATATGCAGAAGAAAAAGTATATTTTTGTCAAAATGTATTTTGCATTGCATTATTTTTTTTCTACAGCTAAATGACACTAAATCATAAGGAGACAAATAATGTAATTTGCTTATACATGTATAACAGTGAATGTGATCACTCTTTGATTTTGCAGACTTGCATTTTAAGGTTTAGTTGTTCTGTAGAATGTACCGTATTTTTCGGACCATAAGACGCAACCAGTTTTTAGAGCAAGAAAACAAGAAAAAAAATATTTAAAGTGTTCAAATAATTGGGGAAAAAAGCCCCATGCAATAGCAAATTTCAGCCGAAAGGTGTCACTAGTGAGCACATCAGTGGGGCTCCACTGATATAAACAATGCAGCATAGATGGGAGATCCAGCCGTGGGCAGACTCTCACAGCTCCTCCACCTCCCCAGCTAATCTTCTTGCCGGGAGAGCAAAGACGCTAGTGGGGAGCAAGGACGCGACCACCTGTGAGCAAGTAGCCTCGGGTGGTCACGCAGTCCAAAAAATACAGTACATCATTGAGATACATTTTGAGTACAGAAGGTATAAACAAGCACAGCATTTTAATAAAAGTGTAGAGGAAGCAGATAAATATCTGATATAGCTGCAAGTTGCCAGGGGTTTACACCATAGTTACTTCCTGCTTTTTAGAAACAGGCTGTTCACAACATTCACAGTTGCAATATTGATCAGATAACGCAGATTCTATGTGTACCTCTTTAAATGTCCAGTGCTCAGGGATGAAATGAAAAAGATCCAAGAGTTGAGAACTATTGTAGTAAGCTGCCTGCACAGAGAACCCCTAAATCAGTGCTAGGGAACCTTAAAATACAGATTCCCTTGGTGACGTCTAGCCTCAATGTGTAAAGTGAGACCCACATAAGCCAGACATATCCAATGGATGATCTGCAGTTATCTGGAGGCACACCATGTATACAGATTGCATTGGATTCCATGAAGACAAAACTTTAGGTTCACCTAGTGGTTGACATACATATAGTAATAAAGACTGCTATTACACAATGTATTTTATATAGGGGCCCCAATTTCTTCACCAACATAAATTAAATAAACAAACCAAAATATAAATGAAGAGTAAATAAAAAAAATGGAAACTAACAAAGTGGCACATGTGACTGAGACAAGCATTAAATAAAATGAACACACACTGTGATGTCTTCAAAATGTTTAATAAAGCCTTCATTTCCAAAGTGAATCCTAAGAATTTTGGGGTGATTCACAGTGTTGCAAGACCTGTCTGTTCAAAACAAAAATAAAGATGGAATTCCAGCAAGATGAACAATGCAATAAAGAGGATATGAGACACATAATAAGGCTCTTGTGTTCATTTACATAAGCCGGACATGCATGGAAATAAGTGAGACGTCTGGTTTAGCTTGATGCATGTTCAATGTAGAATCCCCAAATTAAAAGAGTTATATAAAATGCTAGTCTGAGAAAGGTCCAGTGTTTCGGCAAAAGCACTTGGTATTTATATATGTACAAGTGGAATTACATACAGACCCGCAGAATGTTTAGTGTAGTATAATGAACAGCAGTGTCAGATGAAGGTAAACAATGGGAGATTTGGCCTTGTTCTATCTGCTTCTGTCCTTCATCTCTTGTGGGTCACACAAGCTCCTAAATCTCTGGCTCCTCTGCTGATGCTTGCGGATCACTGGGCTCATATCGCTGGTGGAAATTGGTTCTTTTCCTGATCTTTTCAGGTGCTTTCCTCCACAAAATTATCTCCTATTTAAATGAGAACAGAAAAAATATTTTGTGCATTAGTCAGAATAAACCACATACATATAATATATTCAATGCTCTTATTGTTGAACTAGTTTACTCAGCCAACAAATGAAATTGCTGGCATTTTTGTTTTACTACTGTGCTGGTTTAGACCACAGGTTAATGCAGTGGTTACCAAACTGGGGGGTGCGGCTATCAGGGGCAGCCTAGGTGGCACTGGGCCCTCAGAATGAGAATCACTGCCCATCAGAGAAGGAAGAGGAGAGATCTGTAGCACTCACCTGCCTATCGGCTCTCCCCACTGTCAGTTTTCTTCTTCTTCTGCCAATTGCACACTGTCAGCCAATTAGAAGCCCGGCAAAGGGACAAGCAGGACGCTGACATGGAGGGGAACTAGCTTCAGAATGCAAGTAAAGTGCATGTAGTGTCTGCGTGCCTCTGCGTTTGTGAATGATGCATGTGTCTGAATGATTGGCGTGTATATCTATGTGTATATGATGCACCTCTCTGCATGATTGCTGTGTGTAAAATACAGTTTGAGTTGTATTTCAAACACAAATACAGTTTGAGGGCCATTTCACACTAACCGTGCTGCAGGGAGTTTTGCCTGGTAAACACTACCGCATCTGCTAGCTGGGTCCATTATTGGGGAAACCCCATGTAACCACATTGCAAAGTGCTTGCCTCTCCCACACAAGTGTATTCCAATCTAGATCTAAAGCTTTTAAATTATTTGAATGTATCACAGAAAAAAAGCTTCACAGGGGAAAAGCTTCTAATATTTTTGACAGATACTGCACTAAACTGAAGCACAGTTTATCAGTAATGTGTGCTTAAGATGCTAAAGATGTTCAACAGAAAAAATGGTCCAAGACAAAATAAGCCCCCTCCCCCAAAAAAATTTACTTAAATATAGGTTTTCCAAAAGGCAACAATGAATTATGAATATAGGATGACAAATACCTTATATATAAGTATAAGTTGACCCGAATATAAGCCAGAATATCTTATTTAATCCAATAAACCTGGAAAAACTGAAAATCTATAGTGGGAAAGGAACAGTAACAAACAAATGCTTTTGCTCCAAGGTTACATAATATGTTAATGACACCCCATATTCCATTTCTAAATCTACAGCCTTCACACTAGCTGCATGTCTGCATTAGTGTTACGTTACAGATGCGTATAAAATGTGTGCTGTGGCAAAGAGACACAGCTAGTGCGAAACGGCCCTTACCCACTACTGTTGGGCATTGTAGTCTACTTCACAAGGATTTCCTACTCAGGTAAAGGGGTGGGAAAGCACAATGGACAACTGCTGGAACTTAGGTGCCCCTTCAGTGTAAATTAGCCCTAAATGATGACACAATAAAAGCTGGGCATAGACGGGCCGATTCCTGCCCGACCTGCCGATCGGATGCCGTGCGCGTTCCCACATCCGATCGGGGTTGGCAAGGAATCGGGTGCGCCAACTTGCAAGATTGGACTAAAATCAGCTGTCATGTTGGATCGCACAGTGATCTGACATAACGGATAATTTTGATCCAATCCTATTAGTTTAGATGGGGGACTGTCCCCAGCCGAAGTAATGGGCGGCACACAAAGGGTGCCGGATGATTCTTGGCGCTAGCCGGCGTGCGTGATGATGTCATCACACCCGCTAGGTCAGGAATCGTCCAGTCTATGCCCAGCTTAAGACATAAACCCTGCACTCACCTCATCAAGTTATGTCTGCTTTAATAGCAAAACAATCTCCTTAAAACACAGCAGGTAGGAGGAGATAGGGGCTGAAAGAGCAGGTTAGCTATGATTGGCAATCGCCTAAACCTCAGGTGCTGTAACGGCTTTCACCTTCAGTCGGTAGAGAAAACACAGCATTGAGAGCACGACCAGGGGAGGAAGAGATCAGCTGTGACCACTTTTTTTCAAAATATAAGCCAAGGTCACTTTATAGGTGCTAAAAAAACTCACTTATATAAGGAAGCTCCATTATGTGTATGGGTTTTCTGTGCATGTCTTCTTCTAATTAATAATATCCTATTCCTCTAGGTCTTGCATAAACAAAATCACTTGAGTGGGATTTAGGTCTCTGATCCTGCCAAGGCCCATTATCAGGGTCAAGCAAAAATCTTCTCTTACAGAACAATATGCAAAAAAACACCAAACTTTACCTGCTGTTTGAAATATCTTCTGTCCTCCTCATCAACAAGGACCAAGTTCAAGAAATAGCGCACAGAGAACTTCTTGTTCACGTCTCTCATTGTAGGTGTAGGGTCATAACCAGCCAGAAACAGCCGGATAGGAATGGACTCTCCTAAACAATCATAAACACAATTATAGAATACATAGGATACACAAAGATCACAATGCAGTAGATTAGTTTCCTCTGAATAAACATACAATTGCTTCCACTTTAAAAAAGCACCCTTCAGCAGCCCTTCCAAGACCAACAAATCTCCTGAAGTTTTAATAGATTTATTTTGGCAACTAGGATAACAATTTTTTGTTAATAAAAATTTTTTTAATTAAGCAAGGATGCATCCAATGTATACATAGAGAACAATGAAAAAAGAGCCAAATCTACTTTATAGCCTATTAAAATGGAAATCTTAATTATACAGAATATGAACATGTTTAGACCAAGAAAAACTTCTAGAATTAAGCCAAACCGACTAATAACTACAGTCAGATTACGGTTTATGTTATTTAAGTAGTTCAGTAGGACTTTTGTGCTTTTTTTGTTTTCAGAGGCTATTGTTTTTTTTACCTATAAATTAAATCATCATCAGCAAACTAAAGCTGGTCATACACAGGTTGATTTCTTTGCGATCTATGAACGGTCGATTGCAATGTGTTGATGCAGCTAATCCCCAAACGACTGTTTGTCAAATATATGAACACCATCTTTGGCAATCGATCCCTGGTCGATACTTCAGATGGGCACCCTTGGTCTCCAACCAAAGTGATGGAGATTCAACAGAGATTTCTCAACATGTGGGATCCCTGTCCGATCAACATTTTCTTGGAGCAGGATTTATCGCTCCAGGTGGGAGGCGTTCGATTCCCGAACGTACAAGGAGATCGACCATTCAGGAATCAAACGCTAAATCAACCTGTGTATGGTCAGCTTTAGACACTATTCCAGTTACAACAGCAAGTTAGCAAACGTAAAAATTTTTATCTTAAGAGTATAGAAAACAATGGTTAATTCAATACAATTGGCAATGTAACAATTATTTATTTATGGTGTGCCGTTAATCTCCAATTTAAGAAATACAGACCTTTTACAGGTGCTCCATCCATAATTTCATATTTTGCAACAGTTTCTGTTTCAGTTGTAGTACTGGGTCCTGAAGAAAACAGTATTACATTATTCATAGTTCACAGACTGAGGAAGGGTTAACCCTTAGGTAGTGGGGGGCAGGACTTGCTACAGTTGCATATATATCCCACATTAAAGTATATCCAAATATCCCAGAAAACAGGTAGTAGGATGAGACTCAAACCTTACATCCTTATGCCCTCAGTGGAAGAAATGCTACCTTCTACCTTCACAAACAAAAGTAAATATATATGTTCTTTTCCTTTTGAAACCTGAACGATTTTCTTTTCCAGTTAACTTAGGCTTTTCAAACAATCATGGGATTGGTTTAAATGAAAGAAAAAAAAAACCCCAGACCATTACCTATTCCAGTAATTTCCTTTTTTATTAACTGTATTTCCATGTGTTGAATTTTTATTCTGACCAGCAGGAAGTAGATTTTTCCCACAATAACGTCTTTTAAGTGGTATCTGTAAAAAAGTAGAAAAAGACCATTAAATAAAAAAACTTGCATATACCAGAATCTCAGCAGATATTGATGATGCTTATATCAAAACTCATAGCATGGAAAAATTTAAGAACAAGCATCTGTAAGCTTACCTCAAGAGACTTTCTAAACTTTTACTAACTCAGCTAAAGTAACTTACAGTAAACGATGTATGAGCGGCACACATCAGGATTCCTGTACAATGGCCAAAAGCAGGGTGGCGACATCACCACGCTGTGAATGCTCGCTGGTGGAATGCACAGGAATCCACCTTAGGTTAAGGCTATGTTCCCACATAGGCGATTAATTGCCTCGCATGATGGATTGTATTTTTTTCTGATCACGATTGAAAAATTGCATCCATTCATTCTATAGACGCATTTTTCTTTTTATAATGGTGGCGATTAAAATCGCTAACGTGAGGCGATTAATCGCCTATGTGGGAACATAGCCTAAGGGTTAGGCGAGTTCATCTCCTTTGCAGTCACCCCTAGACCTAATCAAACAGTTACCTGATGCATTTGTGGGATGAGGGACCCCTTGCAAGGGTTACTATGTTTTGCTAAGGGATTTAAATGTAACGCTATAGAAGCCAAAGAGTGGCGTCTGCATGCAAAGTAATAGAACTGTCAATTAAATGCTGTGGATGCTGAATGCAAATGGCGTAGTTCTAGACAATTGCAATCTGCATTCATAAATCAATTCTTTTCTACATCTTATTGATTATGATCCCCACTCAATTAAACCACAAAATCACTTAAGGTAAAGCCATCCATAGACTCGATAGAGTAGATTTTTTTGCAATTGGATCATGTTGCAGAATTATTATTTTTTTTTTTTTTAAAGAATAGATCACTAGTTGAACAGCGATTGCTTGTACCACCACACGGTCTAGATTCAGACATTTGTTTGTTTGTTTTTTTTACATTTAAAGTGTTTTTTTTTTTTTTTTTTTTTTTTAAACGTCATTACCACTTTTTGCCACAAGTGGGCTCATGGAAAAAAAAATTGATGACATGAAAAGGTATTCCATCAATGAAAGTTATTATTCCGATCACTGCTTGATAGATTTTATGTTCGATTTCTATCAATTATTGTTGATTGGACAAGGTGGGCAGGAAACTCTTACTAACTCTGCTAAACTGTTCGACCAAAAAAAAAAAAAGATTTATGAAGTTGATCGAACGTAAATATCGGCCCGTGTATGGCTCCCCTTAGCCAGATAAAAAAATAAATAAATTGTTCCTTTGCAGTTTACATTGCTTATTCCTCCAAAGTTGTAAACATATGAAGTCTATGCTCTATACCCGAGGTGCCCAACCTGCGGTCCAGGGGCCGCATGCGGTACTTTGAGCATTCTTCAGCGGCCCTCCTCAGTCCTCCATTTGCAGCCCCTGAAACCTTACTGTTCATGCATAGGAACTCATATTGCATCACATAACCTCTGAATCAAAATGTGCATCACCATACTACAGTGTTACCCAATGTTTGAAGTATCATTTAAAATAAGTTTTGTTATTTAAAAATAAAAAACATAATGTCTTCCAAATGCTTCTACAAGTCAGTATAGATTGAAAAAGTTATGTGCGGCCCTTTAGTGATGCCGAGGGCTCCACTTGTGGCCCTCCACTGCTCTATACTATGCATCTAATGAAAATCTTTACAGTTAGAAGACAAAGTAAAAACATACAGGTTACTAAATTGCAGGAAAGCCGGACTCCGCTACATGTACCTAGGGAGGAATTGGAGGAGCAGTACAGACGTTCTGATGAGCAGTCAGCATTTTTCTAAATGAAGCAGCAGATACTGGGGGCTCTTGATATGCAGCAAGAACAGCACTCCATTTTAGCATATAGTATCCTCAAGAGTCTCACTACTCACTTAGATTTGTTGTATTCAAATTCTATGTGCAAACAGTCTTCAATCCCAACTTCCATTTTGATGGAATTATTGACATCTGGATATGTTGCGAGTTGGTGAACAATCAGATCATACTCCTTTATCAAGTCTGAAATTCGCCTCACTATTGTCACTTTAAGAAAGTACCTTTAAGACAAAACCATGTTCATAATAAATATGCATAAGGTAGGCTTGTATTCATCATAGATATAAAAAAAATATTATCCAAATAAAAAACATAGAATCAAAAAGACTCATACCTCAACCGAACATTTGAACCTATGTAGGATTCATATGGCTTCTCAACTTGCATGAATTCAAAATCATAACTTCTGCTTTGTGTCAGCTCCCCAGGTAGAGCCAATTCTTTGACAAGGTTGACAAATTCATGTGTATTGCTTTTATCATTAAATAGTTCTAGGATAGAAAACAGATTGAAATGGTCACAATTATTTGATACTTCGTTGTTTTAAAAGGTAAAAACAACCAGCTACAAAATGTGATGGACACAGCATCTGCTTGCTAAAGGTGGGTTTACACGTCAAGATTTTTTGTTTCGTCCAACCTCCGATTCGATTTTTTTATCAGATTTCGTTCCTCCATTTATCGAACGTAATTAGATTTTTGTTCGATT
>CM070037.1:35162273-35175951 GCA_036250615.1 Ptychadena robeensis | reverse complement strand
ATATTGAAATATATGTATTTTTCTATTGACACCACGTTGTTACGTTCGTCCACAATGCAAGTGTTTCGTCGGAAAGTTCTGCTCGGAAAGAAAATATAAACATCGTGGACGAATCAAAATGAAATTGTAAAAAATGCCACCATTCATTGCGCAGGAAATACGTCATGCTACTGGTTAAAAATCGAGTCCAAAAATATCGAGTGAAATAAGGAGCGTCCGTTTTTTACACGAAAAATAAACGACAGATGAAAGTTTACCAACATGTCCGATCACTTTATGGACGATTATTTGTCAGATATCGGAAAAAAAAAATCCATCGGGCCAAATGGACGTTTCAGATTATTGTACAATAAACCAAAAAATCGTTCATCGTCCATCTGTCGGCCGAAAAAATCTTGACGTGTAAACCCACCTTTACTTCTGGATTTTGCAGCATACAGCAGGATAATGATGGTGGAAGTCTGATCACTGAAGCAAACCCAACCATTAGAGACAAAGTAGCACCGAAGCTGCAATGAGTAAGGCATGGTCTACACTATGCAGATAAAACCGTCCAGTGTGGATGCCCCCAACTTTCCCCTATGGCATATGATGTGCCATGCCCTAAACTGGTGCATATAAGCATGCACAATGCCCAGCTAGCTCCACACAGACCCACAGAAGTCAGATTACCTGCCCATTGATAAACAATGAGCATGTTATGTGACCTTAACAAAACACGTCTGGGCGGGGGGAGAGAGAGAGATGTGCCATAGGAAGGGGGGGGGGGGGGGGGGGGGGGGGGGGGGGGGGGGGGTCGATACCCTGTGTCCTGCAGGGAGAGGCTATGAGCCCAGCTTTGTGCCAGTAATCCTGATTGCAGTAAAATAAAAGAAATTAGTACATTTTTACTAGATTGTGGAAAATTGCATCATCCCCACAATTGCTGGCAGTATAAAGAACAGTTATATGCATGCAAGTAAGGATGGTGGCTACGTAACCCCAGGATGGGAGCGTTGTGACATCACTTCCAGGAAAATGTATTTTAATGGGTGTAGGAGTTGGGGGGGGGGGGGCATAAATTATAGTTATCTCAAATATGTCACCATTTAGCACCAATGATTAGACGGAACACCGAGTTTTGTTAGAATGGTAGAGGCCACATTGATACATGCTAATGTTTTCTGTTAATTCACTTAAAATACTGTCTAGAAAAGGGATTTTCTACCACGTCCCCTTTGTTGCCTATATTCTAGCACTGCAGCCTCTGTCAATTCAGCATTCAATATTTTTCCACGAGGCTTGGATGATCCTTCCTCTAAACCCAAGACTCAGCACTGACATAGGTAATGGTCAATGGAAAAAGCAGCATGTGGCTAAGGTCATAGGATCCTGACACTTCTGGAAGTGGTAAATGGTAGAGAGAATGACTGAGGCTGTGTTAATTGGAATGGAGGCAAGCTTCTTCCCTTATCTCTTCGAACGCAGAGAGCGGACATTTTAATTGAATTACACAATAGGAGCTCTTCCAATCCAATTTGACGCATAAATTAGACAACCCAAGTTATGCATATATACCTGATGTGCCATATAAATGGTCTAGGCCAGTGATGGCAAACCTTTTATAGACTGAGTGCCCAAACTGAAACCCAAACCTCACTTATTTATCTCAAAGTGCCAGCAAGGCGATTCAACTTGAGCACAGACATCATATACACACACAAGAAACAGGAAAGTGCACACTTGTATAAGATAGGAGAGGGTATGGAGCACTGTGTGCAAGGAGAAGAGAACTGACAGCATTGAGAGCCAATAGACTGCAGTTCTATCCTCTGTGTGTTGGCAGACAGCTCGCATGCCCACAGAGAGGGCTCCCAGTGCCACCTCTAGCACAAGCGCCATAGGTTTGCCATCACTGACCTAGACTGTAAAAGTTTACATAAAAAGTAGAGAGCTCTTACCAATTTGTCCAACAAATTCAATTCGAATTCCTTGATGCTCTAATCTTTTCCCAGGCTGTTTGAAGACAATATTAACCTAAACATATAAGCAAAAAGAAAATTAAAGTAACATCAAGCTTACATTCGCACTCAAAGTGCAATGTAGCAACTGCAAACCACATTATAAAAACGGGGGAAATGCTAATAAAGATTCCATTCACTGCACAGAATATAGAGATATATTTAAACAAATCTTCAAGTTTGTTAGTATGGGAAAAAATAGATTGCCAGGGATAGCAGTCCACAATCAAATCCCCAACAAAATTTTTCAGGTGAACAGCCATGGCATAACACTGCAAATAAGAATGTAATGTAAATAGAAAAAAAAGAGAGACTCTCACAGTGAGAAGCCAACATCCCAAAAATCAATAGAAAACAGAGCAAAAACTCCCCAGTAAAAATTACCGGGGCAAGGGGACTTTAACGGCTTCACAGTCAGTACACAGGTCATAAATAAGTTAAAATAAGCATTTATTGAATGGACATCCAGGCATCAAACCTAGATGTACACAGACATAAAGAACTATTACACAAAAAATTTAATACAAAACCAAAAGGTAAATACAAAACATAGGGTACAATTAAGACAACATAAACCACAGGCCTAAAACTCAGGCATTGGAACTTGGCATCCTCATTAGATGGAAAGTAGGATGTGGACCATCCAAAGGTGGTAATCGCCCCCTTAATTGTCCCCTATGTTTTGTATTTACCTTTTGGTTTTGTATTACATTTTTTGTGTAATAGTTCTTTATGTCTGTGTACATCTAGGTTTGATGCCCGGATGTCCATTCAATAAATGCTTATTTTAAATTATTTATGACCTGTGTACTGACCGTGAAGCTGTTAAAGTCCCCTGGCCCCGGTAATTTTTACTGGGGAGATTTTGCTCTCTGTTGTTTTTTAATGTAATTTTCTAAGTTGTTTTCTAATGTAATGTAAAGAAAAAGTATGGCATGCATCACCTAACCCCCCGCCCTTAACCTCCTGGGTGTTATGCCCGAACCCAGTACGCTCACAGTTTGTTCTTTAAACAAACCATACCTGCGCAGGGTATTGGGCAAACACGGAGTGGTAGATTAACATAGATTGTTAGCATCAAATCAACAGTAAATTAAAGTTTGGTTTCCAGAGTCACAAAGTCATTGATATTTATCCCAAAAGCATGCCTGGATGTGGCCTTGAGGAGTGGAACTAGACAACCCTCATATATAATTTTATGTACATCTTTTAGAAAATACAGTTCTGTGTAGCAGAAAAGCTATTTTGTTTGCATCAGAGTGTAACGAGCTTCATTAAGTTCATACCTAAACACCAGTTCTTAAAACAGCAAACAAGATAAATATACACACAGCACAAGCATTTTTTAAAAAGTATGTGTTTTTTATAATGCCTTGCTGCAGGCATTTTTTTTAAGCATCCAATTAGACATACCCTTTCAGACCCAGCACCCTTACATATTCCCCAACCTATTAGTTTGTAAGCCGATTGGGTAGGGTCCTCTACTTCTCCTGAGTCATAACCTGTACCCGTGTGTTTTATTGCGTAGTAATTAAAATTTATTGTACAGCGCTGCGTAATAGGTTCAAGCTATCTAAAACATTGTTAACAATAATAGCCCAACCATGCTCCAGACATCAGGAAAGGCCATCACCACTGGAGAACACAAACATGGAACGACCTGATGATGGGGACCAAGGTCTATATAATAGAGTGAAGAAAAAGAGTTTTCTCCCAGATCTGCACATGTACTTAAGGTAAATACACTGCCTGGCCCAAAAAAAGTTGCCCCCCAGGATTTAATAAGCAAATAGGTCTGGGGTTGGTGCAGTCAGTCAGGTCCAGCAACAGTATGTGCTCCCAGATTGAGGTCAGCTGACTACCTGAATTTACTGAATGACCAGGTTATTCCATCAATGGATTTTTTCTTCTCCGACGGCACAGGCATGTTCCAGGATGACCATGCCAAGAGTGGTTCAGGGAGTAGGAGACATCATTTTCACTCATGGATTGGCCACCATAGAGTCCAAACCTTAGCCCCATTGAGACTCTTTGGGATGTGCTGGAGAAGACTTGCGCAGCAGTCAGACTCCACCATAACCAATGCAAGATCTTGGTTAAACATTTATGCAACACTGGTTGAAAATAAATTGTGACATTGCAGAAGGTTTTCAAAACAATGCCACAGCGAATGCGTGCTGCAATCAAAGCTTAACAAAATATTTCAGTGTTCTCCCCAGAATTTTTTTTCAGTCGGGCGGCGCAATGACGTCATCGCGCCGCCTGCACCGGTCCGGCGGCCTCTCCGATAGGCTGCCGGCCAGCGGCAGCACACAAGTCCTCTGACAGGCGGCGCCTCCCCATTCTTCAGGAGCGCGCCGCAGCCACTGAAAGACTCTGGCCCGCGGCTCCGGTAGTGTGCCGCGGGCCGGAGTCTTTCAGTGGCTGTGGCGCACTCCTGAAGAATGGGAGGCGCCGCCTGTCAGGCTGCTCGCCGCGGAGGACTTGTGTGCCGGGCGGGGACTAAAATCTCCCGGGCGGGCCACCCGGCCAATCTGCTCTGGGGAGAACACTGTATTTGAGTGTGTGACTTTTATTATTAATTGGTTTTGAGTGGAAAACCTCAAATGGAAGCTTACAGACTTTAAAATTGAATCCTAGTTCCAGGGTAGTGATCTTAATAGCTTAACAAATGTTGTGTGACTGTGGCATCAGAACGGAGACTTTTCCCTTAGTGAACATCCAACAAGAGAGATCATACCTTTCCCGCTACGGATTCACCATCGTAGAACAAGAAGTGCTTTTCTATCTTGCCTTCTTCCGTCTTAATCTCAGACAGCTTCCTTGTTTCTGCATCGTTCAGTACAACTTCTATCTCACAAATCGGACCAAATAAACCACTTAGAAAGCTCTAAAGAAAATAGAACAAAAAACATATATAAGTCAATATACAAAGAAACAGATTTTTAACTAAGAAATAGATACACGGTACCTATGATAAAATAGCATGCATTAGCACCAGTGCAGAGGCAGAGTATTGCAATGATAGATATATCTAAAAATTCAGAAAAAAAATATTAAGTATTAACCTTCTGAGCATTAGCCTTGAGTTAGTTTACAAACTCATCCTGAACTAACCTCTGGTCATCTTACCTGTCCGGAGTCTCGCCCTCTCTCCCTACCCTTTATATCCCTGGCGTCATTGATGAGGCTGGTGATTGAAGGAGGGAGGGGGGTAGAGAGAGGGTGGATAATTTTTGTAACAATATGTTACCTAAACTTTAGATACAACAATGTCAAAGAGAGGGAAATTTGTAAAGAGTAAGGGACAAAAAAGGAAAGAGAAAAGGAAAGAAGGGAGGGATATGAGGGGAAAGGAGAGAAAAAAGAAACTGAGGTAAGGGTGGGTAATTTAAACAAATTACAAGGTTGTCCGTTTTGATTACCTATTCCAAGTATGGAAACATGGGAGTTACACCAGTGGGATTTGTAAAATTGTTTATGAGATTTAGGATTCAATCATTACAAGCGAGCAGGCTTTCATGGACATAGGAGGAGGTTTGCTCATTCTGGCCTGGCCAACCAAGACATTGAAGACCCCGAATCCAAAAGCATACCAGGTGAAAATGACTTCTACAGAGTGAGGGTAGGGAAGTTAAGTTTGGCTTCAACAGAGCGGCAATTTTTTGTCTCTCCTCTAATACAGGTTTACTACTATTTACCGTATTTTACAAACTATCAGATGCCTGCGTCTTATGGTCTAAATGTGCGATGTCCATAGCCACACCTTGGCTTCCTACCAGCTATCCTGGCAAGATTAGCCAGGGAACGGTCAGATGAGAGATGCGGCCACGGACGGATCTTCCATCTGAACTGTATTATTGCTTGCATCTTATGGTCCCAGAGCCCTGCTGATATAAACAATAAAGAGAGAGATAGATGAACTGCCATCTCTCTCTCTATGTCTGAAGAATTTTGGCAATAAAAAAAAAATACCTTTTACAGCAGTGAGGAGCTGCAATCTCAACTCAATCTGCAATATCAGCTTCAGCCACCAGAAGTCACTAGAGAGCCCTTGCCATCAGAACACAACAGAGCAAGGCTCCTTCTCATCAGCGACGAGGGGGGGGGGGGCAAGCTCTGTGCATCTCTCCCTCTCTCCGTGCAGTACCCAGATGCACTTTGGAAGCCTAATAAAAGGTACGCAGAGCTAGGTGTTAGACCATTTTGCGTACCAGCATACTGCTTATGTGCACCCCTGGCTATAAAGCAATCTCTTGGGTTCAAAGATCAAGGCAGGTCCTACTATACAAATTAAATAAAAATTGAATTACTGCAGCTTGGTTGTGGCTGTGTGACTGAAAGGAATATACAGTGGGGAATAATGGCAGATAGACAAGTTTTCAAACTTACTGGGAGTCTTATGAGTAAGCACAATATGTACCCACCAGTGTGATAATTCCGCTGAACATGCTTTTTAGGAATAAACCCACAACTGCGTAGCAAAAATTTGGTTCCCATTTTTTACCCTTACAAACAACTTAAGGACAAACTGCAGATGGCGCTTAATCAGCAGTATCATAAACCATTTTTAATAATGTTTTCAGTCAATAAATACAAGTTAAGGCCCCCATACACGTCTAGATTTTACATCCAATCAACTAAATTTAATCAATTTTTTGGTTGATTGAAAATCTATGGCAGCCCACATGGTTAGATCAACCTAAAACAATCAAAATTGGGGAAAATGTTTGAAAAATTATTGGACATGCTGGAAAATTTTAATTGGTTGTATTGAATAGATTACACTTTCAGTCAATCCCAGAAAATATATTTTACTACAGTTGGCAAACATACAATCACCAATTTCCCTGAACCCCCAAAATGTATCTTTTTAAGTTGATTGAACAGAAATTGTGGGGCTTAAAGCTACAAAAAACCCAGAATTTGTGCCTTGGTCATTCCAGGTACTCCAGTTTCCTCCAACACTTCAAACATGCTGATAGGTTAATTGGCTTCCCCCCAAAACATTCTCCTATGTTAGTTACACATGACTTAAGTTTGCCTTACACGTATTGATTCTGCGGTCGATTTCTGAACAATTGATTAGCGTGCATGTTCGCGGCAAACATTCAGGAATTAAATACACCCACCTTGAACAATCGACCCAAAAAGTTTGAAATCAAACAAAAACAAGTCGAACCAGGATCCGATAAGTCGGTATTTTCCTGTTTGATCCCCATTATTTTAGATGACGACCCTCATTCCCCATCCAACATACTTTCATATATAAGAAGTCCTGCTCTATTCGTGTTTTATACTTCTGGGGGAAGTGATGAGCTTAGAGGAAGGTATGTTTTCAACTAGAAAACTCTTCCTGCTGCTTGAGGGTTATGCAGGGATGCTTCCAGCTTGTGCTATTACTTTATAGGAATTTTATGGATAAAGTTCCTAATCCGAGAAGATCTGGTGCGGGAGATCCGAATGGAGAGCCTTACTCTAAACACCCATGTTTACAAGTACCTGTGCATATACATTACCTCTTATATCTCAACAGTGCTCCCCCGTTCTTTCCCACTTCCACACTATTGGACCAGCATACGATACTCCACCCATTACCCCACCGGGGATCAGGAAAGCCATACCTCCTGAAGAAGATGTAGAGGCTCTGTGGCTAACTCATCCATCCTCATACATCTAAAAGCATCATTCTCCAAGCATCCTACTAGGGGACATGATGGCAACTATCTACTACTACGTGGTCAAAATTTATGACTTACCAATAAATCGAATAAGACAGGACACTCTTTTTCATATACTTATGTTTATTGGAACTATTATTGCAGTCCATTCTGTGACCTAATATATAGATCTGTTGGTCTAGATGCGACCATTATTCTTTTGACATGTGTTTTCACCAAGTTGCCCTTTGAATCTTCGAATACAGCGAGCTACGACCATTTCCTTCACCATTTAAGTGGCCTCAAAGTCCCTACATCCTGGCTCAGCCTGGGAAAAAACTTATTTTGAACAAAGGGGATCCTTGAGATTCTCCTTCGTCCATTTTTTCTTTATAGATATTATTTTGGGATGATGTCCACTGATAACTATTGACTAGATGGTATTCCTTCATTGATAAAGTTCCTAATCTGAGAAGATCTCAGGACAGGAGACCAGGGAATGACCCTGGCTCCGAGATGACAGGATGACTCAGCAGAACCTGGAAGAAAAAGTTTATAGCTCCTCTCTAAATGCTGTGTGTGTATATAATTCTATTAATAATAAAAAAAATATATATATACATACATACCATCCTTCCAGTGCTATAAGATGTACACTATGATGGATAAATGAAAAGGCTGGTCCAGCACATTTAAGTCCAGGGAGAGGAGGCTGAGGGAGATCAGTGTAGTAGGAGGGGAAGACTAAAGGCCAGGTCGCCATTAGCTTCACCCAAACTTCTAGGAGTAACGCAGGAAAAATGCAATATGTGTTTTAGAAGCAATTTTAGTACAGCAATTAAAGCAGCGGAACAAGGACTACATTCCTATCCAATTGAAAGTCAGTGATGCAACCATGTCATAAATGTATCAAAAATGTGTCCACTACTTTAGGATGCACCTAGTGGAGACATCCCTGTCAAAGCCCCATTGCCGCCAATGGGCAGCTTGTGCACTGCGGTAAAATTCCTGTGTTCAGCACATGTGGAACCCTAGCCTCATGTGTTGATGTTGAAACATGAAGCTAAAGTTCCAGTGCGTACTGCAACATTAGAACCACCAAGTTTTAAATTGCTGCACTTGATGCGCGTCAAGCACAGGTATTTGCAGCAAGTGGAGTGGTACCTATACACATACTCACACACATCAACTTTTGCAGGATCGATCAGAGGCTATATTCCCACTGTGGGGGTTTAGCTCAAACGGTGCTCCAAAACATATTCAATTCCACACGAGTCTGACATTTCAGGGCTCCTGCCCACGTTTATTTGTACGCAAATAATCCAAAACGCAAGAGTTACCCTCACGGGGTTTAAGATTCAATCAAAATAAATAAAGTCCAGAAAATGCCACACCAACTGGCTCGCAACTTTCAAGTAAATTGAAGTCCTTGGCTTTCTGGCAGCAAAAGGCCTGGGCCCACTCGCTCTGTGAGCCCCCCTGTAGCAGCTGGACCAGTAATCACAGGCTGGGCCCCACATCTCTGTGTGCCCCCCCTGTCTCACCAACTACCTTCAGAAGCCTGGTCTCCAATACATTGGGAGATGTGTCCACTCTGTCAGCAGCCTCGTCTCCAACTAATTGGGAGGCTGAAACACACGTGGACTCTGCAGGAATTTGGAGTCACACCTAGCTCCATCACCTGCAACCCAGGTGTTAACAATTACAGTGTACCTGGTGGAATAGAGAGGCCCACCCATGCCATCCTCTTCTATCCCCAGCGGTCCGGGAGCCTTTATGAAAACAAACAAAAACATCAGCAATCTGGGAACGGTTGCTGGGCAAATTAATCCGGACTCCGTGGACACCACATAAAGGTCCATCCACAGAGTGACAGATGACCAGTCTGTCACACCACATAGGCGATTAATTGCCTCGTGCTCACAATTTTAACTGCGGGCAATCGTGCATGATTGCTTGTGCAATCGGGCACAATTGACTAGGCGATCTTCACCCGCGATTTTTTTTTTAAAACATTGCGTCCATAGAGAACGGATGGACACCAGTTTTCGATCGCGTCCGTTCATGTCTATGGGCGAGACCAGAAAAAAAAGTCGTGAACGCCTGCATTCAGAACGCGGGGAGCCCGCCGCTCGCAATCACAGCCATCAGTTGAGTGGGGACAAGCCCTTACAATGGAATGAACGTGATCAACGCTGATTTCCGCACACAAGCGTGAGGCCTATGTGGTTAGATTCTTTTGTCTTGAACAATTTAGTCAGTCTAACATTAATTGATTGTACCACCACACAGTGTGATCGATTCCTTTACTCGGATCTGTGTGCATGCTCTATAGTATAATCGAATAAAAATAAATAAAGAATAAAAATCACTGGACCTAGAAAACCCATCAGATATTGGGACTGAAATTTACCAACATGTCTGATTACTGCTCAATCCATTTCATGTTCAATTACTTTTGGTCCATCATACCAGATGTGCAGGAATTCCCATTGGAATGAATACTTTGATTGAACGGAAATACCCAATAACGAATATGGCTACCTTAAGGGAAGTGCTTTTTTGCCTGTACAGGTCTCTATGTTAATCATTTAAGAGTTCCATGTTTTTGTAAAAAAAACTTTTACAATCACTCCAGACAAGTTGCTCTGTATATTGGGCTCCCCAGGCCGTCCTTTTCCCACCAATACAACAGGATAAGGTGGGGGTAGAAGTGTAATAACTGGAAGTATGGGGACCCTAGATTATGTGTTTTGTCACCCTTATCTAATGCGGCATATTTGCCAGCTAATCAATGCAGCAGATATACTGCAAATTGTTTTCTTTGGGATGTCGTCTCTCCCTCAGGCGGTCTCTGGAAACTGCCTGAGTACATTATTGTAATACGTGGGTGTTGTCCTAATTGGTGTACATTAGACTTCATGTAGCTTTCATTATCAGAGTGTGTTGGCCTGCTAGCTAGTTGCCGTCATCTTCATAAAACCTGAAGCACCACTCTTCTAATATGTAATGCCGTTCTGTTTACACAAGTTTTATAAACGCCGAGATGTTGAAGCAAAGAGCTGCAGCAGCACATGAGGCCACAGGACGTCACATACACCAATTGGATGCCGCTGCCACCAGATTACACATCCAGCTTATCTATGGAGCTGACAACGGTGTGATTGTGTAGTCTAGTGACCTCCCTGATAGAATATATAGTGATTGGAAGGTTTAGAAAGATCCTCATATTACATGGATTTGGTAGAAGAAAAGTTGATTGCACAGAAATTGTATGGAAAGATTGTAGCTTTGGCATACACTGGTAGATTCCCGTGCAATCACAGTGTGGTGACTTCACCACCAAAGTGCACATCAATTGCTGTTCGATGGGGACCCGGTACACCCGTGTTGTGAGAAAATCTCTCACAACAAGGGCTGACATATGGGTGAGCATAGAGCATTCTCCCCCCTCTCTACAGAGCAGTGACAGGCCCGCCCCCTTTCCACTGCCAGGAGCTGATCGCAGCTTGTTGGCTGTGCAGCTTTCTGCCTCTAAATTTATTGATTGATCCCGCTTGAAGGAAGGCATACACTGTTAGATTTCTTAATGGATTAGAGCACAATCGTGCTCCGTGTATCGATTGTACTTGGACCTATTTAGAAATCTATCCGTGCTTAAGGTGTATGGGGGGCTTTACTCCCAGCATCCTTAAGGCTGGCATACACGGGCCGATGCACGTGAGACCGATTAGCCTTCCAAATCAGCATGCGGATGTCATCGCGCTAAGCCCGATATTGAAAGAGCTGGAGGTGCAGCACTCCTCCTCACCCTCGGTACCCATCCAAAGCAATGGACATCAACCATGATTTACGGTCATGTCCGACAACCCTATTCTCAGGGATGGTCGCATTAGATATGGAAGTGGCCATCGATCTATCTCATATCTATGTGCGTGTGTGGGCACCTTTAATGTCAGCATCACAGCCTGCGCCTGTACCCCCAGACAACAGTCACCCCAGTATTGGGGTTTCCCTAATATATTTTAGATTTTAATCCTAATAATGGTTTTATATTTGCATCAGATTCATTTCAAATAACTGACTTCTCAAGCTATATGTACAGTTTAAAAATGTTCTGGAATATGTGTAAAAACTGTACGGGCTACACACAACACACAGCGCCTCACAGTTTACTTAAGCATGGCTCAATGTAGAGGGGTCCCCCAGTGCACCTTGCTGCTTTTGGATATACTAAAGAATGTCCATCAGCCATCACACTGGGATAACTGATGACTGGTGGGTGCAGGGAAGCATCTGGGTAAAAAAAAAAAAATAATCATCCTGATCCAGCTGTCAATCCATAAAGGATGGGTGCACTTAAATATAAAGAGCGACTCAAAAGCTTTTGCTGTGATTGACAGACAGTCTTCTTGCACAGAACAGCCTCATTGACTTTAAATAGTGTCAGATGTCTACAGAGCTCTATAGCTCAGGCAGGAATTGTAAACAAGCAGAAGCAGGATTAGGGGAAAGGTGCTCTTTGGAGTAAGATTCTCTGATCCCTAAGACCAATCAGATAAGGGCCCTGAGGCTCAAATCAGGATCTTGACACAAGGATAAGGATGTTTATTTTGGCTACGTGATGCATTTGCGGATGTCACCAGAATATAGATCTGTATATATCATACATGAAGATCCAAATATAATAGAGCATTTTGCTGGCCAATAAGGAGTCAGGGAATGGGAAAAGCTTGGCTTAGTGAATTAAATGAGGTTCAATGTCCCCTCGCCCTTTCCTGGTCACAGGTACCACCTCACATCACTATACACCCACTGATCTCGCCTTTATCACATGCTCATGTTTGGAAGAGCAGCAGGTAGCCGCCAGAACTTCAAGAGCCTGCACAGCCCGTCTCCTCACTGCCTGACAGGCCACAGCCGCTGCTCGTGCAGAAGTTGGGCTGGAGTTGGCAGAGCGTGACAGGACGGCAGCAATGACAGCTCAGGCCTGGTGTCCCGCACTACTAGGCCCTGGCACATCCCTCCCGCCTGGAGAGGCCGCTCCAGCCAGTCTGTGTCTCCGTACTCACCATGTTCACACACCGACCCGTCTACTCTGCACCAACCGAGCAGCTCCACCCGCTGCTGTCACGTGACACCGGGGGCGGCCACCGCCTGAGAACCCTGTGACCGGTCAGCTGACCCGGCAACCACGTGACGTTATACACCCGGGGTTACGTGAAAGACTCAGCGCGGTAATACTTCCTAGAAGCGTGCACGAGCCCAAATGCGTTCCAGAAGCTCCAGTCTCGTGGATTGCGCATGCGAAAATAAGATATAAACTCGCTCACGGGAAGACTCCCTAACCACGCCCTTCTGGTTACAATGACAACATAACCCCGCCCCTTACTGTGGCAGCGGGGTTATGACAGTAGACTCCACCTATCACTTTTAACTGTGCTATACAGGCAACCACCAAACTCCGCCCACTACAGCCCGCCGCCAAACTTCGAAAGGTTCTCTCATATACCGTAATAGCTGGTGTAAGCATCACAAATCCCCGCCTACATTGTCCCCCACCCCTTCTTTGATTCCACCCACAGACTGAGAGATAAGTGTGAACGCTGCAGTCTGCATTTACAAACATCGGTGGAAGAATGGCTTGTACTCAGATTAATGAATTTACCATGGTACTTTTATAGGAGGCCACATCTGAAAGAAAGATTTTTAACTACTAATTATTTCATCATAAAGTGTTAGGGTATGTTCCCAAGGCACGGACACAGACACGATCGCGGCTGATCACTTCCATTTAGTTGAATGGGCTTGTCCACGTTTCAGCTAAAGGCCGCGATCAGGCATGGCTCCCTGCGTTTTCAATCACGGGACGGGTTTGTCAAGACCACTCACTGCTGATCGCCGCGACAATAGAGGTAAATGGGCACGGTTAAAAATCAAGTGTCATTTAAACAGTGTCCATTCACTCTCTATGGGCGCGATCAGATGGGGTGGGGAAAGTTGTCCCCCCCCCCCCCC
>CM070037.1:35136412-35149779 GCA_036250615.1 Ptychadena robeensis | reverse complement strand
ACTGCTGAGGTCCAGATTTCTGTACCAAAAGAGCACCATAGACTTCAATGGTAATTTTTTTTTAATGTTGTTGGACATCTCAAAATCTGTCCGTAAAGGGTCTAGTAGACATCCTGAATATAATAATGTTTGAAACACTCAATTATTTAAAAAAAAAGTGCATTAAAAAATTCATAAAATGTATCATTTGAGTTAAATAGAAAATTACAATTGGAAATGTGTTTTGTTTTACTTTGAATTGTATTGGATACAGTTATCACTGCATCCAATACAATGCAATTGGCACCCTCTGAAAGGGTTAACTTCAAAGAGCACATCTTGAAATGACACTGGGGGTGATTTTCCAGATGTGCTTTTCGAAGATAACCCAATTTGCATTTGGCTGGTGGAGAGGGGAGACATCGGCCGGCTTGAAGAAGAAGCAGCCAGAAGCCAGCTTAAAGCATCAGATCCACCGGGACAGCACAGAACAGTGAGTATGTGCTGCCGGGGATCTGAGCTTAGATGGACGGCTCTATCTCATCAACGGCTATACTGACGAGATGGAGCCATCAGAAGCGCTAGGGGGGTTAAACTGTCATGCATTATTCTATTATTCAGCTGTGGTGAATTCTGGGTCAGTGATTCAGAAAAGGACATGGATCAGAACACCAACAAGACAATTTGTGCTGTAAAACCAGGTCAGCGATGACTTGTTAGTGATAGGTCTGCTTTAAGGCAAAGGAGAGTTTACAGCATGATGTTTAATTCTCTTCAATAATCAGTCAGCATTCATTTTTTTTTTGTTTCCGGAAGGAGACCCTTGTCTCTAAGGTTAAAAATAGTTTGTAATTTAGCACAGTTCATAATCTTTTTGGATATGTTTATCTCCCTTTTGTAGTAAGGGCAGGCTTTATATTTTCTTTCTTGTTTTACACAGATGAAGCTGAACAGGAGCGCCTTGATCAACTAAGCCAAAAAAAAGCTGAAATAGCCAGATGCTGGATCAAATATTGTATAAATTTACTGCAGGATGCACGGAAGAAGCTTGAGGTAACTGATGCGATTTCATGTATTTGTAGCTTTATTCTCAACTAAAGGCTCTTTCACACTATATAAACAGAGAGTCCTAGATGAATATAAATGTAGCCAAATCAGTGGTCTGCCAAAATCCCAGTATGAATACATATACAATACCATGAACGTTTGCACCTGTTAACTCCAAGTCCCATCTGAGGGGAATGTTGAGGGACATGTTAAAAAATAAACATATACACATTACTCGCCTACATCGGGTCTTTGTCCAGAGACTGTGACCCCTGAAAAGAAAAAAGAAAGGCTTGCCTTTCCTGTCCTCCAGACTTCAAGATGGAGGTGCAAGACTCTTCTGGTCTCGATATATCCACCTATCCGTATCTGAATCGGGTAACACTTCTCCTCTGCTCATCACCTGATTCAGATCCTGCAGGAGATATGGGAAAGTCAATCAGAAGTGATGTCTAATTTCCCATGTTCCCTGGGGGCTGCCTCGGCATGTTGTTAATAGGGGAGGTGGAGCGGTGTGGTTTTTTTAAAAGATTTACCGGGTAAGTATTTATTTATTTATTTTTTTACGTTTTGACTTCTGATCTGCCCTATTTATGGCGATGATAGAAGGCAGAATTGGAGGTAGTAGGTTCACTTTAAGGCAGACCAGTCCCTCTACACTCCTCTTAGATGCAATGTAGAAGTTAATAGGTGCAAATGTTCTTGTTATTATATACTCTTTTAGGCTATGTGTGCTGTAAAACTATGTGTTGCATTTTGCTGTTTGTGCTTCTGTTGAAAATAACAAATTTGAAACAAAATTGTTTATCTCGTGATACAGGGAGTTGTGTCCGGGAATAGAATATATATCGGCAAATAAGAAATATAGACCAGGCATATAGAATGGACAGATGTTCAGTATACTTCGGATTATGTCTTAAGGTCCCCATACACCTTACAATCTTACCATACAATTTCTGTACAATCAACTTTTCTTTTACCAAAACCATGTAATATGAGGAGCTTTCTAAACCTTCCAATCACTGTATTATAACAGGTAGGCCACTATACTACATAGTTGTTAGTAGATCTAATGAAAATTGTATGGAGCGATCTATAGGTGTATGGGGGGCTTTAGGGCCAGTCAAAGCTCGCCGCGGGGCAGCGGGGTCCCTCCGCGGTCCTGCCTCTGCCGCTAGCAGCAGACCACGCTGCAGCGTGTCACCTGTGGGGGACAAGCCTTTAGACTGATCTACTTCCAAACAACGAATGACGAATTGCTTAAAAAAACACTTTTAGATATTTGCAATGTTTAATGTAATGAATTGCAGATAGCAAGTAACCATAGCTGATTTCTTACTTCAGACTGTTTCTATATATTCTTTTATATCTGTTAAACGTGGTGTTTAATATTTGGATTCTGTACACTCCATGATCTTTTTTCCTGTACAATAGGACAACATAGGTGAGCTTGATGTTGATCTTCAAGATGAACTTAAGGCTCAACGTAGAAAAGAAGAGGATGAGAAGGAGAAGGGCAGAAAGAAGGCGGTGCTCTTTGGATCAAGTGACATATATGATTCCATTTTAGCTGTTGAAGAAAAAGTCGAATGCTCACTTCCTCTCGACTTTAAAGAAGCCAGGGAGGTCTTCCTAGTGGGACAAAATTATGTAAACGAAGCCAAAGAGCACTTTCAGCTGGATGGCCATGTAACAGACCACATTGAAGTAGTTCAGGACCACAGTGCTCTGTTTAAGATTCTGGCTTTCTTTGAGGAAGACTATGAGCGGCGTTGTAGGATGCACAAACGTAGGATAGATATGTTGGAACCTCTATGTAAAGAATTAAACCCACAGTTCTATCTCCTTGTTTGCAGACAGCTTCAGTTTGAGTTGGCTGACACTTATTATGAAATGATGGATTTAAAAATAGCAATTGGAAATAAGCTAGATGAGATGGACTCTCACATAATCAAAAAAATCAACAGCCTGGCACAGTCTGCAATTAAATTTTATGAGATGTTTTTGGACTCCCTAAGAAGCCCAGATAAAAAGTTCCCTGAGAAGCTGGAAGAGGATGTTCTGCGTCCTGCTTTAGTAGCCAAGTTCCATATTGCACGACTCTACGGAAAGCTTATTTCTGGCGATCCTAAGAAACAGTTGGAGAACATGCAGACGTCTCTGAGCTACTACGCGTTTTTAGTCGATTACTGTGCGAATAATGAGGAAGCTGTGAAATCTGTAGAAACAGAGTTAGAACTCGCTAAGGAAATGGCGGCTCTTCTCCCAGCAAGAATGGAAAGACTAAGACTACAGTTAACCTCCTTCACCTAAGGCAGTGTGTCTTATCATGTCCATATTCCAAATAATTTATTTTAGTGTACCTAGGTACCTAGTGTACCTATGAATTTCTAAAACTGCTCCGCTGTGTTGCTCATATCTTAAAAATACAAATGTGAAAATTAGATTAATTATCCCTAAAGTGAGGGTAAAAGACAATTTGTTCCCAGAATGGGTGTCCCTGCTTATGGGTGCCCCTATATATGACAATGGTCACAAAGAGAATATCCTAGATGGTGACGCAGACTGCAGTAGTCCCTACAGTGAGAAGGTGGTCTGGCCAGGTCTTAAGCCAGCCATACACAGTCGGATTCCATGGCCGCTCGATCACCCATCCGATCGATTCCGACGATTCTGCCGGGAATCGGAGGTGTGATCGATCGGCCAATTAAGAGAATCCAATCGCTGCATACCACCTTGTCCAAGGGATTCCGGGACGATTCCGTGTCCGATTCCATCTCCGACTCCACCTTACAAATGGCAACTCCCCCTGATCTGTGCAGAATCAATCTGATGGAACCAACATGTTGGTTCTCTGTCGGATCCGATTCTGGGCCCCTGATCAATCGGATGCGAGCGATCGGACAAGGTGGGCTGCACACGATTCCGGCACGATCGATTCGCGTGCACGCGCCCAGAATCGATCGTGCCGGAATCCGGTCGGAATCCGACCCGTGTATGGGGGCCTTTACTCTGTTAGAAATGAAAGAATATTATGCGTATAGGAACATCACAAGTCCATTATCAGCAAAAGATATATTATAACTGTATTTATATATCATAAACTGTCATCTTAATTAAAATATAACATTAAATATAACATTAAAAACATTACAGTTATTGGTATGCTCTCATTTAATTTATTTTTCCATTTTGCATGTATGTTTTTTTATTTCTTGTATTCCCAGCTTCCTTATCAAATCATGTAGAACTGACTTACAGTGATGCAATTTTCATAGACATAGAGCAGGTTTTCCTATCAAATAAACTACAAATGTATTACATGTGACAACTTTGTGTCACTTGCTGTGTTGTCCATTCTGATTTATTTTGTAACTTGCATTGCTTTTTATATTTATGGTATATCTGTATATAGGTTATGTTTCTTTGTGTGCTGTTTAGCATACTTTTCATTCTACAACTGCTTATGATTTTCCACTAAGTACTCACCTCTAGCATTGTTCTATTAGTATATCTACTATTAATAATGAGAAATTACAGCAAAATTCTAATGGTCCTGGTCTGGTTAATGGTGGGGATGGGTGGGTTCTGAAGCAACAAAGCACAGAGCAGTAGCAATGGGCTAGTTCGAAGCCGTGCTTTTCAAACCACTGTAGCAGCAACTAATTTGTACAAAGTACAGCCTGGGCAGAGAGCAAAATTATGGGGTGTGTGCTGTTTCATCTTCTACAGGGTAGCTGATGTGCACATCTCCCATCGGCAAAATGAAATGTTTTAGCGTTAATGCACTTCCTAATGGACTGAAAGAAGACTCCTATGTAGGAAATGGTTTCCCTAACAATACTTACGTTTATAAGTTGCCTTATACATTCTTGTGAAACTACTTTCTTTTAAAGCATGCACTCATATGACCTTGCCTTCCATGTGTCATAATAAAGTGAATTGATAGTGGGTTTTTTTGTGGGCTTTTTCTTTACTTGTCATCTGTTTTTTTTCTTTGCTTAAGCTGAATCAAACCCAGGTGTGTGCAATCTTTTAGACTTGTGGGTCACAATGGGTTTTTAAATGTGACATAGGGACTGGATCAAGAACCTGCAAGGGCCGCCCGGCATAGGGATCCTATGTCCTCGTAGCTAGGACAGGATATTTAAAGAAAGAAAATATGTTTAAAAAATGTATAAATAGAAGCTTAAACATTCTATTGAAGGTAAATTATGGCCTCTAGGAAACAATCCAAACAATTATCCTTTAGGTGTTATCTTCACTTATTGCAGGGAATGTGGGTAGCCAGAGCGTCTTGACACCAAGCTGACAAAAGGCTAAATTAAAAGACTAAAGGGCCGGTTTTGGCCCCCGGGTCTTAATCTGAAACAAAAAATATAGTACATGTTAATTTTTGCGAGAAATTGTGGTGCCCCTGTTATTTCCTATTCTGCTAGGAACATTTAATGGACAAAGAGGGAACTGGTGGGGTAGTGGAGGAGTAATAATACAATATTTTACCACTACAGAAGAGATTCCAATTTACCCCAAATAAGGTTTAAATGTATTAAGTAGCCCTCTTACAGAAAAAGCCACAGATCTCGGAGAGCCCACAAAGTATCAAATTCTCATTGCTGAGAAGTATCAGTAAAGCTGGCCATACACCTTCAGATTTCTCTGTCAGATTTCCTTCAGATCAGATCTACCAACAACCATGTAGTATAGTGTCCTCCCTGATAGAATACATAGTGATTGGAAGGTGTAGAAAGGTCCTCATATTACATGGTTTTGGTAAAACAAAATCTGATCTGAAGGGAATCTGACAGAGAAATCTGAAGGTGTATGGCCAGCTTAAGAAGGGTGCAATAATAATCCCACAGCATTGAATATAACATAGAACTCCTTAATCATTAAGTGTTAGAGAAAAATGGGATAACCGTTACATTGCAATCTAAACCCTCCAAAATTGATGAAAAGTTAAACCAAAAGTTGTTAAGCAGGCTGCCTAAGCACTGAAGGAGCTGCAGGGATTTTTCTTCCCCCAAACACTGGTTGTATACATGGGACAAGAATCACCCATATTCTCTGAATGTCATGATTATAGGGTGGGGCTGCTAAATGGAGTTTAGCTACAAATTGTTAAAGATTCACATCAAGCCTCCCAAAAGAATGTGGTAAATGTGTCATGGTCTGAACCTTTAGACCCTAATTTAAACTACCTTATTTTATTATAAGATGCACCCAGTTTTTAGAGCAGGAAAACCAGAAAAAAAGATATTTCATGTGTTTTAAATGAATGGGGGGGGGGTACCCAATTTCAGCCACAAAAATTGTGTCACTAGAGAGCACACTTAGCAGCATCTAATCTTCTTCATAAATGGGAGGGTCCCCTCATGTCTCCCCTCTGCGGCTGTGCGGAGGAAACTGCCAGTGTGAGTGCAGCTTTCCCCACACACACTCTGCATTGATTATATTGGCAGGGCTCTGCAAATATAACCAATGCTGTTCAGATGGGAGATCCAGCTGTGTGCAGATCTTCCATCTGCCGGGAGAGCTGGCAGGGAGCCAAGTTGCGATCACTATTTTGCCACAGGTAGTCGCACATTCGGACCATTAGACACAGGCACTTTTTCCCCCTGATTTTAGGGGTGAAAAGTGCGCCTTATAGTCTGAAAAATTAACCGTTACTATGGTAAAGCATGGTGGTGCCAGTATCACGCTTTGGGGTTTCACCACTACTTCCTCTACAAGAAACAAACAGAAGGCAGTAGCACTGTACTGGTACTTTATGAATGAGTAGAATAAATTATACATGCACAAAGACTGCTCTACACATGCACTCATGAAACATTCAGTATGAGTTGACAAATAACTTCCTTTATATTTTCGACAAAAAGTCCTTCCTTCCTTTTATATTTCCAAGCTAATTTGGAGCATAAGACTCATGCTTACTCATTCTTGTTGGAAAGAAATTAAGTGTCACTACAAACCTCAGACTACATATCTGCAGTCTCTACTAAACCAGCACTGTATTAATTTTATAGTTCTCTACATAATCAGGTTTTTACCTACAAAATTACTCTTGGAATAACGTTTTTTTTATGGTCACGTAATATTCACCCCTATTGGTATTTCTGTTTCAATGTTTTTATTTATTTGATAAACTTAACAATACAAAATGCACCACTTTCTGGGCATGCCTTACCCAGCATAAACTGATACATTACAAGAAAACTTCCGCCCGATCCATACAAACATATATAAAATGCGTCCTGTAGCAATATACATTATAAATGGTAATTCCAGTAATGCAATGCGAAATCCAGGGGAGAGAACTCCCTATTGAAGGGAACATAACAATCAGCTAAATGTTGGGTCGGTGCAACAGTTCGGAGAAAATCTTAGGATTGGATGGATATAACCAACTAAAGTACAACCTGCCTACAAGAAAAGAGACAAGAAGAGAGAAAAGAGAAAGGATACTCTAGGAGGAAGGCCCCAGTCTGGTGGCTAAATGATGGGTAAGTTACAGCGTCCCTAGACAGGTGGGAGGGAGGTTAGAAGTTGTCTAAACTACTAGTGAGTTTTTCATTGATCAGAATAACATCAACTTTGAGTCTGAATTCATGGAATGGCAGCTGCTGTTTCTTCCAGTTCTTAGCAATTGTGCAATCTGCGTTGTATACTTTTGAGAATGTCACCCTATTGGTATTTCTATTGCTCTTCTGAGATACTGTAGTGTAGTCACACTTTGCTGGTCCAATGTAAAAAATCCATCTATGTTACGTCACATGTTAATGTGTTGTGATAAAGTCCAACTATCACAGTGCTGGAAATTTCCTGCAACAGATGCTAAAAAGCCCACAATGCACGGTATATACAGTATATGCCTTGCCTGTGACATACCGTATTTTTTTGGACCATACACAGTTTTTAGAGCAGAAAAAAAAGATTTAATACGTTTTCACATCAATTGGGTTAATGCAATGAATTCAATTAATGCAATATTCAATTCAGCCAGTAGGGGGTCACTAGCAGCAGTACATTCTCAGCTCAGTGTCCTACTTCACACTGATCGGCAGGAGGAGGAGGGAGCAGAAATCTGCAGTCTTCTCCCTCTTCTCTGCTCTGATCAGCTGTTACTGTGTCCGTGGGAACTGCAGAGTGACTGCAGTTCCCACGGACACTGAGAGAGGGAAAGATGCCAGTTTATCTCTCTCCATTGCCTATGCCAGCTCTGCTGACATAGGCAATTACACAGTACAGCTGGGACAGCCAGACACCAGCCGGCATCTCTCAACTTCCAGCTCCACGGCTAATCTCCTTGCCGGGTGAGCTGGCAGGAAGCCAAGGTGCGACCACCGGCCCCCACACAGCGTAGAGGGGACAGGAGACCAGAGTGCACACAGCTGCAACTCCCATCTGAACTGTATTGACTATATTTGCAGAGCCCCACACATATAACCAATTCATAGTGTGTGTGGGAAAAGCTGTAGTTTCCTCACACACACAGCCTCAGAGGGGAGACCAGAGTGCAGATTCCCCCGCCAGCCCCTCCTCTCCGTGTGTGAGGAAGAGGAAATGCCTGAAGTTTGCTCTCTAGTGACACCATTTATGTGGCTGAAATTGGGTACTGCAGGGGATTTTTTACCTAATTCCTTTAAACGCATGAAATATTTTTTTCTGGTCTTCTTGCTCTAAAAACTGGGTGCGTCTTCTGGTCAGGTGTGACTTATAGTCTGAAAATTACGGTATATATATCCACATACAGCATTTATATATATATATATATATATATATATACGCAGAAAATACAGCGCATTAGTTGTACTACATATACTATACAATATTAAAACACTATGGCCGTCTCATTTGGGTGTAACAATTAGTATCATGTATATAGTGGGTATTTCAAGAAAAATCCTCACATTTTTCTGTTTTACCCTCATGGGCTTCCTCAGAGAGTGAGCACTATACAAAATACAGCAAATAAATATTACATCATCCTACATCACGCATCTTCATTGATGTGCACCAGTACAGCTTTAAAGATTTAACGAAGAACATTCTATGTCAGATGAAAGACAAAACACAAAACCACACAACAAAAATAAATTGTACCTCAGCAGTACACATTTGGGCCTACATTTGCTATACAAAAATAATCCTTTATCCACTTACTTTTAATTCCAAAAGCCACCTATGGAATTGAGTGGATTGAAGCAACTTTAATCAGATGGGGATTCTAGGGGTTTCCTAAACCACACTTTTTTGGTTCATTCATTAAAGTAATTAGCAGTATCTAAATTCTCAGGCTGGTTTTCTACACACCTCTAGATTTATAGGCTCTAGAAGTTAATTAATTTAAATATGTAAAGTGATGTTAAGGCTCCTACAACTGAAAACATTTTTTGTTACACTGAATGGAATCTACACAAGCAATCTTTCTGTTCAGAGATACATCATTCAATCCTCTTGTCTGTAACGGTTTTCTGCCACTGTGACTTAATCTTATGGCAGATAAAAACTATACAGCTAAAATAAAATTCTCTAACATGAACAGCTCTTCGATATTTTCCATAGTCAGGTTTTTTATACTTCTATTTTATATTTTATATGTGGGATAATTAATTTGAACTTGGAACCTAATTTATGCAAATACTTCATGTTCCAGAGCAATATTTTTTTAAATGTCCCTACAACCCTCCTCTACATCTCCAGCAAATTTGTTGATGAGACCATGTCCTGGGGCTTTGCAATTCACTCATAAATTTCACTAGGGAAATGCTGTGTTTTAGTTTCTTGACCCGAATATAAGCCGGATTTTTAGGTGCTGCACATATCAGGTGCTGAAAATTTTTGCTTAGTGGTTTGAAACTATTGTTTTATCTTTGACATAACACAGAGGAACCTCCTTCTTAACACAACAGGCATGTGGTGATGTTGCAGTTAAGTTTAAGCAACAAACCATGATGCCTCTTCCTTTTTTCTGTTCCTATCTCACCATTAGGACAGCTTGTTAGTATGAACTGTGAGATACAAAACAAGCTTTTCTCATGTGTTTTGACAGACATGAGGCACCCATAACTGAACTGAATGGTTCTTCTAGGACAGGGGTCCTCAGGCCAAATTTGGACCACAGTGTAATAATATTTGGGGTATTTTAAAAAAAATTATAAAAAAAATGAATCACACAGATGGGTCTTTATTTGAAATGTGATGTCCTGTGTTATTATTGGTATTATGCTTTACTTGTTTCAGGGTCAGTGTTAAAGCCCCAGGTGCCCAACCTGAAGCCCAGGGCCGCATGTGGCCCTTTGGGCAATCTTGGGCGGCCCCCTTGGTCCCCCCACAAAACTTTACTGTTATTACATAGGACTCACCTCTCCACCGATTCCCTGCTGACAGGTCCTCACCCGGGAACTTCTAAGAATGGGAAGAGGAGGAGAGGTGATAAACTTGCATAATAGGCGTGCATAAAAGCCAATGAGCGACCCAGATGGAGCCTGAGCACGCCCCTCGCCTCTCCTCTAGTATTGGTGGGGGATCAGCAGACTGGTGAGTGCCTATATATTGCGGCACATAACCTGAGTATAGGGGCATATCACCTGTATATGCAGTATAGGTTAAAAATGTTAGGTGCGGCCCTTTAGTGATGCTGAGGGCCGCACTTGTGGCCCTCTATATCAACTTAGTTGGCCACCACTGGTTTAAGCAATACTAAAAATGGTTTCTGTACAGTTATGATGTGCTGGTAAGTTCAGAGATAGACAATAGAAATAGATATCCATCATGTTTTTTTTTTTGCTTCAGAAGAGAATTATGATTACAAGCCAGAAGCCGGCAGAAGTCAGCATCACACTGATAAAACATAATTGACTCATTTTATTAAGCTTTACATAAGGTGAGGGTCTTTATTTTTGGCCATGTGACTACAATTTTCAAGACTCATCATACTTACATGTTGAAGAAAAAATACACTTTTATGTCTAATACCCACCAAAACTAAACCAGATGGTTAACACAACTTGGGGATTTTAAAGTCACAATTATTACGTTTAATCATTAATTGAAGGGAAGTTGACTTGGCTTTTATGGTCTATACTGGGGAAACCATGAAGATGAGTATGATTACCAAAAATGGAAGATATACATCTCGTGGACAGAGTTCAGGAATGTGCACACTAGAAGCCCAGAAGTTATTTCAAGAGGCCGCAGGAAGGATAGTATTAGATATAGGAGAAAAGCTGCAGGGTACTGTTCTACCATTCAAAGAACAACAGTGGCACTTAAAAGGTCCCAGTCATCAGATAACTGATCTAGCCAAAAGTCCCCCAAAGCTTTGCCAACACACTGCAACCTAAGGGGCTGATTTCCCCCAATGGGCACATGGCAGGATATCACTTTCCCACAGTCACTTTATTGTGATGATAACATTTTAAGTAGGGGGGGGGTGAACATATGATGCAATCAGTCTCTGTCATTACCATACACTTTTCCTGGTCATGCCTGTAATGTGGTCATATCAGATGCTGATTTTGCAAGTCCTTTTTTCAGCTTCCTTTACCTCCCTGGCCTTGGTCTGGTCTGGACCTCCCTTGTCTGGATTTCTGTACCGAAAGCGTTTTTTTTCACAATTTTGTAGGCATGTAACTTGCTGAAATATGTCCAAACAAAAAATCAAGCAATAAGTAGTAACTTATTATTAAATGTGTTTACTTATTTACTAATAGATTTTTGTTTTACTTAATTGTGTGTTTCAAACATTATCATATTCAGGATGTCAGTAAGTTTCAGGCCTACAACTGAAGATTTGAAGTCCCTAATAACCCCTTAAGGTGCCCATACACGCCTAGATCCTTGGCCGACCATCTATCTAGCGCATAACTAATGCCGTCACCCCTGTCTGACAGGGTTATTGGACATGATCGTAAATCATGATCGATGTCCTTTGCAAAGCATTGGCTGAGCTTGATATCCAGTTCAGCGTGATGACATCATTTAGCTGAGCTCGAAGGCTCATCCATCTCGCTTCCATCAACCTGTGTATGGCAGCCTTTAAGTGTTCATCAGGAATGCCTTCAGGAACAATGAAGTGAGGAAGAAGACGTGGATCCCATGAAAAAGATCAGCATCCGGCACTGTCCAGGCTGGGATCAAATGACTGTGGATGACTCCCACCACACCTTGTAAGTTCTTATTTTTTTTACCCCGAGCTAACCGCCCTGGGGGCTAACAGCGAAATCAGGTTAAACTGAAAAGAGTTGAGACAACCCATTTAATGGGGTTGGCACTTGACAGGGGTGCCTATAGCAATCCCGATTTTTCATATTGTTAAAACTTTTAACTCAAAAGAGAAAAAAAAATTACTTGCAGGACAAGCAATATGAATAACCTAAGCAAATTCTCCACAGGCTGTCAACGGGGCTGTGAAAGGGTGGCTACATTACTTCCCCAGTGGAGAAAATGTCACCACCCTATGGCAGGATGTGTATTACGAACTGGATCAGCAGGTGTAAAAAAAGAAAACTAATAGAGACGACTAAGGTAGGATGTACCGTCTATTCCTTATCCGATCCTATGCAGTAGCAGGCAGCGTCACGCCTGCCTGCTAGTGCCAAGAATCGGACGGCACTCTGCATCTGCAGCTCATTATTTCGGCTGGGGGCAGCCATCACCAGCTAAACTAATGGGATCAGACTAAAATTTACTATCCTGACGGATCTCTGTGCAATCCGACAGTTGCTGCCTCTAATTCCTGCACGACCCGATCCTGAAGAGATGCAGGAGCGCGCACGGCATCGGAACGGGGATCGGATCATGCAGGAATTGGTACGTGTATGCCCAGCTTATTACAGTAATTTATGACATTTTTTTACTTGACCTACACTGTAACTTGAATTTCATCTGTAATTAAAGGGAAGTAAGCATACGTAAAAAGGAGATGTATATCTTGTATATCTCCGTTTTTATCATGCAGCAGTTATATTCCTGGCTCTGATGCATCTTCTGCTACTTGTGTATCTTCTTATCACGGCAAGTGAGGAAGTGGCCAGTTCACTTATTTATCAAAATTGAAGCTCTGCTTTCTCCGCTGATCACAATTCAAGACATGTGCTCCTATTTTAAGTTCTAACACATACAGTGGCTTGCAAAAGTATTCAGCACCCTTGAACTTTTCCACATTTTGTCACATTACAGCCACAAACATGAATCAATTTTATTGGAATTCCACGTGAAAGACCAATACAAAATGGTGTACATGTGAGAAGAGGAACGAAAATCATACATGATTCCATTAGACATTGCCTGATGAGTGCTAATGACTAAATAGAGTGCACCTGCGTGTAATCTAATGT
>CM070037.1:35116360-35128915 GCA_036250615.1 Ptychadena robeensis | reverse complement strand
CCCCCCCCCCACTTCCTGGCAATTTTCGTGCCATGATTCTAATCTTGCCATGCCATGATTCTGGTCTTGCGGCACATTGCTATAGTTGGGACATATCCTAAGTGATTTTGGCTGTCACTGCAGTTTTCGGAACCATTCTGGTGGATCCAGATGTGGATTTTTCCTCTGATCCTCCTCAACCATTAGCATACCCCTGGCACTTCATATTCCTATGTAAGCCTGGAGACTGCAGAGCCATGCGGCTTGTGGTAATGTGTACTTTGCTGCTAGGGTGCGACTATTGGCTGTTGTTGGCCATTGCTGGGAACATTTCTGTCTGACCCCTTTTGATACCTCTTTTAGATCCTGCATTCTGCTTGTGTAGTTGTTTGCCATTGGTAACCACTGCCTTGTTTGTTCATGGGCTCCTAGTCCTCCACCAGTCCCTGCTGACAGATGTCTTTTTCCTGAGGGCAACCAAGTGCAGGGCAGGGCAACTAGCCGAAGAGTGTGGCGGAGATTTCAGGCTTGACCTTAATACTATATGTCATGTGTTTACATTACATTAAGTATTATATACTTCACAACCATTTTTATCATGTTAACAAAATCATAACAGGTTATGGTTTGTACATTTGAGGTTCATTCCTGCAGCACTTCAACCGCAAGCTACAAAGGTAGTCTTTGTGTTTGTATATTGTGAAGGCTGGGGTGTCATCTTCCAGGAAATGAATCATTTGGTCACAAGTATGTACGCTATTTCTAGAGCTGCCTTGTTAAATGTAGTAACAGAGAAGGAACGTTATTCAAGTACAATTCTTGTTTTTGCTTTTGTTTTTACTATAAAGAGAGAAAAAGAGAAATCTCCCCAACAGAGACACCTACAATGTAGAAAAGGAAGTGATGTACGATTCCCCCAGTTGGGACACAAAATGCAAAAAAAATATTGTTGAGGTTTTTGTGTTTCACTGCTCATAAAGTGTAAAATAAGCTAAAGCCTTAAAAGGAAAGGGTTCAAACTATCAGTTTATTGGTTGCTGTCTGTGTCCTGTTTAGTAAGTAAGTAAGAACATTCCCTTCATTTATTATTTTGATGATGAAATAGAAAGTAATAGGAAATCTCCTGAAAGTAAGGGGAATCCCCATTTTACACAATTGTCACTAGAACATGTACTTATTCTTAAACCCCCCATACACTTAAGATCGATCCATACAATCTCCATTAGATCTACCAACAACTGTGTAGTACAGTGGCCTCACTGATAGAATACATAGTGATTGGAAGGATAAGAAAGGTCCTCATATTACCAAGGTTTTGGTAGAACAAAATTTGATTGTACAGAAATTGTATGGAAAGATTGTAAGGTGTATGGGGGCTTTAGATTTCCTCCATTACTTTAATATGCAATAGCTAAGGTACGCAAACTGTGCTGTTTAGTAAGAGGCCAATTGTAAACACATTATAGTTAGAGGCCAATTGTTGTTCTCCTATTTTAAAGGCAATATCCCTTCAACTGTAACACAAGTTATGTTAGGAACAAAACACTTGACTTTGTGCATTAAAGCAAAGCCTCTTAACATGGTACAATCACGAGAATTAGTAGCATGGGAGAGTCTAAGAAAAACAAATATAGCAAGGAAAAAGAAATAAGAGCATGACAGGACTAAACACTGATAAAGAAATTTTATTTTAAGTGTTTACTATGCCTCCGCAAATAAAAAAAAAATACTCACCTCTGTTTTCTCCCCCATGGGGACCCTTACAATCCATACCATGAGTCATCTTCCAGTTCTGTGGTCCATGGAACTCCTTTTGTAGCAAATGCAGTGTGTGCTGCCACCCCCCCCCCCCCCCCCCCCCCCCCCCCAAAAAAAAAACTATCCCACCTTTGTATTTATGATGTCATTGGGTCATTGGATCCATTAAGATGACAGTCTGTGTATGGCAAGAATAGATTCATGGGGTGGGCATGTAATTTCATGTGGCAAATACAGGGCAGAGGGATAATTCGCTAGCAAGCACAGAGAATGTGGTTAATACATGGAGAGTGAAATACAGTCTTTGCTTGGCAGCCAGTGAAGCACTTGAAGACAACACAAATGGATTTTAAGTGTGCCTGCAGGGCAAACCATGGAGGTATTATTTCTTTGGGGGTATATTGTTAACTTACTGTAAGTCCTAAGTTTGGTCCCGTCATCATGAGTTTAAAAAAACACATATGTGGGTGAAAATGCTCTAAATTCATCAGCTCCACCTCTCCAGTGATGTCATGCCGCGTCGGGCTCTAAGCACAACAAGACTTGGGAAGGTAGATGTCATCAGTGGTGTCACCGTCTCCTTTTTCTTGTATCGCTCCACCATCTTAGACCCTGGAGGACTGTATAGGGCATAAAAACGAGGAAGAGGGGAAGGTAAGTATATTTGGTTTTTATCGGTACATGTATCGGGATGGGCTTGAAGACTATATAAATTAGTATTGTGTATACTGATTTTTTTTGTTCTATTTTTAGGAGTTATTCGATAGCCTTTTTTCTGGGTTAATTACCCTTTAGAATGCTTTTGCATTATTGTTTGTAAACCATATAGAAAAAGATAAAGGTCATTATTAATAATCTAATTGCTTTTGTACATATCTATAGGTCTGCCTTTGAAGGAAGAACAATACAAAAGCTTCAGATGTAGACCAGGTGACAATTCAGTTGCCTGTTTCAATGAACAGCCTCCATTTGAGCAAGACCAGATCAGCAATGACATTGATTCTGCTCCGGTGTAAGTATAATGATATTATATATCATAAGAGATCAGTAACAATAGATAAGAGTGAAATATAGATGTAGAGAATTAAAGGAACTACGTTCATGTGTGACCACTGTAAGTGACCTAATAGCGAACGTCTCCTATATGCTCTCTTTTAGAACAATAAATATTTCACTAAGGTCAGAATCATATTTGCCATGCATTACCATACAGAGCTTAATTTATTGGGTGCCCTTCAAAATTTATGTTGGCTATTCAGGGCGGTATTACTTACACTGTAATGTTCAGTATCCCAAGCATACCCCACCTGAACGTATTTGGTGATTTGTGGTGGTATGAAACAAATTTAAAAATCCTGAAAACAAATTGTGTTCATGGAAAGAATCATCTATCATATGGCATTTTCATGAAACTTTAGGCATAAGCTTAACATGAGTTTGGTAAATCAACAGTCAACATCCCTCAGCCCTTTGCAATCCATACCATGAGTCATCTTCCAGTTCTGTGGTCCATGGGACCCCAACTATCCCACCTTTGTATTTGAGATATCATTGGATCCATTAAAATGACAGTTTGTGTAAGGAAAGAAGAGATTCATGGGGTGGGCATGTAATTTCATGAGACAAATACAGGGCAGATGGATGATTCGCTAGCAAGCACACAGAATGTGGTTGCTACATGGAGAGTGCAATACAGTCTGTGCCCGGCAGCCAGTGAAGCACTTGAAGACAACTGGGGTTCCCTTCAAAATTTATGTTGGCTATTCAGGGCGGTAATACTTACACTGTAATGTTCAGTATCCCAAGCATACCCCACCTGAACGTATTTGGTGATTTGTGGTGGTATGAAACAAATGTAAAAATCCTGACAAATTGTGATTATAGAAAGAATCATGCATCATATAGCATTTTCATGAAACTTTAGGCATAAGCTTATCATGAGTTTGGTAAATCGACAGTCAACATCCCTCAGCCTGAGCTTTGCAGAGATTTTACTGGAGTGAGAATGCCCTCTGTTGTTGACAGTATATAGATTAGAAGTAGAACAGTTATTCCTGTTGCTAACATTCCAATAAAATTGAAGGCTCAATTGGACTTTATATATCTTCACTATATAGAGTTAAGCTAGGGAGACATTAATATTGGAGGTGCAAGCTTGCTATTACTAATACTAGGTCAGTGTAAGGGTGACACAAATTATTGGCATGTAGATAATTTTACATTATTCACATTACCTGCTTTAGTTATAATAGGTGTATTGATGGACAATTAAAAACATCTAAAAATAGAGCCATCTAATTCTTCACTAATTCTACGTAGATCTAAAAAACAGTTTGTCTAATTTTCTGATCTGGGCTAGATTGTTTAATGTCAGTATTATTGGAAATATTGTCATTTTATGTGGCCAATTTAGATTTAATACATGTTTAGCTAAAACAGATTTTTTTTTATTAAGTTGCCCACTACAGTTCTCCAATGGACTGAGAATTAAGTAACCTCATAATATTACTCAATATAAAACTTAGTTATAATGCAGTGGTAGAGCCTTTCTACCTTTTGGCTGCCATTGTTACATAACATCCTTCCATCCCATTCTATTTATTTTGAATGTTTAATATTTTGTCATCTTTTTCAGGGAGAGAAAAGTCCCAGATTTCATAGTACCTAACTTTCCTTCTGGAGAAGAAAATGGATCAGGAAATGGAGGGAATGATGTATTTTCAGGAGAGGAACCTGGATCAGCTAAGGAATATGAATCTAATGAAACAAGAGAATACAAATTCCAAAACAATTTGTCTGAGGAAAACCTGATTTTCTGAAAGCAGCAGGGCACATGTATAAGAAATAAAAATTGTAACATTCTGCTAATATGACATAAAGCTTCTGCATTAAAGTTCTATTTTCTACTAAGCATTTTCTAAAACCTATACCTTCATTGTTATTTTCTACTCAATTTTATTATATTATTCATTTATATTTAAATCAAATATGATAAACTAGTCATTAAACAATCGGTCCAATGTTGTATTATATTGAGACAAACAATAGATAAAGGTTCTTTTAAAGCCTTCGTCTACTTACAGTCAAACAATGTAAGAAAATCTTGCATTAAGAAACGAACCAAGGAAATACATGAGCACAATAGTGCTAAAATCTACCAGTGTAATGGGATGATTAATTAAGGAAATTATGATCTGCATGCTGATAGCATTGGTCTGTAATAAGATATTTGTAAAAAAAATGGTATGATCTAAACATAGCCTAGCTGGGACTTTTAGGGCAGAGAAAAATGTGGTCAAAAAGAAGGTGACACTTGTTTATTGGCTACAATATCATATATATTACATATAAATAATCATAATCCAGTCCATGCGTATCTAGGCATGGATGTTCTGCATCTCATAAAGTGTTACTTGCCCAGGGGCACATACTCAGATGATGCATACACCAGGAGATGGTGTGTGGTACTCTAACACTACCCCTAGCTACACATAGCAAGTTTTTAGGCCTCCCATGTACCAGCATACCGCTTATGTGCAGCCCTGTACATGCCCCTCCCTGCCTTGTGTATTAGTTAGTATTATGTAGTTTCGTTCACACAGGACAATATTTTGAAACAATATCTTTTACTAGCATACAAATACAAAGGGGGGTACCAATCCCTGAAGAAGCCCTATAGGGGTGAAACACAGCTCAGCCTCCCCCCTCAATTAGCTCCAGCATGATTGATGTGAGGACATGTGACACCTACATGGTATTGCAAAGAGCCTGGCATGACCTGGATAAGGGGTCAACAAACAAAAAACGCCCCCTGCTCTAGGTCATACCACACCACAAGCTAGGCATAAGCCTTGCAAAGCCTAGTTTGCCCTTCCAATAAGATAGGGCCCAGTTATAGACCTGGCAGGTCAGGAAAGGTGGGTCCTTGAAAACCAAAGCAGGCTTAATGCCCTCAATGAGGACCCTTTTTTTAAAGTAAGGATCTTCATCCCCACACCTGCCGGTATTGTGACGTTCTGAAGATTGGGGGCTCATTGAAGTTCCCAGATTTCCACTCCCACCTTACGGAATTAGCAAAGGGTTACTTGGGACACCTAAATCATTTCTGAGGGGGGTAATAAAATAGTCTAGTAAAAGAGATAAATTTTAAGGGCCCTTTCACACTATACGCATTGTGTAGTGCTTTTTTACAACACACGCTTTTTACAGTACTGTGTTTTATCATAGAAAACCAATGTTACCATTCACAATGCATGTGTTGCATTTTTAAAAACACAGCGATTCTGCATGCATGCCCTGCTGCATGCATTTTTTATTGCTTTGTTCGTAAACGCAAATGCGGATGTCATGTGCAAATCGCAAATAAAGGTGAAAGGGTCCTAAAACAATTTGTCATTTCCTATACTCCCTGTACAGTTGATAAGTCCCGTGCTTTAATCCTGGGACCATTTTTTAAACAGGACCTCAGGAATTGGTATTTGATCTCAGAGACCACTGTACTCATTCCATAGAATGGGGGTCTGAATTGTTAAAAAAAAGTCTGCAGTACCCTCAATGTGCCCCCAACTTGCCGACCCCCACAACACTGGCCAGGTTGTAGGGATAACACATCTTACCTGTCCAAGCTCCTTTTGATTTCATATAGCAGTGGGCCTGGGTTAGCCATACCCCTTCTAGACATAGATCCTGGTAAAGCGTTTGTTGTTCTACTTCACAGAGGCATCTTCTTGGTCATTTCTTAGATGTTTGAATATCGGTCCAAGCAACTTGAAAAAAAGCCTACTCAAACACCTTTTTTGGTTAAAAGGAAAGCCCCCCCCCCCCCCACACCTTTAGTGCAGAATCTCTTTGACCATGCAACTTTATATTTTAGTGACATGGAGTTACCTCTACTTCTTCTCCAGACCCTTTCTTGGCATAGAGCCTGGTAAGGAGGTAATAAAATAGGCTAGAAAAATGACATGGATTGGGGGCTCAATGCCCTGGACCTACAGTTTAAACCTTTTTGTCAATCTATATACTCCCTGCACAGTTCATATGTTCGGGAGTTCAGTAGCATCACTAAGCAGGTAAGGAGCATCAGTAAGGCTGAGTCTACACTACGTTTTTTGGAGCGTTTTTTGGGATTGTTTTCAGTGCGGAAAACGCTGGCAAAAAGGCATCCCATGCATCTGCATAGGACTGTCTACATTGGCACTGCACCAAAAACATCCCCATCCACATCACTTCCTGACAACTTACACTTGTGGATTGATGAGAGAGTTTCTATGTACTCCTCTTTTAATGAAACTGATTGACTTCTTTAGCCCTCTTTCATACTAGCTGTGCTGCAGCTGTGGTACAGTACCACAATGCAGCACAGATAGCGTTAATGCAGTGTACATTTCAGGGCTCTTTCACACTAGCTGTGCTGCAGCTGTGGTGCAGTACCACAATGCAGCACAGATAGAATTAATACAGTGTACATTTCAGGGCTCTTTCACACTAGCTGAGCTATAGTTGTGGCACAGTACCACAACACAGTGCAGATGGCGTTAACATAGTGTACATTTCAGAGCTGTGCTTTACCTTTTACGGGCCCTTTCACACTATGTGCGCTGCGCCTGGGGTTGCACTTCATGCCGATAATGGACATGGTAGCGGTAATGCAACCACATCCTTTAACCGTGCATGTTACTGGGGGGAAAAACGCATTTTGCAATGCGCTCCACTTGTGTCTACCATACACGTGCTAGACCTGCAGCAAGGTGTTTTTGGTAACCGCAAGCACACTGCTAGTGTGAAAGGTGTTTTTAGTAACCCTTGCCGTGCTGTGTTGCGATACTGTACGGAACCGCAGCAGCTGGGCAGCTACTGTAAATGCGCCCTTACACTAGTCTTGCTTTTGCATTTGTGATAGCCCTCTGCATTTTTTCCCTGCAGCATGCATTTTTGCAGGCACAGCGCAAGCATGTCCCATATACTTGTATGGGACCCTCTAGCATTATCACTAGCTCATCTGTTACCTTCTCAAAAATGCACAGTGCAACACCTAATATCTCTCTGATGTATATCATTTCTAAGCAACGCAATCCACATTAAGAAAATCAAGCACCAAAGACTCTCCATGTTCAGAACAAAGAGAGGCAATGAATGACTCGTCACGCACTTCCTGCTACCCACAATTCTCTGCTTTCCTGTGAAATTTGCATACAATATTGAATGCATTGAAAAACACACCTAAAACCCTGCATTGAAAAAATTGGTGGGGGTGGGGGGGTTACACATATAGGAGGGGGTCATGACAGACTTGAGATGACTGTGAGATGACTTCTGCTGAGAGATGGCAGACTTGTCCTGTGAGATGAATTCTGCTGAGAGATGGCAGACTTGTCCTGTGAGATGACTTCTGCTGAGAGATGACAGACTTAACCTGTGAGATTACTTCTGCTGAGAGATGGCAGACATGTCCTGTGAGATGACTTCTGCTGAGAGATGACAGACTTAACCTGTGAGAGGACTTCTGCTGAGAGATGACAGACTTGTCCTGTGAGATGACTTCTGCTGAGAGATGGCAGACTTGTCCTGTGATATGACTTCTGCTGAGAGATGACAGACTTAACCTGTGATATGACTTCTGCTGAGAGATGACAGACTTAACCTGTGAGATTACTTCTGCTGAGAGATGACAGACTTAACCTGTGAGATGACTTCTGCTGAGAGATGGCAGACATGTCCTGTGAGATGACTTCTGCTGAGAGATGACAGACTTGTAATGTGACATACCAGGATTGTGAAGCTTCTATCCAGTAAGGGGTCCTATGTTCATATGTAACTTGACCTGATGTTTTTGATTAAAATAACTTTCAGTAAATATAAACTCCTAATGCTGCAAATTCCACAAATGACAATTTTCTACTCTTTGCAGCCTAAAAAATGTTCTGAAACTCTGTTGTGTGTTTAATCATTTGGAACAGAGCATTTAAAAGTAGAAATATTATTAAAAATACCGTCCTCATTAGGAGGTTTGTTCAGTTTGTTGTTTGTAACTTTCAAATTTTACTGATGGTTGATGAATGAAAAATTAGATCAAACCATATCATTTGCATAATAATTTGGAAGGGGTGTGTGATGCGTGATTGCCAGTGAGATCTGGTGGGAAATTACTGCGAACACAAAAAAATATCATTTGTTTTTCCTAAATTTCACCTTGGTCATTCAGTTCACTCTTTGATTGCCCCTAATATGCAGTGTTATTGGCAAAGTAATATCAGGGCGTTTAGGTCTACAAGAGATTGAACCCTCAGAGTGAGTAAGTAGTCTGTTGTGACAACCAGCATCAACACTTTCTCTCTGCTGTTCTCACTTCACTTCCAAATTCATATACAGTGGGTACGGAAAGTAGTCAGACCCGCTTAAATTCATCACTCTCTGTTATATGGCAGCCATTTGCTAAAATAGAGTTCTTTTTTTCCTCATTAATGTACACACAGTGCCCCATATTGACAGAAAAACACTGAATTGTAGACATTTTTGCAGATTTATAAAAAAAACAAAAAAACACGGAAATATCACATGGTCCTAGCTTTAGTTGAAGATTTAGGGTAACTTGACAATTGGAAAATAATAAGCATGTCATTGGCCACCAATTTGTGTGAGTAAAAATTGGTGAGTGTGCATTTGGCTTTGATTTACACTGCTCAAAAGAAAAAGACAACATAGATCTAAATGATTTATATATTCTTATTAAACACGTTGTTCTTTACATAGTTGAATGTGTTGACAACAAAATGGAAATCAAATTTATCAACCCATGGAGGTCTGGATTTGGAGTCACACTCAAAATTAAAGTGGAAAAAAACACTACAGACTGATCCAACTTTTATATAATATACTTAAACAAGTCAAAATGAGGCTCAGTAGTGTGTGTGGCCTCCTCATGCCTGTATGACCTCCCTACAACGCCTGGGCATGCTCCTAATGAGACGGCGGATGATCTCCTGAGGGATCTCCTTCCACACCAGGATTAAAGCATCCCCCAACTCCTGAACAGTCTGTGGTGCAATAATACGGTATTACACACACATAGTTGTCACCCTAAGCATACCTTGAGAGCAATCCCCAAAGGACAACTGACCAGAATAAAAAGAAATTGCACCCGTGAAGAGGATTATAAATTAGAAGAAGAATCTTTAGTTAAGGATCTAAAAATTAGAGGTTATCCTAAAAAAACTATAGAAGATGCAAAAAAACAGGTAACCCTGAGAAAAAGGGAAGACCTACTAATAAAAAACAGGAATGATAATAAAAGTAAAGAAAAATGGGAGGATAAAGTTCCATTTATTACCAATTACAGCACAGAGTTTACAGGGGATAATAAAGAAATTTCTGCCGATTTTGTATAAAGACCCAGACCTAAAAGAGATCTTAAGACAAGGTACCCCATGTATAGCTAAAAAAGCTCCAACTTTAGGATCCCTACTGTCACCTAGCCTGTTCACCACCCCAAAGAGTGAAACTTGGCTAAGTACTAAAGGCCTTTTCAGGTGTGGTAACAGTAGATGCAACCGCTGTAAATATCTGGGAGATGCACACAAGTTCATAGCCTTCAGCAATGGTAAAGAATTCACAATTAAAGACCTTATGAATTGTCAAACATGCTATATAGTCTACTTAATCTCATGCATAGACTGTAAAATGCAATATGTGGGTAGGACAATACGTAAACTCTCAGATAGACTTCGAGATCATTTATATAATATAAAAGCTAAACGGGACACTGTAATATCGAGACATTTCAACAAAATACATCAAGGAAATACTGAACACCTAAAAATTCAAGCTATACAAAAAATAAAGGTCGGTCCAAGAAAAGGAGACAAGTTCAGCAAATTAGCCAGGCAGGAGGTATTCTGGATCTACCAACTGGGTACTAGGTGCCCCGCTGGCCTAAACCATTAATGGGAAATCACCCATTACTGGGAATAGATCCAGATACAGACCTGCCAGATGAGTACACATGGTCTGTGGACACAGTGATGTAGGGGTTAACACCATAGCCTTAGATGTATATCTGTTATCATTTCAGCATGAAATAAATGTATGCCATTCACTCCAGATACATGTGAAAAAAGTGGTTACAAAGTGTTTGTATTAACCGTCTGTGTTTATATTAAATGTTGCCAAATGTTGCAAAAATGTATCTAGAAAACACTCTATCTGGGATGTAGTTATCTGACAATTATTGCTGGATGAAAAAACTATATGTTATAATCTCATTTGAGTTCAACAATGTACACAAATTCATCTGATTTTGATTGAGCTTAACATTTCTATGATTCTCCTCGTCCTGAGAGAATATATATATACATTCTTCTAAAAAATAATATATTTAATTAATTAATTTATTTATTATTGTATGAAATTCTCTTCGCAACCCATTGGGTCCCATAAAAATTATCTTTTGTTCAAAAAACATAAAGATAGCACCCAGTCCTTTATATACAGGATATACTAGATTAGTAGAGATATCGAGAATATTCAAATATATTAAAAACATCAATGATTAGCAGGTAACTACCTAAGATGAAAATAAAAAACGTAACATTATGTGTAGAAGATAAAAAATACTATATCCTGTTATGATACACACTGTGCCTTGCATACCTTTTAATGAGTTATTTTATATTTTTTCACTTTTGTTTGGTGATGATACAGTTAACCTCTGGGTTAATTAGTAGTGTTATATATTGAATGTGGTGATACCCTCACTTATCCCTATGATTAAGCCCCAAACACTTGGGGGGAAACGCGTCAGGGGTGAGGACATGTTCCCTGCGTGGAGCTGATGATGTATATGTATTTCTTCCTTGGAACCATTTGAAAATAAAAGCTAACGATTTTAAGATCAGGAAAGAGTCTGAGTGCTGTTTCCTTAACCTACGGACAAGGATTTGTTCAAGATAATGTGTGGAGGAGTGCAGAGAGTAGGACCCGGCACCAACAAGACCTCAGGTGATCTCTAATCTTTCAACTACCCGAGAGGAAGTTTGTGTGTGCATGAGTTTTATTGACACTAGCCTCAGGAGTGCGGATTGTAATGACGTTTGTTTGAACACTGGCTGCAATGTGGAGTTGGTGGATGGAGTGAGACATGATGTCCCAGATGTGCTCAGTTGGATTCAGGTCTGGCGGGCCAGTCCATAGCATCAATGCATTCGTCTTGCAGGAACTGCTGGACCCCAGGGCCAACCACACCAGCATATGATCTCATATGGGGTCTGAAGATCTCATCTCATAACCTATTGGCAATCAGGCTATGTCTGGCAAGCACATGGAGGGTGGTGTGGCCCCCTAAAGAAATGCCACCCACACCATAACTAACCTATTGCCAAACTGGTCATGCTAGGCAGGGCTACTCAAATATAAATTTCAAAGGTCCACTTACCAAATTTCCATTCAGTCTGAGGTCCGGAGTTTGGAATTTTACCGTGCACTGCCGGCGGATCGGCAGTTTTCACATCGCTGACACGGTCTGCTAGACAGAAGCCTGGCGTAGTTGAGTAAATATATATAAATATTCTCCCTATAGTCTATACAGGACACAGTCTGAAACATATGTATTAATTACTAGACAAGGGGCACCTCACAAGTATATATTGAGGGGTCAGTGGAGGGTGAAAGGGGTAAGAGGACCTGAGAAGCCCTGGGATGGCCACTTTCTCTGCTCACAATGCTTCCTTTAGTAAATATTGATATAAATTCAAGCTTTTATTAACTTTCCTGTGCAGGGCCACCATCAGAAATTTCAGGGCCCCATACTAGGTAATTTTTCGGGCC
>CM070037.1:35077023-35088261 GCA_036250615.1 Ptychadena robeensis | reverse complement strand
ATATCAGGATTTACCTTTTTTTGGGCCCCGGTGCTCTTTATTACCGTATATACTTGAATAAAAGCCAAATTTTCTGCACCTGAAATGTGCTCAAAAATTGACATTCGGCTTTTATTTGGGTCACAAAATGAAAACCGCAGCATTTTGTAGGTAGACTTTTTGAGTGAATTGCAAAGCCCCTGAACATGGTATCATCACCAAATTTGCTGGAGATGTAGAAAAGGGTTGTGGGAACATTTGAAAAAAAAACTGTTGCTCTAGTATATATGGATTTTGCATAAATTGGTGTCAAAAACGTAATATGTTAGAGTAATACTTCTTCCTCTACAACGTTCCCACAACCCATCTCCAGCAATTTTGGTGATAATATCATGTTCAGGGGCTTTATAATTAACTTACAAATCTGCTGAAATAAAAAATAACATCTCAAAACAAAAGCAGATTTACTGAGCCTTAACTGCTGCATCACCCCCCCCCCCCCCCCCCCCCCCCCCCCCCTCCCGCTTATACTAGAGTCAGTTTTCCCTGATTTCTTTTTTACTAAATATCGGCTTAAATACGGGTCGGCTTATACCTGAGTATATGCGGTATATATGGATTTTTACTCTTTGTAGCTGTTTGCCCGTCTGTGAGTTCTTTCGGAGTTTGTTTGGGCGAGCCGGGATCAAATTATCCGCCCCCCATCCCCGGAAAGCTGCGGCGATTCTCTATATCACTGCAGCGTTTGCAGGTTGCCAGGACTGCCCCATTCATGTCACGGTGAGGACAAAAGGGTGGGGTGTATCATAGACTTCTATGTTAATGGAGGGGCGCCAGCCTCCCAGCCCAATTCACCGGCATCATTGATGACATGGACAGAGGCGTGGGGTAGGGCAGGCAGAAATTTAGAGCAGAATGCATTGCACTCTAATGCTATCCCCCATACTGAGCGGTACGGGCAGACTGGTAGGGGGGTTAAACAAAATACTTATGTTTACATTTCTTACTCTTCTTGTTATAAAATACTTCCCACAATGTATATCTATATCAAGTATGAGAAACAAAGACCAGCACTTCTGGATGACCCATGAGGACTGACCGTAAAAGCCCTGCCAGTCATGTGATTCATTGCACTGCTCTTTGTGCTCTTTTTTACACTCCTTTTCACTTGGGACGTGTCCACAGCAATCTTCAGGGACAATTAACTGGAAAGGTTGGTGGTGGGTATATGGAAAATAATTTGGTAAATTACAAAACAACATGCTTTCATGTAACTGCCCTATTCCCACACCCCCAATGTCCCACTCCCAGCAAATGTGTATTATTATAATATGTTTAGGGGCTTTCCAATAAACGCACAAAGTTGCAGTGGCATTAGAAGAAGTGTTGAAATTGATGTTTAGGATTTACAATCTGATGTGAAGGGATCTGACTTTTTACATTAAGCTGCTGGTTTGGTGGATGTTTTAGTATGATGGACATTTTACTTGGATATGATTCTTGTTTTGTTTAACCTTCTGAGCATTCTGCCCGAGTTAACTCGGGCTGAGTTTCATGCATCATGAAACTCAGCCCCAGTTAACTAGAGCCACGCTCTAGGTCTCGCCGTCTTCTTACGGCGGTCGGGAGCATCGGCATGTGTGTCGATGCTTCCGGGTCCGCCCCCGATCGCGTCACCGGTGACGCGAAGGGGGCGAGGGTAGGCGGCGCCATAGACCTCCGTCTAACTGGAGGGGCGTCGCTTTTCTTCAGCGTAAGTCCGGTGTCTCCAGTGACGCTGGACTTATGTTTACGTCCTCCAGCTGAGCAGGAAATCGTGGCGGAGCATATTGTGCTCCGCCGCGATTGCCCGTGGCACGGTTATGAAAAAAACGTGCCATGGGCGAAACGCTCAGGAGGTTAAGAATAAATATATGATTGCTTTGATGACATATGGTTTAGAATATGTTGTTCCTGCATACTTCTATAGTCCCAGGTAGCTTTATACAGGTATTCCATTATTAATTTTTTTTTTACTTCAATACATTACTTATGCTATGCTTTTATTTCAGAAAATAATAAAGGCCCCCATACACTGGTCCGTTTCCCATCGGATTCCGGGACGATCGATTCTGGGCGCATGCACGCGAAACGATCGTCCCGGAATCGCGTGAAGCCCACCTTGTCCGATCGATCACGTCCGATTGATCGGGGGCACAAAATCGGATCGGACAGAGAACCAACATGTTGGTCTTTCTGATCCGATTCAGCACACATCAGGGGGAGTTGCCATTTGTGAAGTTAGCGATCGGACACGGAATCGTCCAGGAATCCGTGGGCCAAGGTGGTATGTAGCGATCGGACTGACTTAATTGGCCGATCGATCAGACCTCCGATTCCCGCTGACATCGCCGGAATCGATCGGATAGGTGATCGATCGGCCATGGAATCCGACAATGTATGGCTAGCTTAAGTCAAACTGTAAAAAACAACTAAATAGGAGAATGTTCCCACATTTCTGACTAGCAGTGTACACAGTTACTGGTGTGACATTGTATCTACAATGCATTTGCCTTTCTGCTCACATTTACACCTTGATCCCATGGTTTGTCTGTTGAGTATTATACATGCGGACTTACTATTTCCGGCACATAAACATATTGCATTTCTGCTCCTTTCCCTACATTTATATAAAGGAAACCGGGTTCCCCTCAGAATGTGATGAATACACAATGGTCCTCCTATTGTTGTCGTATGGTAGTGGTCCTTGTCTAGCCATACCTTCACTACATATATAGCCTGGCAAAGCCATTGCTGCCCAGTGGCATCTCTTTGGCTTTTATTAGAAGTTTGGATATTGATGCAGGCAACTGAAAAAGGTCTTTACAACTGTTCAAAGCATTTCTTCTTACGAATAAAGCCACCCCTTTATTTCAGAATCCTTCTTAACATGCACCTTTATATGCATGTGCAAAGGGATTCTGAATTAAGGGGGGTATATTAGTTTGTAATTAAGGGGGGCAATATATTCATTTGTAATGTTTTCTTTTTGGTGCTTTGCAAAGCCTGGTCTGCCCTCCCAGCATTATCAGTTACCCAGTTACAAACCTGGCGGTCCAGGAAAGGTGGGCCTTCCCAAACTAAATGGTCTCAATGCCCTTTAGGCAAGGGGCCTCCTGCCTACACCAGTGGGGTCTGCAGGTTGGGGCTCTTTGATGTTCCACCCCATACTTTATGTAATGAGCACAGGGGTGGGTAAAACATTTTAAAATCATTTGTCTTTCCCTATACACCCTGAAGAGTTGTCCTGCCCGTTAATTCAGTTGTCTGTTTTAAAACAGCACCTCAGAAATTGGTGATCTCAGGGACCGCTGTACTCGTGCCATAAAACAGGGGGCTGAAATATTGAAGTCCCTGTGTTAAAGGGGACCCCCATATCCTCAAGAAACCTGAAATCAGCAGACCCTGGCCAGTGTTATGGGGATACCACTTCTTACCTGTACAAGAGTATCTCTTTAAGGTCATATAGCAGTGGGCTTATTTTGGTCATGCTTCCACTAGACATAGACTGTTGCTGTAATGGCACTCAATGGAAAAACGTCTATAGAAACAATCAAATCTCATCCTCTTCTTCCTTTTGTGGTTCCATCTAATTCTCCTTAAGACCCCTCTGCACAGAGCCTGGCAAGATCTGAATAAGGGGGTCAACAAACAAATGTTGCTGCTCCTCTAGGTCATACCAGACCCCTCACTAGCCATAGAGCCTTACAAAGCCTGGTTTGCCATCAGGCCTGGCAGGCCAGGAAAGGTGGGCTCTAGCAAACTGAAACAGGCGCAATGCCCTACCACAAGGAGTGGGATACCCCTTTTTTAAAGTAAGGGGCCACCATACCAGCCAGTACTATAACAGTCTGTTGGTTGCGGGCTTATTGCGGTTGCCAGATATCCACCCCCCTACCTTATGGAATTAGCACAGGATTACCTGGGACACCATACTCACTGCTAAAGTGGGTAATACTAACCTAGAAAAGAAAGACACAGTGAAGAAACATTTGTATTTTCCCATAATCCCTGTACAGATGATATCTCCTGCCCTTTGATGCCAGTACTCCTTTTTAAACAGTACCTCAGGAATTGGTATGTGACATCAGGGACCATTGTTCTCATTCCATACGATGGGGGGCTCTGTTGGTCTGTAGGTTGTAGGCTCATTGAGATTTCCACACCCCACTTTAAGGAATTAGCACAGTTATACCTGAGACATCTTACTTATTCCTGAAGGGGGTAATAAAATAGCCTAGGAAAGAAGACTTATTATTTGTCAATAGATCTGTATCCTTAATAACCCCACAATCTGTAAACCCCCCACAACATGGCCAGTGTAGTCGGGATAACACCTCTGATGTCATATAGCAGTAGGCTATTTATAGTGGTTTGAATATTGTGCTTGTGGCCATGCCTGCTTGCTGCCTATTGGTACAGCAGCGGCGTCCTCCGTTGCCCCGGTTACCGAGTTGAGGCTTCGCCTGTTGACAGCAGAAGGGGCATGGGTTACATCCATCCAGCACCCTATTGCTGTCCCCATGTTGCCCCACCGGCGGGCACTCGGCTTAGACAACCTTGGAAACCTGGAGTGCTCAGCACTCCAGTACGACCTGGGATGGATCTCTGCTGTTTGCCTGTCCGGGCACCCCCTTCGCCCCCCTTCCCCTCCCCTGACCCGACGTTAGTGGATGTGAGGTGCCCACCCCCACCAGCAGCTCCCCTGATCAAGTCTGGTCAATCAGCCGGTACACCCTCCCTCATAGGGGAGGTTCTACTCAGACCGACTGCATGGACCCAGCTGTCCGTGATCCAGCTGATTAGGGGACACTGCTTAGGGAGCTATTTAGGCAAGGTTTGGGGCTGGAGAGGCCAGTGCTGTGTGCCACATCCGGGCTGTGTCTCTTACCGGCACACTAGGGGAATAACTCCCCTCCTTGATGGCTGTGGAGGTGTATATCTAACATCCTCACCCTCCCCCCCTACATGGAGGGCATTCCCTCGATCCCCGGACCATCATCCATTCATGCCTGGCGAGACACTTCTCGAGCTGACAGGTATGTTTAGAGAGATTGAGGGCTGCTAGGTGGACGCCTCGGAGATTGTTACATGGCCCTGTTCTTCTCCTCCTCCAGTTTCCAATGCCTATCCTGCCTCACGCTGGGTCGACATCTGAACCCCCACCCCCCTCAACAGGGTCTTGGGGGCCTTAGCGGGAGATCCTCGGGCTCCGTTTCCCTTGTGGTCTGAGGCACACCTACCACTCAATGCTACCACCGGTGTCCAGTACCTCTGTCGGACAGTGGCAAAACTGCCCGATTCACTGAACATGTGAGTACTATGTGGCCTTTACAATTTTGTCTCTATAGTGATACTGTGTATTTTGACTTGTGTGTGTAACATACTTACAACATGTATTTTTGATCTGCACTTTTAATATTTACCAAAAAACGTTTGTCTTGTCGAGCAGTCAAGCCTTTGTGCAAGCTGCAGTGACTGCATATGAGAGATTAGTGAGCCAGGTATTCCTTAACAAAATAATTGAGCCTGATTTTGAAAAGTCTAGATGACTAATGACTAAAGATTGACCAAAGATTGACTTGCCTTAACGGTATCTGCACAAATGAAACGATATTTGACTACTATATGTTTAGTTTTTCCTTAGTGACCCACTCTCCCTGAGGAGCCCCATAAGAGGGGCGAAACACGTCGGAGCTTAAGTGGACTCACTAACAATACATTAAGGACCATCTCCGCTCAAATGTCTGTACTGTACATTCGTTGATTGTATCAATTATGTGTAATTTTAAAGGTGTATATCTGTATGTTTTACTGTCATAGTTATCATTTGATTGACAACGATTGAACTGTTATTCAAACTGACAATTGAAGCTCTAGGTCCACCACAATAAAGACTCCCTAAGGGCAATTTCTTGACTCCGTGAGTGCCTCAAAACCTTTTTCTTTTAGTTTGGTCCCCCAGGACCTTTAACCTGGGTTTAGGGTTATTCTTAGAATCAATTTAAGGGCAGCACGTTCTCTATGATATCATTAATACTGGCTACTACTGTACTTAGCTATTGTTTACTTGGTTTGAATATTGGTCCAAACCACTGTAAATTGCCATTGAGGCTATCGTTGCATGCAATTGAAATCACGTCGGCCCCGCGGTCATTGCCTATGTGGGAATATACCCTTAAGCTATGTACACATTCAGTTTTGGCTGTTGGCACTCTGTCAACTGGCAGAAGGAATGGCAATATTGTCACTCACTGTCAAGAAGGAATGTCAGGGTTGTCCCTCACTGTCAGAAGGAATGGCAATGGTGTCACTCACTGTCAAAAGGAATGGCAATGTTGTCACTCACTGTCAGAAGGAATGGCAATGTTGTCACTCGCTGTTAAAAGGATGGAAATGTTGCCACTTTCAAAAGAAATGGCAATGTTGTCACTCACTGTTAGAAGGAATTGCAATGATGTTACTCACTGTTAGAAGGGTGGCAATGTTGTCACTCATTGTTAGAAGGAATGGCAATGTTGTCACTTACTGTTAGAAGAAATGGTAATGTTGTCACTCACTGTTAGAAGGATGGCAATGTTGTCACTCACTGTTAGAAGGAATGGCAATTTTGGCACTCACTGTCAGAAGGATGGCAATGTTGTCATTCTCTGTTAGAAGGATGGCAATGTTGTCACTCACTGTTAGAAGGAATGTCAATATTGTCACTCACTGTCAGAAGGAACAGCAATGTTGTCACTCACTGTTAGAAGGATTGGCAATGTTGTCATTCACTGTCAGAAGGAATGGCAATGTTGTCACTCACTGTTATAAGGTATGGCAATGTTATTACTCACTGTTAAAGGAATGCAAATGTTGTCACTGTTAAGATGGCCCCACACGGTTAAATTCCCGTGCAATCGATTGGCGATCAATTACAGCGTCACCACACTGTGATTGATCGCGGGTCAATTGTACAGTAATCAATGTGCACCACACGGGCACATCAATTACCGTACGATGGGGACCCGGTTTCCCGCTCCCCCTGCAGCCAGCTTCTCCGACTGGCCCCCTCTCTTCTGTCAGAGCTGGGTCCGTGCTGGCCACGCCCCCTTCACACAGAGCCGTAGCTGAACACACAACTTGGGCGTGAGGCTCGGCTGCCTGTGTGTGCAGCTAGTTTTCAGTCCGTCCATTACATTGGATGTACACAGCACTGTCCCCTATTCAATGTAATGGATTTCGACCAAGGTTTTCCAACATGTTGGAAACCTTTTATGTCGAGTTCCTTCGAGCAGGATCCATGGCGCCCGATTTTCCTCTAATCTGTTACTTCATCGAGCCGCGTGTGGCTAGCTTTAGAAGGAATAGCATCCGGCTGGAACTAACAGGTAATTGTTGGGGTCAGATTGATGAGCCAGTGAGGCAGAAGGACAAAATCATCCACTCCACTAGGTTTCAAAACCTAGCTAGCAGTAAGAGCCAGACAGGAGGGGCTGGAGAACCAAATATGGCTCGCGAGGCGCACTTTGCCAACCCCTGCCCTAAGTGATGTGTAGAGTTTTGTTTTAAAAAATTCAACCAATTCAAATTTCTGAGTTACTTGCAAAGCCCCTGAGCATGATATCTTTACCAAACTTGGTGGTGATGTAGAGAAGGGTTCAGGGTATAATTCAAAAAAGAAAGTGTTGCTCCAACATAAATATTTTTTGCATAAATTAAGTTCAAAGTCAAGTCAAGATTTCAAAAGTAAAAATTTTGAGGTTTACTTTCAGATGTAGAGAAGGTTGTCGCTTCTCTACATCTCCAGCAATGTTTGTGAGGATACCATGTTCAGGGGCTTTGCAATAAGCTGACAAAGTAAGCTAGCAGCATGCAAATTTCTCACATGCCAAGTTTTTAAATAATTTTCCATAATTTCTTTCTAAAAATTTCTTCATGCGAATATTTCAAATCAAATTTGCAATGGTGGTGTAGAAGAGCCGCATGTAGAAGAGCTGCAGACACACGGAGCCCTTCCGGCCCCCTGTCTTCAGCATCACCTGTGACCCCAAAGGGGCCGGGGGGGCGGCGCCATAGACCTCCATGTTAATGGAGTGGGGCAGTCCTACCCCCTCCTGGGAGACTGGATCGGCTTCTCCCTTTGCCCACATTGACGGTTTTTCTGAGGCTTGGACTCCCTGTAGAAGGGAATCTAGGTATGTACTCCAATCTATCAGTACCTACGGGTGACCAGCTTAACATGCAATGGTTTAAATCTGACATGTATTTTTTTCGCTATATGACAGTGTGGCTCCAAGAAATCCCTGATGAAGCCTGTACCAGGCGAAACCCATTGGAACCCTTGGGACAAGCCAACTGATAAATATCTATTTGTAATGTAATGTTTGGCTCATATGTGGGCTATTGTTTCTCGCTTTTATTGGTATGATCAAATGGTTCATTTAATTATGTGTACAATAAAGACCTTTTAATGTACTTAATTAGTCCAGCAGATTTTTCTATGTGCCTACTGCATTCCATAAATCAAAATTTATATGTTCTACCTGAGGAGGCTTATCCCTAAACACATCCACAAAAAGAATAAAAGTAAATATGTCAGGGTCCTCTATGAGACAAACACAACATTAAGGAGACAAAACAATATTTGAAAAGGTCCAGGTCAGCATTAGATGGTCCTCATCCTGTGTCCTAAAATGCAAAACTAGAAAGACATTAATAGGACATTACTTTACCTCTCTGGGAGAGGGTAACACATGCTTGATGTCTTTGTGACCCTTTCATGTTCATACTTTCCAAATACCTTCTCTGGAAAGCCTTGAACTCCACAACAAATTCATCTCACTCCTGTTACAGCTGTGCAATCTCAGCCACTAAAGCTTTGTTTTGTGCCTTTATGCATTAACCAGGGACCAATGATCTAGGGTTTTGAAGTTTAATACTGTTTGGCCTTACGAAACATGCTAAATAAAATTCAAAATTCTTTCTCATGGTCCTCGGTGGATTGTGGTTCCCTTTACAGTTCCTACAGGTAACAGAACAGAATTTTGAGATATGGCCAAATAAATCACATGTATAACATTTTATCTTTTCCAATGAGGAAACATGTCTTTTGACAACAGGCAAAGCTTTAGGCTGTGAAGGCACCACAGCTGAAACTGGAACTATGGTAACGTTTCCTGGTTGTTTGGGAGACTAAAGCTAGGAACACACGGCTCGATTTAAGCATACAATCGATGTAAGATTAGATGAAGAACCTCGATTTTGGTATTTTATCGATTGTACCGTGTGCGCTATAATGTCATACAATCGTAGTACACTATCGATGTAAAGAACATCGATTATTGACTAAAATCGTCAATGCTATTGATGCCCTACAAACAGTAAACTATCACTTCCTTGAATACAATTGTACGATGAAAATGAAAAAGTAGTACAATCATGGTACAATTCGACGATAATTTTCCAACAAGTCCGATCACTTTTCAATCGATGTAAAGCTCTTCATCGAACTAAAATCGTCAATTGTACCATGTGTCCGCGCTACGATTTTGGTACAATCGATGTAAATTTTCATTGATTTACATCCATTGTACGCTTAAATCGAGCCGTGTGTTCCTAGCTTAAGTGACATTGGGACAGTCCAGACTTTTCAGAGATTTAGTAAACAAGTCACATACATTTTCACATACAGTAGACTTAGACTGTTGGTTGCTTTGTGATGTAATAATTTATTGGGCAACATCAATATCTATTGGGCAAGGGGACTGTTCCTTGCTGAAAGAGGCAGAAACATTCTAAAGTTTGGTTTCTTTGACTTCCAGTCTAAGTTTTGTAATCTCTCCACACAAATTTGTATTTTCATCATTTAGGGCCGTGAGTGATTACTGATCTCACCCAATTGTGCACTCATGGTGATGCAGGCTGCATACATACCTGCTTTTGCCCTTATATTGGCCATTTACTTGACAAATGTCCTGAAAATTTTCATAACAATTCTCATTATTTGAAAAATCATTAATTTTATATATATGCATGTAGATGTCAACAAATTCTCTCAAACAATCAGCCATGGTGTAATAAAGTTATAAGAATGAATACTATATAATTCAGATAAAACAGGAAATGCAATGAAAGTCAGGAATTGTGCCAATGGCGGCACTCCCACCAGAGCATTGTACCTGGCTCGGATAAGCACCTCCAGCATATTGGGGAGACACATGGGTATATTTTATGGAGCAGCATAGGATATCTGTTCCATCGTGACAGGATTTTAAAATGACATTCCTGCGCTGCCGAAGCCACACTTTCGAATGTACATTTCTAAACAATCTTATCAGTTCCTCTTCTGAAAAGATATAATAGAGTTCTTTTTCCCAAGTTATTATATAAAATGGTTTTGAAGTATACATCATAGTTTTAATTATTTGATACAGAATACACACTGGGCGTAATCTTATTAGGACATAAAAAAAGAGCCTCTAATTTAGAGAGTGGTCGATGTATATCTGTTTTACCAATAAGAGAGAGAAGACTTAGGAGGTAACCGTCCTGTTTGTATTATATCTATTAATAGTTTTAGCCTGTACAGTCTAGGGCCAGACAGATAGGGGGTGGCGTGTTGGCTGACCATGCCAAAAATTGCACTGTAGTATTGCCCGGTGGAAAGTCTGGGTTTTATGGAGCCTGAATAAGGAACCAAATTACCCTTCCCATTAGACCTACCCAAACATAAAGAACAATAGATAACACTAATGGAATATCCTGTCGGGGGGGGGGGGGGGGGTTGTTAATTGGAAAGGTAGCCATATCAATGTAAATGGATTCATTTAACAAATATGCTGTTCCATTGGTACCCAGAGTTTCCGCTCAGAGTAATTTGATTAAAAAATTTGGTAACCCTGCTCCACCATTTAATTTACCAAGGACTAATATGTCATATTTAATATATGGGCATCGCCCCTTCCATATATAACGTGTAATTAGTGTCTGTAAAGTGTCTGTAAAGAAAGCCTTGGGCATTCTAAGTGGTAAAATCAGAAATAAAAAAAGACATTTTGGAAGAACATCCATTTTGCAGACTGTTATTCTCCCAAACCAAGAGTGTCAAAGATGATGCCTTGCTTCGAGTGATTTTCGTATTGATGTTAAAAGTGGAACATAATTGAGTGCATATAACTGTGTGTCAGCCTCCGGTTAGCCCTGGGGGGAGTGCGGCGCCGTCGGGGTCCCCGGTCTGGT
>CM070037.1:35065505-35076923 GCA_036250615.1 Ptychadena robeensis | reverse complement strand
ACAGACTCCTCCCTCTGTCGTTGGTTACTACTGCCATTATCCCTGTGGGGGCGTAACACTGTGTTAGATCTGCAGAGAGATATATCCCTAAGTATTTGAAGTTGTACGATTTCCTTGTATATGCAAATTACATTTTTAACTGTGTAACGAAAGAAGAGAGCAATGTAATGATAAGGGCTTCTGATTTTGAATAATTTATCTTAAAAGTGCTGAAATAACTAAACATTGTAAATTCCTGAGCTAAAGAGGGGAATGCCACTATGGGAATTGGGATGTGTAGCAGTAGGTCCTCTGCATACATACTCATTTTATGTTGTATTGGGCCTACTTGTACACCTTGGATGGATAATTTGTTATGCATGGCTACTGCCAGATGTTCCATTGCCGAGATGTACAAGTAGGGCGATAGTGGACATCCCTGTCTTGTACCATTAGATATTAAAAAGGAAGACGATAATAAACCATTAAGCTGTAGCTGTAGCTGTAGGGAAGGTATAAAGAGATAATATTTTATCCAGTAGAATGTTTGGGAGACCAATTTGTAATAATGTTGCTTTCAGAAATGACCAATTTACGCGATCAAAGCCCTTCTCTGCGTCCACTAAAAGTAGACGCAGAGGGACCTTTTGTCGTTTAGCATAGGAAATAAGGTTAATAGTTCTAATTGTGTTCCCCCTGGCTTCTCTACCAGAGACGAATCCCACTTGCTTAAGATGTATAAGTGAAGAAATCAATGGCGTAATACTGTTATTAAGTAGTCTTCAAATTCCTCTGCAATCTGGTCTGACCGATGTACTACTTTACCCTTTGATTTACCAATCTTGGGGATAAAAGTTTGAGATCTTTCCATTCATATTGACCTCGCCAGCATTTTGCTGCATTTGTTTCCATGTTCATAAACAGTACCCTTAAAGCATTCTCTATATTTAAAATATCTCTGGTACAACAATTCTCAAGTTTCTGGCACTTTTGTGTTAATTTTGTACATACTGATGTGGTTCTAATACATTTAAGCGTCTCCCACTTTATTGTATAGGGGGTACTATCTAGTTCATGGTCATGAAGGAAATCAGAGATTGAGGCTCTACCATCTGCTTGGATCACTGGATCCATAAGAAATGTCTCGTTTAATTGCCATGTTGGTCTTGGTTTTGTTGTATCAGGAACTTTAATACAGAGAAAGATTGGGAAATGCTCTGACCAGACCTGTTGACCTATAGTAGCAGATGGGTGCCAAGTACGATTTGTAAGATTTGCCAAGTAAGAAGATGATTTGTAGAGAAAAGATTGTCTATATGACTATAAATGTTTGTTTGCTTTCTGGATGCATTAAGCCCCCCATACACCTTTAGATTCCTCCATACAATTTACATCAGAACTACCAACAACTATGTAGTATAGGGACCTCCCTGATAGAATACATAGTGATTGGAAGGTGTAGAAAGGTCCTCATATTACATGGTTTTGGTAGAAGAAAAGTTGGTTGTACAGAAATTGCATGGTAATTGTATGTGGTGTATGGGGGGCTTCATTCTCCATTATTATCCACTGATTGTAATGATTGTAGGTGAAGTTTTTTTCCATTTAGTGAGGCTCAGGACAGTGTAGATTTCTCTGTAGATGTATCATTGTATTGTATTGGATCAAATGGGAAATCCCCTCCTACGATTATCACACCTTCCATGATTAGCTGTAATTGGTTCAATAAATTTTCCATGAATTTTATAGGATTCTGATTTGGGAGATATACATTTGCAAGTGTAAATTGTTGATCATGGATTCGGAACTTCAGGAATATAAAGGATCATGTTTGCCAGTCATACTGCTGCAAAGTGGGACATGCTACAGAGAACATCTGCCTAATAACATCCATGAATGCCATTCAGAGCTTACTAGTTGTCTACTGGGATTTCAGAACGCTGGTGGTATTTCTCTTTATGTATCTCTACCCTCATGCCATGGACTGGCCAACCTTCCTCCAGCTCTTACAGCAATGGAAGCTGAAATTATACGTGTTCTACACAGACATCCTACGTCCATATGTTGTATCAACATATCAACAGAGGATTTATAACATTCTGAAAAGAATGGAGGGCGCGATAGTCGAAGCTTTCAATTTTATTTTGCATATGTAGCATAAAGATCCAAATCTTGAGGGGTGGCTTTGTCATTTTGTCATTCTTTATATATTATTTATATATACTTTTATACTTTTTATAAACCTAAAACACTAGAGGTCACCCTGTTCACTGTTGCTGGGCCAGTAAGAGGGGGCAGGGTTTACCCCTTTTTAGGTCCTTTTTGTTTTGCATGTCATTTTAAGTTTTTGTTAAATATTACTTTTATTTTTTTAATAAACCTAAAAAACTAGGGGTCAACCGCGCTCCCGGTTGCGAGGTTGGCCCCTTTTGTGAGGCACATTTTTTTCTTTTGCATCTTGTTTTAACATTTAAAAAAAATTTTCAGACCTTTTTTAGATTAAACTTGCTATGTGCATCTAAGTAACAATGGTAACATGGGTGGGTTGGGGGGAGTTTGGAAGGCAGAGCTCACTGTTAATTTTAATTTCAAGCCAGGATCAGCACCGCTTATTTTCAGGGGCTTATTTGTTAGCCCCTCCTTACCAGGCTCTACCAGGCCCCATGCCTAGTGGGGGTCTGGTATGTATTGAATGGGTTGGCCATGCTTATTGGTCAGCCCCTCATAGCACTGGAATTAGAAGCAACAAAGCATTGTAAGGCTATACATGTTGCTAACACTTGGTTTGGCCTGGAATGGGGTCATGCTCATTCACTGGCCCCCTAAAGGTAGCCATAGACACCTCGATCTATGGCAGTCCTTTAGCAGACTTATTACAGCGTGGTGACGTCACCACGCTGTGAGCAGTCTGCTACAGAACGGACAGGAATCCTGTGTGTTCCACTAACACACGGGACTCCTGTCAGACTCTAGCCAATTAACTCGGAGGGGGAGGAGACTCCCCCTCCGAGTTAATAGCCTGCAGCGCAGTCGGGCAGAAAAAGAACCGGCAGGTCGGATCCGTGTGCGATCCGACCTGACGGCTTTTTTTCAACATAACTCAAGGTGGGCTCCCTCATAGTTGCGGCAGAATAACCTTTATGTGCTCGGCGGGAGCGAGCACGCAGGTTGGTCTGCTACAACTATGGCCGGGAGTCTGCCCGTCTATGGGGGGCTTTACCAGATCTGCTACAATCTTTGTAAATAAGAGGGTCTGGTTCTGAAATAGTGTTTTCACACACATTGTTTTTTACTTGTGGTTAAATTGTACTTACTGCCAACTAATTGTCTACTATTGAGGCAATTCAGCTATCTACATGTGTAAAAGAGAAAGTTTTTAGAATAATCTTCCTTTGCAAATTCTCCACCACAATCCAACACTTTGTTATTAATCCACCGGAATATAACACCGAACGCGTAGTTCTTGCCGCATGTATTGCACTGTAGATCTTCCTCGGACATTGCCCAAACCAGTATCTGGCATCCTGGATTTCTCTATCCAGTGATTGGACATAACAACTTGAGGGAGGGGCTTTCAAAAACAGAGGCTGCCTCTGCTTAAAGGTAGCCATACATGTTTAATTTTTTTCCACCGATTGCCGTGCACGTTCACGTTGATCGAGTGCTGCCCACTATGAACGATTGACTGAAAAAAATCTAAATTCCTGTGCTATTGACTCATACCTCCCTATGCTGCAGCCATTCTTATCGATCTTGAGGAATCTAACTTTTTGGCGATCGGCCCCTGTCAAAATCGACCACTAATAAGATTCCTAAGGTGGTGTGCCATCAATTGCAAAAGGATCAATCGCGCCCTCCTTGATTGCCGGGAATGATCGAATCAGGAATGGATCACAGACAAATCGATACATCTATGGCTACCTTTAGAGGTGGATTCAAAATGTAAACCTAGATCTATGAAATCTGTGGTATTATTTTTTCATATATGTGTAACTCCAATCTATATAATGTCCTATAAACATGAACATGTTAGGGTAGATCTCCACTATGTGCTTGGATGCGCTGACATTGTCATATGTCATTATGACGCGTCCATGAATGTGAGGATGCTGATATATCTTTCATTATTCATCTATCATCAGACTGAATATAGCATTAGTCCTTCCTAGCCAAGTGCTGTAAGATTAAGAGAAGTGGATTGAATGTCATGTCTTAAATTAATATATCGTTATTACATCAACAGAAAGTTCTAGGAGTTGGATGGAGGAGGTTGTTTATAGTTTTGGAAATATGACTTCATCTCTGCTTCATCTTCTTTGGTGGTCAGAAGAATTAAACAAGTAGTTTAGTATTCGAGGCACACAGGTACTACCTCTGACACCACATGGTATCAGCAGACCGTATGACCACAGAAGAAGAGTTATTACAGATAGGTGTCATGGGCAGTGCCATGTATAAATACAACCCTGGTTGTCTGCAGGCTCTAGGAGAAGCCATGAATTGTCTGTGGATACTGCAAGGACACACTTCACTGGAGGCAACATTTACTGATGCAAACTTAGTGCCCACCAACGTGGTTTATCCTGCTTCCATTTTTAGCCTGCCATGCTTTTTTTCCTGGTTATAATGACTTTACTAACAAGAACACACACCACTCTATTGTTAATAATGTAACTGGTTACACCATTGCCATCTGGTTGTGTTTAAAGAATTTCTCACCTTAAACAATCTTCTCTGTTGTAAGAGAATATGGAATATAGTCACTTCTCTGGCAGCTTATGACTGCTACCTCTTTGTGGTGTTCATACTTCTGACCTGTAGGTGTCACTATAACCATTACTTTGTCATATCTTCTATGGTGTAGATATGATTTCCTTTTTCTTGTGTCTCTGTGTGTTCTGTATCAGTTTAGAGACTGTTGTATGTTGTAAGGCTGACTTGTTGGATTAAAGTTTATAAAATCTACTCTGCCTTCCTGGCTGCAACACTCTTCCCAATTCCATTACTGCAACCTCCATCAGTGTGCCTGAAACTCAGATGACAAGGTGCTGTAGATCCACCCTCTGAGTCCTCTGACCCCTCTGTCACCACAATGCTCAACCTAAACCTTCTACAGTCCACATGTGAGGGTCTCAGATGACCAGTCTTCAGGTCAGGTAGGATACCCCTATATCCGCTGCAGACTTCACCCTAAGCCAAATACCTTTTTGAACAGGAGACACAATATGTTAATCTCACTTTGGTAGCCCTCAGGATTTAGGCACACTAAGGGCTTGTTTCCACTAGAACGATCGGCCACGGATGGATGCGTTTTTAATTCAAGATCAGTCCCCCCACCCCACGTTTCCTGATTGCCCCGATCGCACCCATAGAAAATGAATGGACGCACTCAAAAATCATTGAGTACCTTTTCACTGGGGACACTCGGTCTACGATTAAAAACACACCAGGGTTGCATTTTAAAATCATCCCCTAAATTGCGCGATCGCTAAAATGTAAAACTGACAAATGAGTTTTAATGGGAGCAATCAGAATCGGTGAAGCGATAAAAAACACGTCCATCAGCGGCTGAGCAGCCCAAAGTATCCCACCTGAGAGCGGAGACTGATGAAACTGATTTAATCCAACACATAAAGCAATGAGGAACCCAGCCATCCAGGTAAATTGACGCTATCACGGGCAGGGGAGCCATGCATCATCCAGGTCTATATTGGGTGGGAAATGCTAGTGGCCTAATAACAGGTGCAGTGGACCCCTTATAAATGAACTCTAGATCTCTCCATGCCCGCAAGAGAAGGTCTGGTGTGGATGATAATGACAACAAAGGTTATGCTGCAGTCCGGGTGGATTGCACAGAGGCAACAGAAGGAGAGGTGGGGACAGGTGAGTGCTTGCAAATGCCTTGTGGCATGTCAGGGTTGGGGCAACACCAAATGTGGTGTTACTCTGACACCACAATGTCTGCCAGCAAACCCAAAATGTAGCTTGCCATTATAAGCATCCAAACAACATTGTCTCCTACTTTGTGGGGTGTTCTTTTTAATGTAAAGTTCATAATATAAAAAGAAAATACCTGGGGATTTTGAAAGCAGCTTGGTCCCCTTCATACCTGGTGCCCTGGCTATGCAACCCCCTGAGCAAATGTGGACACTAGATGAGGTCATGGCAATGCAAATGTGCCAATTTTGAATACATGACACACCAGGCCAGTTTAACTGCGAATTCCTAGGACTTAAGGTAGGAATACACGTATAAATTTTCATTCCAACTAATTAAAATCTATCTTTTTGAATCTATTGAATGAAAAAATCGACCCATGTTTTCCCACCTTTAGACCACGGCAGGTTCAGCAGAAGAATGTGAGTCACATGGACAGAATAAACAATGTATTTATACTGTGCCGGATATAGTGATTTAGGGGGTGGACAAGATTTCATTTATACTGTCCTTTATATGCTATGCCGTTTATTGCTCTCCAGGCACCACTGGTGTGGATGTGTATGCGGTAGGATGTTGTTTATATTATAGAGTCGTTGTTTAGGTTGTAGCAAATGCTGAAAAACAACTATGCATGCGCAGGTATGGATGTGTAAACTGTTCTCATTGAAGTCAATGTGGGCATTGGAGAAGCCACACAACCTCAGTCATTCAAAAAATCTATATAATTGTTGCCACTTGGAAAAATACAGCAAAGTTGGGCTTTTTACTCACTCTCATAGGCTCTCACTCTCATAGGCTTTAATAATTTCATCAATGATTACCATTATTATTCCAGGGTTTAAATGCTCAAAAAGCGCCATTAAAACGGCCATGTTAGGAATGTTAGGCTAGAAGAAGCAGATAGGTCCATTGCTTCTTTATTGGATTCAATTTGTTGTCTATGGGTATGCAAGCTACGTCGATTTTAGAACAAGGAAGCCCAACACATTACATCAGCGCATGTATAAACATGCTCATTGATTGTAATGTAATGTGTCAACAGTTTCCCTCTGCCCCCCCCTTTCAAGTGAGCAGGCCAGTCGACCTGACTGGGTGGGCCTGGCCCCCTATGGACCGCCCATAGCGCCTGCACTGAACATAGCCATAGTAAATTCAGTCCAGACGTTATTCCTCCAATCCCTGACACATTCTTCATCTATAGAAGAGTGTATTCACAAGGGATTGGCAAAGGAACAGGAGCCCAGGATCGGCAACCACCACTGCATGAATACAGTTCATTGTCACTGGCAAGGAAGCCATGCCACATCCAGGCCTACCGTATTTTTCGGCATATAAGACGCACTTTTTCACCCCCAAAATTGGGGGCAAAAAGTGCCTGCGTCTTATACGACGAATGCGCGACCCCCGCGGCCACTCGGTCGCCGGTGGTCGCACCTTGGCTGCCCGCCAGCTCTCTAGACACGGAGATTTTCTGGGGTAGCTGGAGAAGCTGTCAGATTTGAGATGCCGGCTAATGCCGACTCTCACATCTGAACTGTATAATTTTCTATGCTAGCCCTGAACTGGCATAGGAAATTAAGGGAAAAGTATACATGAACTTGCATCTACCTTTTCGGAACAACAATCACTCCCCACAGACACAGCACGGTGAGAAGAGATGTGACAGCCCCCTCCTCCTGTGTACAGAGTAGAGATTATGTTGTTAAGCTGAGCGTTTACTGCTGCTAGTGACACCTGCTGGCTGAATTGGATATTGCATTCACTGAAAAAATAGCATTAACCTAATTGATGTGAAAACTTATTAAATCTTTTTTTTCTGGTTTTCCTGCCCTAAAAACTGGGTGCGTCTTATATGCCGGTGCGTCTTATATGTTGAATAATACGGTATATAGGGAAGAAATGCTACAGGTACAGTCTCCCTATGCCATCACGAGGTGGACTATTGTGGCAACAAACATTATGTTGGGGCAATCTGCCTGGTCGGGCGGACTACAAGACAACATTGAAAGGACAAATGGTAAGAAGATGTTTTTGAATTTCACAGTAACTATATACTTTGAATGGTCATGAGCTGTTACTCACACACATTGCAATACAAATTGTCCTCAATAAAACTTGTTTGAAAAAAAAAAAGATGTTTGTCTGCGGGCATAAGCCACACCGAGGGCCTACAGTGCTGACACAAAGTATATAGAAAACCTTATCACTAAAATCTTATACAATGGATGTTATGTTGATGTCATTCCAAAAATTATATTTTAATCTATCTGGTGATTCTTCCATAAGGGCTCTTAAGTGATCCATTAATAGTTGTATAGAGCATTATACTGTTAGGGTACCAGGAGTTTCTGTTTTAATAATTGTGTCTTTACATCATGAGAGCGCAAAAATCTTCCAGCAGTTGGTCAAGCCAATGAGGAGGAAAAATTGTCCTTATTACTAATTCAATGTGAACATGAATGACTGGTTTCTTGTGGCTAATTAAATTTCTTTGTATCCATTGGTTTTCGAATTTTTATGGAAGTGAGTTATTGCTATTAATTTGCTCATAACAAATGATCATTTGAAAATGATGAAGATATTCTGAAAAGCTCTAATGACGGGAGATGGAAGCGCGGCGTTTTACATGTGGTTACAGGTATCGAATATTACTACAGGATCGTGATAATTACACCAGGCATGGATGCCCTTTTTCTCTCCTTCTCCCCGTTCTCCCGATACCAATACACTATAAGCCGTCCATCAATGCAATGTTGGTTGTTAAGTCACCCTTTTACATGACTAAGAAATCACCCCAATTAGAGCTTACCTTGCACACAGAATCCCTGAAGAAGCGGTAATCTGCGAAACGCGTCGGAATGGTGCAATATTTTTTGTGACTTTATTATCTGTACACTGTCTGTTTTGCACATGGAGATTTGTATCATCATAATTTATTTATTTGTTATTGTCAGCCCTCCGTGTCCCCTGGGGGGAATGCGGCGCCATCGGGGTCCCCAGTATAGATAGGGGGTCCCCGGGCGGTGTGTAACAGTGTCTCCCACAGGAGGGGATCAAAATGGGGAATGTTGGGGATACCCTGCCATGGGGTACCCGGCCGGGTTTCACTGTGGGTCTGCACGCTGCATGCGGGAAAGAGCAATGGCGGCCGTGTGTTGGCGCTTTCTGAGCATGCGCGGGCCGGCGCGCTAGGCGGGCGGCGCACGAGAGTGCACGGATTTAAGATACATACCCCCTTGCTGCAGGCACTCCGTCAGAGGGGAGGGGTGCTCAATTAGTGAAAGTCCATTTAAGCCTTAGCACAGCACCAAGTAGGTGCTGTTGAATTGCAGTTTACAAGTGACTGTGAGCTAGATGCAAATTCCCTACCCTCATTCTGATCCACCTCCCGTGTACCGACCCTTGGCTTGTCTACTCGTTTACCCGACCTCTGGAACCCCGACACTAGCTCGTTTTACGGATAACCTCTTGATTGCTGCCTGCCCCGTCGTCCCCGACCACTCGCTTGTCCTGACTATCCTGACTTCTCCTACCCTTGTGACATCGGATTTGGATTTGACTACTCTCTCTCATTTGTTGAGACCTCTGCATTGGGGCAGATTAACTCGTACCGCCTCATCCCACGGGGTGGCCGACCATTTAGGGAGACCTGTCCTACCTGCCGCAAAAACACCACCGGTGCCCCCTCCTGGGACATCGGCCCATCTCCCATTAGGGGGGCTCTGGGTAGAAGACCAGGTTCCACGGACTAGACTCCTCCCTCTGTGGTCGGTTCCTCTAAACCTATCCATAACCCCAGGGAAAGGCTAACAGTTATATGTCAATAAAACATATTGAAATACAAATGTTACCTTTTGCCGTTAAAGTCCCCCTGCCCTTGCTCATGGAAAACTCAGTTTTTCCAATCCTTTTCTATATTCTGAAAAGCCTTTAACAAAATACCGTACAAATAAATTGGCTCTGTAAATAATAACATAAATAATAACAGTGAAGTGGGGAAGCCGCCCTGAGGCAGAGGTAGTAGAGACAGGTGACAAGAGGCCTGTGCTCCTGAGGGAGAGTCGTTAGTTGGAGGAGACTTCAGAAGCTCTTGCATGCAGACCTGTCAACCTTCCCGTTCTGGCCGGGAAAGTCACATTTTTTATGTGGCTTTCCCGTCCAAATCCCAATTTCAAGAAATCCCGGATATTTTCCGGATTCTTGAAATCCCGCTAATCTAGCAGGGAGAGGGCATTTTTCATACGCAGGGAGAGTAATGCCATCTCCCTGCTAGATCAGCCGAGAAGTCTGCCCACTGACGTCACTTCTGGTACATGGAACGTGGAAGAAACCAGATCAATATAACAGAAGTGACACTACTGACTTTTTATCTTTTCCCAAAATTGACAGCTATGCTGGCATGTGGGGATAGAACCCCTCAAAGTATTCTCTTGTACCTGTGCAAAGACTGTTTCAGAATAGAAGGCTGCCTCCTCTGAGGAGCAGCGAGGACTGATTATGTTCTTTCCTGGTTTTTGAAACTGTTGCCCTCTGTAATCTTTATTTCATTCCTGTCAACCTTCCCGTTTTGGCTGGGAAAATCAGTAATAGTGAGGGGACATTACACTTAGTGATGCTGGAAGTAACGTTGCAGAATGACATCGGTATTTGGAGCACGTAAGTGGTACTCTGCCTCAACACTTTTGCTTTCCAAATACCAGAAGTGACACTCCACGACGTCACTTCCTGCAAGTTTTCCCTTATCAGATAAAACTTTATAGATATGCTTCATTTGTTCAATACATTTCAAATAAAAAGCTATCCGTATGGTCTGCCTGTCTACTGCTCTAAATTGCAATCCGAGAGGTCAGAAATCAAAAGGGGTGAAGTGAAAACTTCTAAGGATCCATAGGTCACTGAATCTACTGATTATTTGGCCATGCAATATTTATTAAAGGTAATGTTAGGTGCTGCAGACCACTTATATCTTGCACAGGGACAAAGTAAGTCGACTCAGTAATAATGAAATAATGGTTAACTATTACAACTTTATTTTTGAGAGGGTATAGCTTTTATACAGTAAAATACATACCATTGATTGGTCCTGCTCGAAAACAGGGATGGTCGCATATGATATGCACCAGATAGATGGCCGTGAGTGTGCAAGGTGCTCGAAGCGGCCATCGATCTATCCCATAGCTATGCGTGTATAGGCACCTTTGGTTGCCAGCTGCTGAAGACATTCTGATGATCTGAGCACGTGATGTGCCCCTGTAGCACAGAATGACCAGCAGGGGGAGCACATCTCATTAGATGAGATAGGTATATGACCTCTTTAGAGATGTGCTGCCCCTGTAATACAGAATGACCAGCAGGTGGAGCACATCTCATGAGATGAGATAGGATTGGTATATGACCTTCCTGGAGATATGCTCCCTGTGTAATACAGAGTGACCAGCAGGGGAGCACATCTCATGAGATGAGATAGGATTGGTATATGACCTTCCTCGAGATGTGCTC
>CM070037.1:35052033-35065405 GCA_036250615.1 Ptychadena robeensis | reverse complement strand
TAGTACAGAATGACCAGCAGGGGGAGCACATCTCATGAGATAGGATTGGTATATGACCTTTCTGGAGATGTGCTCCCTGTGTAGTACAGAATGACCAGCAGGAGGAGCACATCTCATGAGATGAGATAGGATTGGCATATGACCTGATCGCGGCCATAGGCCTGAATGGGCGTGGTTAGTGAGGTGACCCATGTTTCAGATCAGGTGGGGAGGGGCAAGATGTACTGATATATCTCCAGCCTTGTTATATCTCCTGATGAAGCAATTTATTTGCAAAACACATCAAGAACTAAGCATAAGACCATTATACTGATGTATCTTCTACATCCCAGGTGCCCAACATTTGCGGCCCCTGAAACCTAACTGTTATTGCATAGGGCATAGGAACTCGCCTGTCCGCTGATCCCCCGCTGACCTCGTCCAGAAACTTTTTAGAGCAGGAAAAGGAGGAGAGGCGATAAACATACGTGATAGGAGTACTTAAAAGCCAATCAGCCACCCAGATGGCACCTGAGCAAGTCCCTCTCCTCTTCTAGTGTTGGGGGATCAGCAGACTAGTGAGTGCCTAAGCTTCCACCAGTGAACGAGGGGTGATTGTATAATATATATTGTGGCACATAACATCAGAATAGGGCAGTGGCGGCGCCAGAGGGGTGCTTGGGTGTGCTTAGCACCCCCAAAATCCTCGTCCAGCACCCATGTTGTACATGGAAATCAAATTTTTGGGGAGGGCAAGCTCTCCTAGCACCCAGGTAGCACCTTCAAAAAAAATGGCTGGAGCCACCCCTGGAATAGGGGTCTTTGAGGATATCTATGAGTCTTTGATGATATCTATGAGGCACATAACCTTCGACAATGTACATGACACAAAATGTGTATTACCATACTACAGTGTTCCCTAATGTTCGAAGTATCATTTGAAACAAGTTTTGTTTTTTAACAAAAATATCTGGTTATGCCTGGTGTAATTTTTTATTAAAAATGTTTATACAAGTGGGTATAGATTAAAAATGTGCGGCCTTTAGTGATGCAGAGGGCCGCACTTGTGGCCCTCCATACCAACTCAGTCACCACCACTGTTCCACATGCTTTGATTTTGATTTAATGAATTTATTGGTATACCACATACTTTGAACATGTTTTCCTATACATACTTCTGTTTCTATGTAATAAAATGTTGATGACTTTACTATTTAAAAATCCATGTGCTGCCCCCTTACCCATTACCCAGCAGGAGGAGTAATTTTTTTCTAATTTCTGTTACTGTTGGGATGTTGCATCCTTTCAAAAGGAGGAGATAAATGTGTTATGGTATTTGAATAAACTCCCCTGGTGGTCTGGGTTTCTGTGCCAAATGCAGTATAAATATAAAGTTTAATCACCCTGGCCATCCACTGAGATCCTGATTTGTGTACCAAGAGAGGTACATAGGGTAAGGAACTTAAAATTTAATTCCACCATCTTCAGAAACAAAAAAGTAGAATGTCTACAAGATGGCGCTGTTGCATGTTTGTATTCATCTCACCAGCTGAGTCCAGCTCAGGAATACGATGCCACCCTGAGCTGAAAAAATCACCTCCCACCTCCAGAGACAAATGGACATGGTCGGTTGCTCCAGGTGGCCAGCTGCAATCCCGGGCAATTTTGCTGCTTAAGGGTAAGGTTACATTTGCCGCCAGTTAAACGGCTGTTTAGCGTGATAATCGTGATAATTAGATAATCCAACCCACCTCACAGGTGTGGCATATTGAGGTGCTGATAAGACAGCATGGATATTGCACAGGTGTGCCTTTGACTGCCCACAATTTGGAAATCCATGTACCTGCCACCATGCAAGCTGCACTGGAATGGTCCTCAATCTAAACCTGAGTAGTTTGAATGAGGGGTGCTTTCTATATAAAAATAGAGGCCCTGTTGGGAACGTTTGGGAACCACTGTGTTCACTGTGGGTCCTTGACCGGGTAAACTAGACACCCATTAACCATAAATGTCAAAAAAGTGCTCCTGCTGCTAGGTAGTTGGTAGGCTACATGCCAATTATCCAACAAACATTGCTGATACTCACACCAGGAGGATTAGCCTTCATTATGTTGGGGTTTAGCAAGACAGCTCAACAAATGAAAGCAACATTTCACTGTGCTCGGTTTACCTTACTCCCTGGGACTACGCTTTCTTTTTGCGGATATTTGACAATCTTGGCAACATAATTAAGGCCCCAATACACTGGCAATCTGACCATCAATTTCTGTACAAATCCACGGTTTGTTCTACCAAAACCATGCTAATATGAGGGCGCACTCCTCTAAACCCTTCTACACTGCACTATGTACATTCTATCAGAGGAGGGCCCCGGCATACAAAGCCTATGTTCGGTCAGACTCCTAAAGGAAATTTGCTTTGGACGCTGACTCCCTTAACACGTAGTGATTGGGAGGCTTCAGGGGCATGCTATACCCAGCCCCACCGACACAACACACTGAGTATCCCCCCACCCACGCCTGGCCCACCGCCGGCGGCTCGCCTCCTTCGAAGGCTGACTGTCTCCACCCAAGCCACCCTACCTACGCAGCAGTGTCAACAGAAGCGCCAAGCACAGGACATACGGAGGGTGAAGCTGACCATCGGCAACATGGCCTTTTCCCGCCGCTTGTTAAAAATGGGTTATGGTAGGTTTCTGCCATCCCCCACCCCCCCCCGCCCCGCCCCCCGCCACGCTTACGGTCCGACCCATTGGGCTCAAACATTGAGCCTTTCGATGCTACCAGTGGCCACCACTGACCTCCAGTTCATCCCAGGTGGAATGGAAGTGCCCATGAAGTCCCATTCTACAACCAGGCCCAACAATGAAAATATAGCAGCAACAGTGTGTTCTTACCAATGCCAGAAACTCCTATCCTATTATCTACTTTTTCCCCATCATAAGTCAGTGTCTATCTAAATTTTTGGCCCCGCAAACATGCCCTATGTCCTATTCAGGAATGATTTTCCCATGAAGAATACACAGCTGGAGCTAAGGGTGGGGGAATCACTTAAAATACACAGGGGGGGATCCAGAGGGGGAACAAAATAGCACCAGAGACTCAGAGGGAGGGAGGAATGTTTATTTTTATAAAAACCGCCTCTGATCCTCCTGTGGTCATTTGTTGCCCCTCTGCAATCCCCCTGTCCAGAGGTTACAGTACCGTATCTTCAGGGGGTGCCTTATATGTCAGCGTGAGGCAAAAATGAAGGGGTGCCTTATTTCCGGGGGATGCCTTATTTTCGGAACGCTAGAACCAGTACACACCATAATCCATTAAAGGTGAACAAAACCAACATGGGATCCCAAACAACATAATCTTTTAAGCCTGCCGTGCATGTAAGCTATTAGGCAGCCCATACGCTGCCCCCAAAAGCACATTATCGTGGAGTTAATGTTTTGTCGAATCAGCACTTAACCTCCTGGGCGTTACACCCGAAGCGTACACACGGATGCCTTTTATCTGAGATCAAACTCAAAACTGCGCCCGTGCTGGGATCAGGCGCAATCGCCAACTCTCCGTGAGCCTGCACGTTTCTGCATAGCGCTGGCTCACAGAGCTTTTCTTGTGCGTCATCGGTGGAGGGGGTGTCGCTTGTCGCAACACCGCCGTGATGTCTTTTTGACAGAGAGCCAGGAGGACATGGGAATCTGGCAGAGTACCAGTGCACCATGCAAAACAGCGTGAAAAAACAGTAACGCCCAGGAGGTTAAGCCCCCCCATCGACTGCTGTGCGGCCGCAATCGAATGCCTAAACTTTAAATGTGGCCACAACCCCCCCCCCCCTCATCGATCTTATCCAAAGTAAACAGATTGGTCTTGTATGACCTTTGGATGCACACAAAGCGTGCATGGCTGACTCTAAACATGTAAACATGACCGGCCACCTGTGATGACATCATCAGCGATCTGCAGCGAAAATCGAAAGGGAATCTCAACGTGGGGGGCTAAGCCATATAAACTCTGCTGTTTGTTAATTTACCCAACTAACATGATCTCTTTTCCCATGAAATAATTGCATCTGATCTTTTTTATTATTAAACAAACATAGAACCTGAAACTACAGTCCTGGCCAAAAGTTTCTGAACACTCTTCATAACATTCTGGAGTATATGCAAATTGCTACTATAAAAACTTAAGCAGCAACTTTTCAAATTTCAAATATTTGTGTCATCTCAAAACTTTTGGCCAGAACTGTACTGGGATCATGATTTTTTTATTCTGAGCGATTTATTACAAGCTTCAGAGTTTTCCCTCATTAGAAGAAGCATTGTAATATGCATCATTGAAAACTCGAAGCATGTCAGACCTTATGGAATTACATGTATGATGGTGAATGGCAATGAAGGCTGCTGATGCATTTCCGCACTGCTGTGATAATCACATTTTAAAATTTGTATATGGAGCTTGTGTTTATTGTCATTTTGTGTTTCAAGATCTGGAAAAATTTGACATGTAAGAGAATGTAATTATGCGTACAAAAAGGTCAGAATTTTGAACACTTTATATATTGTGTTTTATTTGTGTGGAGGAGGAGGAACACAAACCTTCAACATTCGTAGAGTATTACAATGAACTAAATAACATCCGTCCACTGCTTGCTGGTTATTTCTGAGTTAGTGTCTTATAGTATGCCAAATTGAATGAATATTTAAAGAAACAAAGATAGATAGGTGGCAGCTGGTATGCAGTGTGAGGGGTTCTTAGGAAGGAAGGAATAAACTGGTTATTTTCTCCATCTGGAAAGCCATCAGGGTCCATCTGGTGATTTTCTTGGGCCATCAGCATAACAAGAAATGAATAGTTCAATGTCTGCCATAACAAGTAGCATATCACAAATCCACAATATTGTGTGAAAGATGTTTCCCTAATATTTAAATAATATAAATGCGATGATGGCGGTTTGTAGTAATAGTTCTAATAAATGAACATTCTGTCTATGGGGATCCCATACAGAACATCAAAAAATTATATTTTCAATATTGAAAAGCGTCATCTGTTCTTTAAGCAGGGTACAGACGTGGAGATATGGGTCAAATCGATGGCGCTCACGGCCATCTATCTGACCCATATAATCTGCCCCTATCGCTGTTTTCGAGCGCCACAAATCAATCCTGCTCGAAAACAGCCTTATCGGACATGACCGTTAATATGGCGATGTCCAATGCTTTGCTTAAAGACTGCGGGTCTCCAGGCAAAGCTCGGCTGAGGAGGAGGAGCCGGGGAGAGACAGTTCTGCTCTCCCCGGCTCCTCCGATATCTGACAGCAGCATGATGACGTCATCACGCTGCTGCAGGGTACATCCGACGGCTTGAATAGGTTTTTTTGCAGCTCTTTTCATTTTGCTGTGTCTTCAGCTCCGACGAGGCTTTGCAAAGCAATGGACATCGCCTGTGATTTACGGTCATGTCTGCTATTTCTGTTTTCGAGCAGGATTGATTGGTGTAGCTTGAAAACAGGGATGGTCGCATTAGGTATGGGCCAAATAGATAGCCCATATCTACATGCGTGTTCCCTGTTTTATTGATTTTCCAAACACAAACAACAAGTTAAAAACAAAATAATATATGGTGACATAGCGGTGCAAATACGTAAAAATACATTATAAGGCAAACTAAAGCATTGTGAACAAAAACTATTTAGCCAGATTCATTGTATTGCAGCAAATGGCCATGCTTACCTTCTACAGCTCAACAGTTCCAGACATAATAATAACAAACAAATAGAAAGAAAAAACTAAATAAACAAATAGAATTCTATAGACAGAAGAAAAAACTACAAAAAGAAAAAAAACAGGGAGAAACAAAAGAGGGGGGGGGGGGGGGGGGGGGGGGGGGGAGTAAAAAGTAAAGGAAGGGGGAACGAAACTAAAACCCAGGCGCGGTCCTACTATGAAGCTAAACCACCCCTAGGAAAGAAGCAGAATGAAAAGATTAAAAAACAACAGGGCAGGGAGGAAAGAGGAAGGGAAAACTCCCCAGCAACGGACCCCCGGCTAGAGCAAGGAGTGGAATGCAGGTGTGGTACCTAAGTACTGCCACGGGCCCCAGGTTTTCCGAAAAATTTCCAGTCGGCAGTCATCCTCAGCCACCAAGCGTTCGAGGCGTTCCAGCTCATCAAGCTCCGCTAGCCACTCAAATACCGTGGGCTAAGTAGTGGAGAGCCAATGTCTCTGGATTACTGCACGAGCTGCAATGAGGAAAAATTGTAGAGTGTCCCTCTTAATTGCTGTAAAGGAGCCAGGTAATATAGAAAGAAGGGCAAAATCAGGGGAAGTTTACCAGGGAAAGGGAGTGCATAGTATTGTATATGGCAAAATTGACAAACGAGAGCGGACTTGGGACTCTTCATCCCGAAACAAAAGAAAACAGTGGGAGTGAAAGAGAGGCGCATCTGCACCCAATCCAACACTTCCCCATTTGGAGTTGGAAGCTCCGTGGGACTTTTAAGGCAACAGTGGTTATTACTATAATACTTGAAACAATGATAAGTGGCAGTATTTCAATGATTGAGTTCAGAGCAATTTTTCACGTACAAGCATTTTATACTGGTTTAGATGATCACAGTGGTACAGTCATTACATCGTAATATTGTCGGTATACATCAAGATTAAAATAACTAGACAGACATCTTCACTAATATCAATGTACATCAAAATTTGAACACTACTGGACAGGCACTTCCTCGACGCCTTTCGCCATTGTGGCTTCTTCAGGAGTTTCCGTGTCTGCCATTATTACATTGTACACCTGGTAAATAACATGATCTATGAATATCTCAGTAATTGGGGTTAATTAGAATTTTTTACATAATGCGATTTAAACAAATTACACACTTGCCTGTGGGTATCATAGGATGCAGCTATGACCGCTGGAAGGCTACTATCCGGCCAAGTGGGACCCGGGGGCCAAGGGATCCGCCCCCACTCCCCCTCCACCTCACCCCCACACAGGACCCGCGCACCACCGGAGGCATCCAACCTGCCGAGATAACGGGGGACCCCAGCGTGTGTGCGGCACTCCTCGCCGGCCACCTGGTGATGAAGAGGATTGGGTTAAGGTGGAGGAGCAACCAAGCAGCGGCCACCAGAGGGGTAGCGGCGGGATAAGTTGAATGCACAAGAGTTGGGTGGGGACCCACGTGTAGGTGTGTGTAGGGAGACCTCAAAGATGCAATAAAAAAGAAAAATATAAAATATAATGAAATGCCCACCTGGCCAACCACAGAAAAAGAAAACGTGAAGGGTGTCGTGTGCTGCTCCTCTGTACCTCATGGGGGTGTGCCCGGGGGACTGTGTGAGGGATATTGGGCTGTGAATAACACATGTTGTGTTAATGAGTGAGGGATGCCTGTGTGGTGTGGGATACAGGGATATCTAGATATAACATCTAGATCCTCCCATGTGCGAGGTGGGGAGAGCATATGTGTGTGGTTGAGGGGTGAGTGTGTAGTGTTGGAACCATAGTGTGACCCTCCGGGAGTGGCGCCTAAACCCCTGGGCGAGAGTGGGGACCTGGGGAATATGTGATATGAAAAATACCTGCTGCTGTGTGAGTCTCGTGCATCCACCGTCCTCCCCGCGTTCCTCCCCATGGTGCGCGGCCTCCCAGTAGATGGGCATCCTCGTGACAACCGCCGATGGCCAACGTGAGCCGCCCACTATAAGTCCCCCGGCGTCGCCATGGGGACCACGGCGGCACGCCCACCCCACAATGACGTAGGGCGTCGGCGCGCCCACGTGGCCCCCACCGCGACGCACGGACGCCAGATTGGTCTACACAGTGGGGTAGGTGACGGCAGGGAGAGCTTGGTCTCTCCCGTCGTCACAACTGCCCCGCCCACCGCGCCCAAAACCCCCCATCGCACCCCGGTCCCGTCAAAGGACAGGGCATGGGTGCGTGAGTTGGAGCGCATCAGAGCCCCTTATAGTCCGCTGCATCCCACCTCTGCCAACACAGGGTACAGAATTATGGTCAATGAGCATAAACACTTTGAGTAGACAAAAAAAGAAAAATATGTATATAATTATCAACAGAGGGTATAAATATAGAAACCTATTGGGCTCATCTCGACTGCGGGCCATTACATTATGATAATGATATGAAATATTGTATAACATGATCAGGGTAATGGATGTATTTACTGTGCTTCTATTGGGCTGCGGGCCACTACAATTATTTATGAACCTACATGGAGTGATTAAACACTGGATGTAGACATATATGGTGGTAGTATTTAAAGGTTGATAGGTTTGTTGATAGGAAGTGCCTGTCCAGTAGTGTTCAAATTTTGATGTACATTGATATTAGTGAAGATGTCTGTCTAGTTATTTTAATCTTGATGTATACCGACAATATTACGATTTAATGACTGTACCACTGTGATCATCTAAACCAGTATAAAATGCTTGTACGTGAAAAATTGCTCTGAACTCAATCATTGAAATACTGCCACTTATCATTGTTTCAAGTATTATAGTAATAACCACTGTTGCCTTAAAAGTCCCACGGAGCTTCCAGCTCCAAATGGGGAAGTGTTGGATTGGGTGCAGATGCGCCTCTCTTTCACTCCCACTGTTTTCTTGTATATGGCAAAAATCTTGTCTCAAAAAGGTTGAAGAACCAGGCAGTCCCACCAAATATGGGTCATGTCCCCCTTATGAGTCTCCTGGGCTCTACTGGTTGCAGAGGTACAATGAGTTAAGGAGAAGGCCCTGGTCCAGTCGGTGGAGTCAAAGGACTTAACCAATTCCCTCATAGGACGGACGTGGAGGCAATTCCCCCTGGATGAGCATGGATTAGATGGTGAAGACATTGTGTGTCGGTACCTCCTCACAAAGGAGGAGCTGTTCAAAAGGGGTAAGAGACCGGGATAAACAAACAGTGTCAGGGAAAGAGTGATAAAAAGAGGATAGTTGAAGATAATGGAGCCAGAATCGAGGGGAAGAGACCACTTCCGTGGCAGATCTTCTCGCCCAGGCAGAGAGCCTTGTGACAATATACGAAAAAGGTGGTGGCATTCCAACCTAGGAAGCTGAGGCATTTCAAAGTAGGAGGGAATAAAGGTTTACAAAACAGAAGTGTGAGAGGGCGCATTCCTTCTTTTTAAGAATGTTCCAAACACTCGCCTTGGCCATGCCTAATGGTTTTGCTATGTCTCTGATGGGTTTGTTCTGTTTTTTCAGTCTAATGAAGGCTTGCTTCACTGATATTTCCAGCTCTTTGGATCTCATCTTGACAGTTGACAGCAGCAGAGTCCAAATGCAAATAGCACACTTGAAATGAACTCTGCACCTTTTATCTGCACATTGTATGTGGGATAATTAGGAAATATCACACATCTGTCCATGGAACAGATGAGAAGCCAATTGTCCCATTACTTTTGGTCCCTTAACAATTGGGAGGCACATATGCAAACTGTTGTAATTCGTGCCCCGTTAACTGATTTGGATGTAAATACCCTCAAATGAAAGCTGATGGTGTATACAGCCAAAAATTAGTTGTTCCTTGACTTTTGCATTGTTCATTACACCACAATACCTTGTTGTTAATTTCCTCCCCTCTTGGATATATATATATATTATATATATATGTTTTATTTTTGTTCCTTGGTACTTTTGTTGAAATAATTGGAATAAATAAACAGTTATTAATAAACTTACTTTTTCTTAATAAAGATTCCTCTGAGCCTCATTCTCACACAGCGTGTTAATATGAACATATATCGTGTGCACTGGTGTACGCTCAATGTGACACTCAGTTGAAACACATTGCCATGTTAGCTTTTATGTGTGTTCTTCTATATCATAACACTCGGTAAGAAGATGCTGCAATGCAGTGCAAATCTCTTGTTATTGCGCTGGGGTGTCCAGCTCTGCTGGTCTGAAGGATGTTTGCTGCATGTGCTGCGGATTCTCTGCAGGCCCTTTGGGACTTAAGCAAGGGTAGAAGTGTTCTATCTTTGCTATGATTCAAATCTAAATTCTGTGTTACTGGATGAATCATTATGGTTGTATGTGGCTCGCCTATGCCTTGCTAATGAATGTGATGAATGTGCACCATCCCAATAGCTGAAACCTGGTCCACCCAAATTTTTGTAGCGGGGAGTACATGGGTATTGTATGCAGGTATAACAGGAGGTGCTGGTTATATCATAACTAACACTGAGTCTTACTGCATGGAATAATTCTTCTACGACAAAAAATGTGCTGAAAAAGCCCCCCTCGGCTAATACTCAAATCAGGGTCAGAGTCCTACTTACCTGTCCAGATGTTTGCTGGTCTCCCTGCAGGCTCCGGCAGCCACTGAGAATGGTCTGATGTGTATTAAGTATTCTATCTGCGGCATTCCCAAGCACATCTTGTGGACACCATCTGACTTTTTATTTCCCACCCAATAAATTTTCCAAGTGTTTGTAGATAGAATAAGGTACCACTGCTCATATTCGGGTCGGCTTATTTTTTTAAGTAAAAAATGCTTATTGCCTAGTCCAGTCCAGACATTAGCCTCTGATTTTCCAGTTATTATAGAGCCCCCTTAGACATACTGGATGTTTTTTACATCTTGTGGTGAACTCTCTGTATTCACTCTGGTGAAGTCTTTTGATTGTTGACTCTGACACACATACACCTAAAGGTTTGGTTTACACGTGTAGATTTTTTGTTCGTTCAACTGCCGATTAGATTTTTTGATAGATTTTTTTGTCGAACATGGTTCGTCCATTTATCAAATGTAACATTAGATTTTTTTGTTCGTTTATCCCGATATCGAATGAAAATATGGATTCAGAATTACTACGACCAATAAAAATTTACCAACATGTTCGATTACCTTTTGAACGATTGTTTGTTCGAGATCGAACCAAATTTATCCATCGAACAAATTGGCCATTCTAGATTTTTGTTCAATCAACCAAAAAATCGTTTGTTCTTCATTGATTGGACGAAAAAATCTACAGGTGTAAACCCACCTTAACTCCTGGAGAGTGTTCTTAATCTAGCCAACTGCTGTGAATGGTGTTTTCTTTAGGGAGAGAATTCTTTGGTCATCCACCACAGTTGTTTTTAACAGCGCGGTACGGGCAATCGCCGCAGTGTACACAGCACACTGCCTGCCATTTCTATCCTCTCCCCACCTCTCATTAACATTGAGGCCTATGGTGCCGCCCACCCCCCGCCCCCTTCCGCGTCACCGGAAATGTTGCGGCTGGAAAGAGAATCCGTAGCCGTAGCTTTCCTGGGATATGAGGCTTTCATGGGAGCCCAGCTCATCCAGAGTTTGTTCTTTACACAAGTTCCAAACACTTGGCTTGGCCACGCCTAATGGTTTTGCTATCTCTCTGATGGGTTTGTTTTGTTTTTTTCAGTTTTTCCTAATGAAGGCTTGCTTCACTGATAGTGACAGATACCTTAATTTTCTATACTTCTTCCATATATTGAAGCCTAGGTCCTAGGGGCATAGAAAACTTTAATAGAATTATATAACTTAATAAACTTTAATTTAATAACTTATTAACATTAATTTAACAACATATTAACTTTAGGTGCACATATATTCTGTGATATGGTGCTTGTGTGCATTGACAATTTGCCAGCTAACTTTCTGGTTCTGAGGAATCTGGTGATGATGGCTGCCTGCCTGGGAGGAACTCAGGCAATCTTGCCGGGAACTCCACGTCTCTCTCTGTAATGGTGGTCACACTGAGAACAGGTGTGCAGGCAGAGCAGAGGAGCCAGGCTGATGACATCATCAGCATTATCCCATTTCCATCCTCCTTATCGCGGCTGGCGCCTTAGTGACATAGTGTCACTTACAGGAGTCAATGGGCAGGGCGGAGCGGAGCCAAAGTACCGCTCGGATGCAGGAGGCGGCGCCAGTGCTGATGTCACTTGTTCTTGTTCTCAGCCTGGCAGCACGCAGGAGACATACGCAGCACCGGCCCAGCCTTCACTGACAAAGAAGTCAATGGGCAGAGCGGAGCCAAAGTACCGCTCGGGACCGGGTGCAGTAGGCGGCGCCAGCGCTGACATCATTTGTTGTTCTCAGCCTGGCAGCACGCAGGAGACATGTACGCAGCGCCAGCCCGGCCATCACTGCTCTTAAAGGCACCAGCCGGGCGGCTTGGTAGGCGTAGATAGCGATGTGGAGCTGAAATTAAAAACTAAAAAAATTATAATAAAAACAAATCAGAGTATGGAAAAAAAATTATTATATATATTTTTTTTAAACAGCTGTAATGGCGCCCCCTTTAATGTGGAGCCCCATGCAATTGCTTCAACAGCATATCAGTAAAAACGGCCCTGATTGCCCTAATAGAATAAAGGTGTCAGTGCTGACAATGGCAGCTCCCAAGTTTTTACCATGGCAGGTTCACTTTAAAGCCACTTCAACTGGGTATTAAAGCCCTTTACAACTTTTTGTGATTTCATGACATTGCCACACCAAGAATATCTGTCAGCAGCTGCGTATCTGTAATTACTTAAGTACGTCTTGGAAGTGATTTCTTAACTGTACCAACTAAAATCTGTAACCGGCTCAGTGGGAGAGAAAGAAATGGCTGCTGCAATGACCGTAAGGTGTAATGTATGGATCCAAAGCTTTACTTTGCAGATGTTATACATTCAGCAGTTTAGAGGATCTCATAATTCAGGCACCGGGGTGTATTTAGGTATAGTAGTACAGGGCGTACCATTCTGTGGGTGAGATTTTTATTATGGGAAGGCATATCAACTGGTTGGCACCAGAACAGCCCTTTTGTATACATTACACCAGATGTTGTAGGGATTTCATCTTCAGCTGAGCCTAGCCTTCCATCACACCGGTACAAATTACATATTTTTCTATCGTGAAATATGTTCCGAAAAAGCTATAAACTACCCATACAAAAAAGTTTGCATGTGGAATAGTTTGTCGGTGTGAAAGGTTGTCGATGGTGTTGAACCACCACTCATGTAGAGGGACTGCCCCCTATCAGTCCACTGCTTTTCTTTTACTGCCCAGTCACAGATACAGAGGGGAGATGTAAGTATTACTCAATTAAGTTTGGGGCTGAATAGGGAAAATGCTGTCTGCTTGCTGTATATACAGTATGGTATCTAGGGTTTCATTTCACTTTTTTTTCTGGACAGGATGTGATGATGCCAAAATCTTCAAGGGGCAGCCGACAACCCCAGGAGGATGGGAGTCAGAAAATTGCCCACCAGACCTCCATCATTTGGAGTGCAGGGGCACTTTTCAATTATCTTTGGAGCTAGAATAAAGTTGCATGCAAATATTATCACTGAGGTTCAGGAATAAATAGATAAATGCCAGCTTATATAATAGAAGCAACCAAATCACTGGCAGAACATGGT
>CM070037.1:35036475-35047831 GCA_036250615.1 Ptychadena robeensis | reverse complement strand
ATTGGACAAACTTACAAAATCAGTGAGGGGTCAAATAATTGTTTCCTCCACTGTATATGTGAAATTATAAATCCAAAGTGACCCTAGGAACGTCATGGTCTGGTGTCCTGTTTATTCGCTGAGAGCTTGTTTCTAGCTCATCTTCTTTCTTTTCTTATATGAATATAGTATAGTAGGACTGAATTCCGATTTCTTCTTATAGATTCGGTATGTGCATTGTATTCAATGTTTGGTTCCTTGCATGTATTTGATTCAACACATATATTTGTTTGTATGCCATTTACTCTAGCTGATCTCAATAATATGCTGTTATCTCCTGTATTTACAATACAAATGAACCAGGCCTGATAACTGTGTACGCGTTTGCTGATTTTTTTCGTTTTCGCTGAGCCGAGTCTTTACAATTTCAAAGGAGCCACTTGTATGAATTGTTATGAAAATGTTGTGTGTGGGCTACACTCTGTGCTGCAAGGTTGGGTTTCATGAAAGCTCCACTTCTTGTAACTTCGTTGTCAGTACCAATAATGTAATTGAATTTAGGGAGAGCATTTCTAATGAACACTTTATTTTGGCCTTATGAAAGCTCTGTTTTGCCTGCTAATGCTTTACAGTAGCCACGGCAACTGCGCACGTAATCCGGCATCTGATAATATACCGTCCTATGTGTAGAATGGAGGGAAGCTCAAACTTGGGCTCATTAGATATTAACCTGCTAAATTATTAGCATAATACAATTGGGGGTAGAATGTCTTACTTACTGGTGTGTGTGTGTGTATGTATGTATGTATATATATATGTGCACACACAAAGGAATCTGACATTTGATTTCTTAAAATAGTTATGATATCAAGTCAAACGTTTGACTTATGTATATGAGTCCTATTGTGAGAAGCATCTTTAGTTTTTGTCTTATTTACAGGCTATTGATCCTCTTTCTGTGAAACCAATGTTTTCCAGCTTTGACAATGTCAGATGAACTAAGTGCAGTAGCCTGATCCATATTACTAACCACAAGGCCGGAGTGTTGTTTGAGTACATAAATGTAGCTGGGAAGAGTTTGTATAGTTGGAGTGCAATGCGATTTTCCCAGGCTAGTTCCTTTATCCAAAACAATAGTAGACATGTCTGCCATGACCACAGCGTCTACAGACTACAGACAAGGTTATCACTTTCCTACAGGACACAATGGCAACAACTATCAAGGTTCCATGTCAACTTACCAGGTCCAGGAATGTTTAGTTTAAGAAGACTATTGGCAAATGACAGTCTTTATGGAAAAGCTTCTAATGAACTTTAAAGCTGAGGTCCAGGCTTAAATTGAACCATTACAGTGGGTCTGCTATGTCATAAACTAGCCACACATGGTTAGATTTTCACTTTAAATTGACGGTTTTCTATCAAAAAAATTATCGATTGTAAAAAAAATGGATGTGCTGCCCACATAGTACAATCGACGGTCATTGATCGATTTTTGACAAATCGTCGATTGATGCGACTTGATGGTTTAGAAAGTCCCTCATATTACATGGTTTTGGTGAAACAAAAGGAAATCTGATGGAGAAATCTAAAGGTGTATGGGGACCCTAAATCTAGCCATACACATTTAGATCCTCGTTCATTTTGCCAGCGACACCACGCTGATTGCGGTGACTAGCAAAACAAATGGGAATAGAGATGTGCACCATTGACGCATCTATTCCTGCTTGATACTTTGTATTTTCGCTCAAGGTGGGAATCCATCGATTCCCTAAAGATCAATGAATGATTGAACACGCATGCAGATCGATCTGCAGGGAATCAATGGCATATCTACACATGTATGGGGGGCTTAAGGTAATGATTTACTTACCCAGATCTTTATTTCTGGTGATCTGGTCTGTGGGCTGACTGTCAGCATCCTCTCTCCACAATGTAGAGTCCTATGTTCTGCATTTTAGGTGGATGATGTCAGTTACTTCCTGACTCTCAGGACACCAGAAAAGTACCACTGAGAAGAAGCAAAAGAGCAGTCTAAAGGTGGCCACACACAGGTTTTTTTTCTATTAACTTAAAAAAATAATACGTTTAAGTTGATTGTTTAAAAATTTTCGATTTTACTAAAAATTTATCCAGCCGCAATCTAGCCATCATGTTGGTCGATTTCAGACAATAGTTCAAGTATCTGACAGAATTATTAGATATTTAGATGGATTTGTATCTGATGGTACTATGGAGTATGCACGGTTCAGCTGCACAAGTTGCAATCAAATTAGAGTCATCAAAGGAAAAGGTCCAGTTGAGTAAGGGGTCATTAGAACCCCCATACATGGGTCGATGCCCCTGCAATCGAGGAGCCCTCAATTGAACAGGGACTCGAAGTGCAACATTTCTTGGCCCTCGATCCCATTTGATACTGTGGATGGGGACCACTTGTTCAATCGAGTTGGATCGATTGGTCCTACTTGAAACCAGCATTGGCTCGATTTTTTTGGTATCGATTTAGCACAATCAATAACTCGCGTTCAAATCAATAAAAAATGATGCCGTGTATGCCAAGCTTTACATTTGACATGTTTGTCGGCTAGTTTTCTGGCTTTCACCCAATTTTACTGAGATTTTAAGGAGGCATTATCTAAAGCCCCCCATACACCTTCAGATTCCTCCATACAATTTCCATCAGACCTACCAACAACTATGTAGTATAGTGACCTCCTGATAGAATACATAGTGATTGGAAGGTGTAGAAAGGTCCTCATATTACATGGTTTTGGTAGAAGAAAAGTTGGTTGTACAGAAATTGCATGGTAATTGTATGGGGGGCTTAAGTTCCCTCTAAGTTCCTTCACAAGTGTTGAGACACTCACACACAGTAGTGCTAGGTCGTTTTGTTGGATGGAGAAATATTCGAATTGTGGAGCTTTTAGCACCAATCTAAAAGTGTAGAACATAGATCATAAAAGAAATGCTCTGTTTGGCACTTCAAGAAGCATTATTGGCTGTGTTCATGTATATGTTTCATCATTTCAGTCACCCTTTACTTTTTAACAGGCCTCATTACCTTTGGATAAATCCGCAAATGACAGATCTTTGGAAGTTTGGCCACACAAGTTCATAAACATAATTGTAAGTCCATTTTCAGGAACTATCTGGCACAGAACCCAATCAGCACAGATACAAATGGTGACAATAAATGTATTCTTGCAACCAATAGCATTTTATTTTTGCCACAAGTAGGACTGTTGTGTCAGGATAGCAACGCTGTTCATTCTAAAGTGACATTACAGCAGAGTGGTCATCTGATTGACAGGGTATTTTTACACAGACATGTAGCTGTAGATGGACCCATTTCTGCTCCCCCTCTGTCTGAAGATTCTCGCTGGTGGTGGTCTGTGGAGTGCTGAAAAGGGGCTCACAAACTCAACTGGGAACCACACTGATAAAACATCATAATGATAGTACCAGTTCTGTAAAAGTTCATCCTGCCCTTGTAAATCCATATAACTATATCTATATGGCTATAATACCCACTTGATTAGCCACAGATCCTAGTTATGTGTTTTGGATTGCACCTGTCACACCTAGTCCCTGGACTCACCTTTCTCCTCTGTAAGCCAAGGACCTCGGAAGGAGTAACTGTGTTCAGGATGGGTTAGCATGGTGGGAGGGTTCACCGAATGTTCTCAGAATGAACTCACAAATGCACATATCTGATCACATCTGGGATCAATGCTATCGACATCCCAGCTACAGCCCAAATCTGTATGGGCAGAATGGACAAAGAGTCTTCGAGACCCTGACAGAAGCCCCCATACACCTTACAATCTTACCATACAATTTGTGTACTTTTCTTTTAACAAATCTATGTGATATGAGGAACTTTCGAAATCTTTGAATCACTATGTATGCTATCAGGGAGGACCGGGCACTACATAGTTGGAGTAATGTATGGATGTATGGTGGGCTTAAAGATGTATAGTGGGCTTAAGTCCTATTGTTTAGAACATAGGGGCGCCAGTTCTGTTCTGAGTTCTGGTGAAATGACTTTTGTTGCCACAACATCACAGGAATGCTGCAACTTCCTGTGCACTAAACCAAGTCTTCAAGGATCTACAGAACACCCTCCCCTTAATGTGTAAAAGGGTGTTTTTAGTCTAGATTAGTAGATCTGCTCTCTTCTTAATGTATAGTACAGTGAGTACTGCTTAGAAGGACAAGATCTGTTACTGGTAGGACCACCAGGCATACAATTAATAGAGTCTAAAAGGAAACTGCCAACCCTATCTAAGCTGCAGATACACTTGAATGTTTATTATATATTTTATGCTTGCCACCAATATTATATTTCTCAGTACCACAGTAAATCTTTCTTTGCATTTGTTGTACACTATGAAAGTATTACATACATGTCATACATGTAAGGAGCAGATACTAGTTTTAGCATGACGTATCCCAGGGGATTTCCCTGCCTTGTGGAACCCGTCTGATGAGTTGCTGTCAGTATTGCAATTGAGGAATACTGGATGTGATGTGGATGTAGAAGATAAACAATAAGAAATAACCTGCCAAACCAGTCATGTTACTTCACTGTAATAGAATGGCGATGGATGATTTTAATAGGAGCATCATGTAATTGGTGTGTGTATGTTTGGGGGAGGGGGGGGGTGTAATGGGTGTGGTTTGATGTGGTATGTAAAACAATAAAACCTTATTTGTGGTTGAGAAGTATCAGGTAGTTAGAACTAACATAAAAACAGCATCAAACACCATTAAGGAAATGCATTCCTCAATGGTTTATACATTGTTATAATATATATGTACAGTATATGATTTTGCACACATACATTGTAGGGCTTTCTAAAAAAAAGAAAGCCCAGCTAGTTGGTTTTCTGCAATTGAAACTTCCTATTGAGTGTTATAGGCACAGCAGAGAGAGAAGGGATTAGCCTCCTGCTCTTTAACTCTGCAAAGATCCTTAAGGTAAATGCTTGGTGAATGGGAATTTATTACATGGTCCGCCCAGGGCTAGATTAATGTGCATATTTGCTTTTGGTGTTAAACATCTAAATTATGGAGATATAAATCACAGGCCATTGCAGGTATGTTTTTTATTAAAGTAATAGATATATTGCTTACATGGTAAATAGTGTGAATAGACATACAGCGGTACATTGATCGGGAGCAAAAGACCAATCAGCCTCTGTAATTGAAGTGTGAACATTATAATGACTCGTTGAGTGTTCTGCTGCTCCTTTATTGTGCACTCTGGCCGAGGCGCCAAGGTCATTGACTGACTAAGTTGAACTACAACTTTTGGCCAACAGTTTGCATGTAAATATTTCAACAGTGCATTAAGCTGCTTGCCTGGGTTTTGGTTTAACATATAGGAGCAAAATGCATCCTGTCCCAAGCATTAGCATGGTCTTTTTTTGTAAGTGGATACCTTTTTGTAACAAACGTTTCCTTACCTGTTGAACCCGTCATTTTTCAGTTTCCTTAAAAGCTGAACTGCAGATTCAGTGCAAACACATGATGAACAGGAGAATTGGTTAGTTACTTACAGTATAAGACCCTTTTACACCAGCCGCACTGCAGTATCGTGTACAGAATTGCAATGCTGCGTGGCTAGCGTTAAACAAGGTACACTGGTTTCCATAGGAGGAGTGCAAGTGCAGCCAGTTACAGACGCGATTAGTGGCCGTGCTAGCATTACCGTTAGCGCATCGGTTATGGCCCAGAAATGTCACCTTATGTTTAAGTCCCTCACACACCACCTTTCCTGCAGGCTGACCGTGCCTTGGCTTCATAGGTGGCTGCAGTGCTCTTCCACAGATACAGAGGAGATAGTGTAGCCACTCTAAGTAATGCCCCCCATACATACACAGATTTTAGTGTCCGACAGGCTAAAAACTATCAATTGATTTCAATCATACAATTGGAGATTGATTGAAAATAGAATATACTCCACATGGCATAACCAATTTTCGATCGATTTTATTTTTTATTTTTTATCGATTTTTTTTTAAATTTTTGATCGTCGATGAAATTGATCATTTAATCGAGTGATTATTTTTTCAATCGGAAGTGCTGTGTACAGAGGGCATGGTCATTTGATGACAATGAAGTATTAGTATGCAAATTATCAAGAACGATCAAAATCCATCGGTTACAAAATAGTTTGTACTCAATTTTACTCAACCGATCAACATTTTCCATTTGTCCGATCATGTTTTGATCATTTTTTTCACAATTACGATCAAATTTAGTTGATCGGACCATGTGGGCATGCACCAATTTTCAGTCGACCAATCTAAAAATGTATTGTTTTTTAATTGGTCGGCCGCTAATATCTGTGCATGAATGGGGGCCAGAAGGATGTGCATTTATGACAAAAAGTCTACAAATGGAAATGGCAAAATGTCAAAAAATTGGTTTCAATACTTTAAAGCCCATCACCAGTCAAAAATTGCTTACCCCTACCTCATGGTGACCTACCCTTTCCTATATAGATATACTTACAGTATCTGAATCCCCCTCCAAGTACTTTGATTCCAAGTGTTGGCTCCATTGACCCAGTTCTGTATTGGAGCCCCTGGCAGCCCCATCATACTTCCCTCACTCCTTGGCCTGACCCCACCACTGGGTAGCAGATAGACAGTGTTCATATCGTGCAAGCATGACACGGACTTGCACTTTATTCAGAAGAGGAGAACCTGATGCTACAGTCTGAAATGGCCACATTTTGGTTCGGTAAAAGGGCCACTTTGGCAGGTCTTGTGTATCTGCGTTTGTTTTTATCAAGAAAGGAGTGTGTGTGTAGGGGATTATCTAGAAAGATGCAGAGATCAGCTTTAAATAAGCTACATAAGTCCTGACGAAAGTTTGAGAGGATATTCAGTGAAACAAACATTGAGTTTACTTTTCCAAGTGAATTGATCTGTAATGTTCAAACTTCTGAAGCTCCTGGGCTCATTAATTATGAACGGCGGCTGGTAAATATTTTACACCTCACCCTGAATATCACTTTACCTCGTACACCGACACTGGGGTTCTGTTCTGCCTTCTTTCTTGAGTTGGAATATTGATTGGCTTTTATTATTTGTTATAAGAGATAGTATTTGTATATCATTCTGTATGATGTGTGAAAGTTTACAGCACAAATCAATAGCAAGGTTCCTATTTTACCATTAGTATTTATTTGTAAGTCCAAAGATCTCCCCCACCAGAGAATCTGAAATTTAATTTCTGGGTGGAATAACTTTGAATAAACATACTGTATGAATGTAGATGATCTTGGCCAACATGCAGTATGAGTGTTTGTTTATTTTATTTGCAGTAATCCCTTCAATTTGTAGCTTTGTTACTGACTTTATTTCAATTTGTCCAAAGCCAATTTTGGAAATGTTTGCTTCAGTTGCTACTTACACTATATTCTGCCGTTGCTGATGGACATAGCAAGTCACCTATTCACAGCTGCATACACTCATGGGTCCCTACTCATGGGTCCCTGGATGGTCCCTACTCATTTATCCATCTATTGAGTAGACCAAGCTCGAACACCTGGGCTATAGGCTTGTGGCTTTTGTATTTTATTGGCACTATACTTTGTATTGTATACACTCCTTGTTTTGTATTTATAATTTTTTTTAATCTAATACCTTCTCATTGTGTACTCTGTGAATATACACCCTCGATTGCTTCGTGGGTGCTCTTACAATAAACCTGTGAATTTTAATTGACCTCTTGTTTACACCATTGTGAAGCCGTTAAAGTCCCCCCGCCCCGGCAATTCGTTGCTGGGGAAATTCTTTGTTCTCCTTTATTAGCATTATATTTTGGGATGTTGGCTTCCCTAATGTGAGAGAGTATCTCATTTTCAATACACTCCCAGTCTTCAGTTTTATGTATCAGGCTATGGTATCCTAAACAATATCTGTGATGATGTAAATACAACCTCAGATGAAGTACAACATATTAGACCATGCCATTATCTATTTAACAAACACAATGCTAAAAGCAGAAACAAAGTGTGTGTGTGTGTAATGATCTAGGGTCAGACCCGGAGTCCAGTAGCTGAAACAACAGGTGCGAGCAGACAAGCATCTATGCAGAAGAGGCAGAACTATAGAGGCATGGAATATAAAAGAAGGAGCCAATTGTGTCAGTTGGAAATTAAAAAAAAAAGTGTGAGGAAGAGGAGTCATTAACGGTTTATTCTGAAAACACATTTCTAGCAACCGGACGCCTGAAAAGCACAGCTGGTCAAGGAATACGACAATATATATTCCCCAGTTTTTTTTATTTAGGTATTTGCCCATAAAGCAAATGCGTGCAATGATGTCATTGCGCTGCTGTCCAAAATCGAAGGAGCTGAAGGCGCAGCACTCCCGTGCCTCCAGCTCCCATGATGCTTTGCATGTAGACCCCACGGTCCACATGCAAAGCAATGGACATCAGCTGTGGTTTATAGTCATGTCCGATATGCCTGTTTTTTAGCGGGATTGATCCTGCTCGAAAAAAGGGATGGCCGCATGAGATATAAGCCAGATAGATGGCCGTGAGTGCACACAGCGCTCGAAGTGGCCATCGATCTGGCCCATATCTATATGTTTGTTCCCAGTTTTAGGCACCTGCACATTGTGTGCAAATGCTGAAGAAGAGCTTCAAATTGCCCATTAGACTGCTGCAGTAGATGCCGAAGCATCTCTGGGTCAGATCCTGAGAGAATGAAGTACCTTTACTACGTCCATAGGAATAAAAACAGTAACTAGCAGTCAGGCCCTCTTAAAGAATGTATTATCATAAGCAAGGGCAGACACCTCTATAAAAGCAAACATATTGTCAGTTTGTTGGTATGGAGCACTCAGGTGTGTGTTCACACAATGCTAAGCAGGAAAGACATCAGCAATATCCCATGAGTCTAGGAGGGATTATATTGCCTCTTGAACTCTCTGAAGTCCATCATTCTTCAGCAAATTCAGACCAAGGTCAGACCCAGCAATGCAAAGAGAAATGCAAAAAACATTTCAAACTCTTAAGCCAGCCATACACAGTCGGATTCCATGGCCGCTCGATCACCTATCCGATCGATTCCGGTGATTCTGGCGGGAATCGCAGGTGTGATCGATCGGCCAATTAAGAGAATCCGATCGCTGCATACCACCTTGTCCAACGGATTCCGGGACGATTCCGTGTCCGATTGTCCACCTCACAAATGGCAACTCCCCCTGATGTGTGCAGAATCGGATCAAAAAGACCAACATGTTGGTTCTCTGTCGGATCCGATTCTGGGCCCCTGAACGATCGGACCTGATGGTGGGCTGCACACGATTCCGGCACGATCGTTTCGCGTGCACGCGCCCGGAATCGATCGGCCCGGAATCCGGCCGGAATCCGACCCGTGTATGGGGGCCTTTAAACCTTTAGTTTGGATGGCTTAGGTTTGTTGCATGTGAACAAAACATAAGAATTTGGACAAGATACAGTAGGAAAGGAATGATGAGACCAAAGTAGAAGTGATGGACTATAAAGCCCAGCACCATGTTTAGTGAAAATGAAACCCAGTATATCAGCACAAACTCCCCATCTGTCAGGTATGGCGGTGAATATGAACATTTGCAGTCCCAGGGACAGAAATGAGACGGACCCCAAGGTAATGTACAACATCCTTTTTTAAGAGTTTTTACATGACAGAAGTAAAAGCGTTGTACGGGAGTTATTTTAGATAGTGATTTGGTGAAATGGCTCACAATGAGATGTATGGTTACTACAAATTTAATTAGATGCTTCTTCAATCTCGTGTCCCTGTTACATACCTAATCAGCAACAGCTGCATCTATTGTGTGTGGATTCTTAGTGCACAAAGACAGATCGGTTGTCTTTTTTCACCCTTTTAGGTTTGAATCCTTTCATTTGAAGCTCTGGTAGGATATCGCATGGAAAATGTCTAAATGTGATAAGTACGTTTCTTATGCTACATTGTTCGTAAAATGTAGCCTTGCCATCTTTTGGGATAGGATGGGCCAAAGTTAGAACCCTTTTGTAAGGTAAAAAAACGAAATGTAGGGCCGAGTGCAACTCTAGTCACTACATTTTGGGGTGGCTAGCCCCCGAGACTTTAATGGCACATAAATTCGGGACAAATAAGGTAAAAGGCATAATTTATTAATAACAAAAAGGACACGTATACTAAGCAATATAGACAAATATATCCAACAATGGGTTACACATAGAATAAAAACAATTGGCGCTTCATGATCATGTCCGAGGTAGGTAATACCCAATGCGTTTCGCCCTGTTAGGGGCTTCATCCGGGGTGAGGTCATAGATAAAATGGTCCCTCTAGAAGCATGTGTTTAAAACTTATATATTTCTTGTGTCCTGAAATACATAAAAGCTATTAAAACAGTATCCTATGCATGATATCAACAAACGGTATATACGGTCCAATGGCTGTACCATCCTGCATATAAGATGGTAGTGGTAATCCATGTTTAATTATAAATATATCCTTTTAATTTGTCGCTTTAAATTGTCACCTCATGTTAATAGGCCTGGGGGGTTTTTCCCTTCCAAAGCCCCTTTACCGGTTTTCACACAATATCCATATTAATCATTTCAATCAAGGTAAAAACACATGTGACAGTTGCCCGCCAATATTCGCATACCTGTGAATTGCGGAGAGCGGCCCGGTCCTATGCGTGGGGTCAAGCTGCCCCTATCTGTATAGTTTGATGGTCAAAAAAGATTCTGTAGTCTAATAAAATAGTATGGATCACGTTGTCCTACTAGGCAGGTGGGCGGGGTCTCAGCCGGGGATCCAGCAAGTGTAACCTTTTGTAAGGTTTTTATTCCTGCTGATGATAATGATGATTTTGTGCTGCCATCAGTAGCATCAGCTTGACATGACAATGAAATGCCACCAGAAAATAAAGATAAAAGCTCAGGGCCTCCTCTTTTTTTGGTAATTTAGTGTAATGTACAATGAGTAAGCCTTCCATAGGGAACTGGATGCCTTTTAGGGATATTCCTCACAGTCCCTCAGGGGATTTGCAGTATATAAAACCAGCCCCTGTCTTAGCGGACCCACCTGATGAGACCAGTAGGCCAGGAAGCTGGCATGTGGGGAGCTAGAGTGTCAATGCATGCAGCTTCATTGGAGGACCCAAGTACAGCAAGTCCTGGTCCCAAAATGCTAACCCTATGCTATCCTCCCAGTGGGTAGGCACTTCCTGCTGAGACCCTGGATTGATCCCGCCATAATGACTGGTGATATTCTAAGAGTTGACATGCAAGTAGTGGTTACCAGCTTATCCCTGGCCCTACATCTATCTTCTAGACTCAAACTCTTTTTTAGGCATATAATTCTACCCCCCCCCCC
>CM070037.1:35002235-35018330 GCA_036250615.1 Ptychadena robeensis | reverse complement strand
GAAAAGTTGGGGGTCGTCTTATACGCCCAGTCGTCTTATACGCCGGAAAATATGGTATATATAATGTGTGTGTGTGTGAATAATTACACACACCCCACTTTGCAGTTATTTATTTGTAAAAAATGTTTGGAATCATGTATGATTTTCATTCCACTTCTCATGTGTACACCACTTTGTATTGGTCTTTCACAGGGAATTCCAATAAAATTGATTCATGTTTGTGGCTGTATGGGGGGCTGAATACTTTTGCAAGCCACTATATATATATGTATGTATATGTATATATATATATATATATATATACATATACAATGTGTGTGTGTGTGTGTTCAACCATAACGTTTTCTTTGTTTGATTTAGTTTTTGAGTTTTTGGAGGAGACCCATTCCTTCTATCTGTGTTTCTCTATTTGCACGTTTTTGCATGTTGCAATGTTGAAAGTTCTGCATCTCATTGACTATGTCTATCAATTACTATCTAGACAGATTTCCTGCTTCAATTAGACTATTTGAAATTGCCCTAATATGATCTAACCTGGAGATGTCCAACTCCATTCCTCTTAGTCCAGATCAAAATTCTTTTCTGGTATTTCTCTGACAACCATTAATGAAATAAAACCAAAAAAAATCTGAACATAACTGTTTATACCAAACCATGGCCTCTATGTGTCCCTTGAAGACTGGAGTGTCTATCATCTTGGCTAGGAAAAGTAAACCATATCACATTACTGTGTATACATTCTATTATTTAACCAATGGCAATGCAGTACAGTGTATGCACACCACAGCTTGCCAAATTTGAACAGATTTTTATCCAGGCCATACTTTGATCATTCTGGATAATGGAGAATTTACTGTATAGGTAGTTTTCACTTAAAATGATTTTCCCTATAGATTCATGTGAAATGACTTTCACTTAATGATGCATATACTTTGAGGGCGACATGATTTAGGTCTTGCAAAGGTTCAAAAAAGAAAAGGTCCATTGTTACTCATAAGCAGCACTCGGAGAGTTAAAACATAAGTAAAAATATAAAGCAGATTTTACAGGAACAAATGTATCACACATATGGCTACTTATACCGTAGTTGAAATTGTATAATGTGTTAAGCATGGCTACATTGGAAGCTCTAATATCCTTATAACGAAGTGAAACATTTCTCTGGATCCGTGCCGAGGTTTGGCAGAAATGCTGGGCGCAGGATTGCTCATGCATAGGCTATCATGCACCGATTATTCATAGAAATTAGCCACTTACTCTGGATGTCAGTCGCAATGAGACTTTAATATTGTAAAGTAAATGGACTTTTATGTTATGTTATCAAGGGCAGGAGCTCTTTGTTACCTTAGCTAACCTTGCGTAGCCATGAAAGTCTTTCCAGTGCTACTGTATGGAAAATAGTAGTAATGGGCCATTTGTGATCATATGGCCTTGGTATGGTCACTGCCATATAAAGCACAAGGTATAAAGCATGATGGGCTTTCCAAATGTGAATATTATTTAGAAATAGAAAAAAAAGAAACCCCAAAAAACAGGAGGAGCCTGACCTGTAACATGTGACCTGTAACAGGAGCCTGACCTGTAACATGTGACTGTCATTTCGATTAATGCAGCAGAAAGGTCACAAAAATCAGACCCAGACCACACTGCAAACTGCATTTTATAAATGGACTGCAAAATGTAGCCTGCAGCAGACTTTAATTGTGACAGCTTTTCTTGCTGAGAAATCTAGCTGTTAAAGATCACTGCCATTAAAGCTCACAAATTCTCCATTGAAGAGTAGGGCAGACTTTTCATAGAGCAATTAGACTTGGTAGTATGTCCTCTGTTAATCAGTGGACATCTATACCTGGGGTGAGAGTGATCTCTCTACACCCTGAGGTCTTTTTTTTTTAGACTGGTAGTAGATTTGACTGGTCTATGTTTGAAAATAATTATTTAATTACATCAATCTATCAAAACAAGGTCAGACATCCATATGGGAAATTTTCTGGATAAAGAACAGAATTTTTAATGAGGTGTCCTAATTTTTGCACATGCCTGTATCTATATAACAATGATGGCGAACCAAGGTGGCACTTGGAGCCCACTCTGCGGGCACGTGAGCTGTCGGCCAGCACAGAGGACTGGTGCAGCCTATAGGCTTTCAATGCTGTCAGTTCACTTCTCCTCTCTTCCGATTGCACACAGCATCTAATACCCTCTCCTATTGTATCTTATAAGAAAGTAGAGTGTGTGTTTACATGTTTCACATGTGTATATGATTTGTGTGTGTGGAATTCAGGTTAAACTGCCATGCCGGCACTTTGAGATAAATAAGTGGGGTTTGGGTTTCAGTTTGGGCACTCGATTACTAAAAGGTTCACTATCACTGCTATATACTATTGGATGAACTAACAGGTGTGCATTGTGTATAAGCAGTAAATGCCAAACACCATAACACTATTAAGCAGAATCACTCCAGCAGGGACACAGACCAGAGACATGGGGAAGGGTTCAATTTCCAACATTGTTTTTTTAGTTACCTTTTTGCAATGTTGACAACTCGTTCCCTATTTCTTGCCTGGGTGTCAAGGTGGAAAGGGAATAAGGTAAAATCTCCCCAATGTGATCAAACGTAGAACGTAGAACTCGCTTTAACTCGCTACTTGTTAGCCCAGTTCATCCTGGATCTATCCTGAGATTGTAGAAGCAGCAGAGTGATAAGCTCATCTCTCTGTCACTTTGGCCTCTTTACTACAATTCCCTTAAATTATAAATAAGCAAATACAGAGCTTCTGTAATTTGTGTCTTTATATTCTACAGTTCAGCTTTAAATCTTCCTCTGGAGATGTTAAAGAAATGTATAATCCTGTTGTCCGTTGTACGATACACACTCCTCTGTATCTCTGATGGATATTTCTCAGATGTGGATATTTCCCTGGTGGATATTTCTCAGATGTAGATATTTCCCTGGTGGATGTCTGTTGGAAATCTCACTCTTACATCTGAGCTGACTTGTCTCACTGCACCATTTTCCTGATTACAGAGCAGAAAATGAGGTTTATTCCCTCAGAAACCAGACATGATTTCTGTGCAGATATATAGAACATTTCCAGATACCTGACCTCCCTGTTAGTATTATAAGTGCCTGTTATGCCTGCGGTCTAGAAGAGACTCTATTATGTGTGTGGGCCTTAGTATGAAGGAAAGTGTGTGGGCCATGGATGTTTTCCTTTGGTTCCAGCGTGACTCACATTTTAATATTTGCATTGAAAACTATTCTACTTACAACACTTCAATGCCCCACGTCATGGCAAAGTGTTTCTTTTGAGGCAATTTTCCATAGAAGAATATCTGGCATCCCTATTCTGCTCCTGTTTTTTTTTTTTATTGGGTCACCCTGTGCGGTAAACCCATAGTGTCACCCCATAGTGTCATATATGGGTGTAAAATTGTGTGGCAAAATTGTAGAGACCTTGTTTATGTGGTTGCACATAGTATATTATATATACATATATTCTATTTGTCTTGAAAAGGCATATTTTGCAGTCAATGCCCCGGCCGTTCACTTAAAGTATCTTTCATACTATAGCATTGACCGCTATATAGCACGATAAACTTCAATCATGTAATTCTTCTATTATTCATGTCAATGTGGGAATACTTTTTTACCATAAGTGTCATTTGATATGCAATTGTTGTTTTGGATCAATAATAACATGAAGATTTTATATCTAAACACTATAAACATAACTTCCCAGCTTTTCACACTGTATATATGGAATCTTCAGTTTTTACTAGTATTTGAAAACTTTCACAGTACATAATGCACTGCCTCCCAAGGCCTATAACAAGTTTGGGTTGACCATACCCGGGGGCACTGCCATAGAACTGTACACGTTCATTTAAAAATTTGAACCCAAAACAAAAACAATACGTGACAATGGGGCAGTGCGGCTGGAGTAGGAACCACAAATGTTACCACCCAATACCAATTTCATGCTTGCAGCCCACCCCTTTGACAAATTCTTATCTGTGCTTCCTTGGCACTCCTTTAGATATGCATGCTGTATACTGGGAGATGCTTCTCACCTTCATGTGATAAATCAGTGGCATTCCTGCCTCTGGTCACCCAGACACTTTCCATGAGAGTTTTCTTTTGGTCATGTCATCTCTGCCTGTTCTTGCAGCACCTCCCTTGGATCCCTGGCTAAACATCCATGCATCCTTGGCATTCGCATCTTGTGTTCATGGCTGAGCAAAGTTATTCTAAAGGTCCCCATACATGGGTCAATTTCTCATTCGATCCTTGCTTTAACGATCGTCAGGTGAGTGCACGTTGATCGATCAAGAATGTTGTCAAAATCGACTGGAGAATCGATTGTACATGAACCCAACATTTTTGTTGTCGGTTTTGTTTGGATCGATTGTTCGCCTTCAAAGTACCTTGGTGGTGGTCATCGACCAATCTTAGTATGGCAATAACATAATTTTCAAACCAGAACATTCTAGAAATCGGTCTGGGAGAGTTGGAGCGTCCACAAATAGATTGTTTAAGGTGGGGTGTTAATTGATCGATAATCAATTTTTTTTTTTCTTTTTTTTTTCCACTCTGAATGATCTTGTATCGATAGTCGATCAGGAAGATATTGACCTGTCTGTGTATATGTATATATGTATATATGTATATATATATATAAATATATATATATATATATATATATATATCCAGTCCATTCGAAAAGTATTCACAACGCATCACCTTTTCCACAGTTTGTTGCAGCCTCATTACAAAAATAATTCTACTCCATGCCCCTAAGCACACAGCCAAAATATCACAGAAGGGGCTTCAAGACAACTCTGTGAATGCCCTTGATTGGCCCAGCCAGAGCCTAGATTTGAATCCGATGATACGTCTCCTTTAGAGATCCTAAAATGGCTGTGCACTGACGCCATCCGACGTGATGGAGCGTGAGAAGTGCTGCAAAGAGGTGAAACTGGCCAAGGATAGGTGTGCCAAGTTTGTGGCATCGTATTCAAAAAGACTTGAGATGGTAATTGCAGACAAATTATTGAGAAAAGGCTGTGAATACTTATGTACATGTGATTTCTCAGGTTGTAATTTTCAATACATTTGCCAAAACTTTAAGTAAACTTTATTCAAGTTGTCATTATGAGGTGTTGTTTGTTGAATTCTGAAGGGGAAAAATTATTTCATCAATTTTGAAATAAGGCTGTAACATAACAAAACCTGGAAAATTAGCAGTATTTAGCCAAAGCTTTACACATTTTCACAATTTCCATACTGTACTCCTATGTACATGCTACACTTATCTGTGTGCAGTGTTCTCCCCAAAGCAGATTGGCCGGGCGGCCCGCCCGGGAGATTTTGGTCCCCGCCCGGCACACAAGTCCTCCGCGGCGAGCAGCCTGACAGGCGGCGCCTCCCATTCTTCAGGAGCGCGCCACAGCCACTGAAAGACTCCGGCCCGCGGCACACTACCGGAGCCGCGGGCCGGAGTCTTTCAGTGGCTGCGGCGCGCTCCTGAAGAATGGGGAGGCGCCGCCTGTCAGAGGACTTGTGTGCTGGCCGGCAGCCTATCAGAGAGGCCGCCGGACCGGTGCAGGCGGCGCGATGACGTCATCGCGTCATGACGCCATCGCGCCGCCCGGCTGAAAAAAAAATCTGGGGAGAACACTGGTGTGCAATACAGAGTGCAATAGCTCAAACTGGAATTTGTACAGAACTGAATGAGGTACAGAAACATCATGGTCCTTACTGCTTAAACAGCTCAGCACATATGAGATTTCTTCTTTCTTAAATATAAAAGCATAGCTTTTGTGAGACAGGTCCATCCTGTCACCCGTCTTTCACAACCTAATTTTTTTTTTTGTAGAATATCGTTTTATTGATTTTTCATAAAAAAGTACAAAACAATAAGAAGTAGTACAGAAGTTAAAATAAAAGGTCATTTCAGTACAATAATGTATTGGGTAGCGGTAACTGCCTCTGTGAAATGTCCAATGTCCCAAAGATCTGCTGGTCTTTCGACCAGATTAAACAATTACACTTCCATAAGTAGGGGATAGATAAAAGAACAAAAGAGTCAAACAATCCAAACTAATGCAGGGAGGTCAAGTATCAAACAAACAAACAAACACCAGCATCTACAAGTCAACATTCAAATCATATTGAATAAAGTTTTCTGCTTAAAAAACTATATTCAATGCGATTGAAAGTGAAATACATACCTAAATAAAAGTTCCCTGATGTCGCCTTTTGAAAGTGATCCTCTCTCTTCTGGTGTGATGGACCTGATGACATCAGACGAGGGGGGGCGGGAGCTCCAAAATTTAAATGGAATTGTACTGCATACAGTGATAACACCAGCCAAGCGAACAGCGGAGGTTGGTGTACTGCCCTGCATTAACATCTCAGCTAGCAGACCTGATGAATGTCATGTGAACAGGCGCATCCCTAAACGCTGTGGAAACATAGCCTAAAGGTCCCCATACACGGGTCGATTTCTTCCAGATCAACTATTGAATCGATCGTTTACAGTGAACAATAAATCGATGATCGATCGGTAATCATTCAATTAACACACCACCTTGAACAGTCGATTTTTTTGACGATCCAACTTTCCCAGATTGATTTCTAGAATGTCCTGGATCAAAAATTATGTCATTGTCACACTTAAAATGGCACAACACGATCTATGACCACCACCAACGTACTCTCCAGTTGTTTTTGACAACATTTTGATCAATCGTTCAAGGTGGACAGGGAACGATTCTTCATCGATGTGTGCATGCACAATGATCAATTGAGCAAGAAAAGAATGAGAAATCTACCTGTGTACGGGGAACCTTAGCCTGGATCGCTAGTGTTTAACACTGTGCTACTACCATTGCTGATCATTTACTGTCTATCTGACCTTTGCCTGGGTTTAATTATGAAATGTCATTGTTTTTTTACGTAATTTTGTGTTTCAAAATTTTTATATTCAGTTTTTTTATAAGTCTCTGTAATAGTTTCTAATGTTGGAAGATAACACAAGGATAATATATTAGACTTAGTTGCTTATACTAGACTGTTAAATATGTTCTTGTTCCTCTGTAAACCTGTACAATACATATTGTATAATTCCATTTTCTGTTGTTCTATTATATATTGTGATTACAGTAGTGGAATGTGATTACTCTCTCTCATATCCTGTATGTTTATCACTAAGTGTCTTTTTTTCATTCATTCCCTTGTGACTCTCCTAGGACACTTTGCCGATGATTGTTAATGGATGCCATCAACATCAATCACTTGCCTGCTACAACTTCCTAACATAAGGTAAATCTATAATTAGGAACCAAAATATAGAATAATTAACATAATGTAAGTGCAGTAAGCAATGCAACCTGACAGCTTTCTGATTCTTATTTGTAAAGCTATAGAACTGCTCCTATGTCTGTGCAGTCATACGTTTGGTGGAATGTTATAAAGTATTATGAACGTTACCCTATTTCCCCGAAAATAAGGCTTCCCCCGAAAATTAGGCACCCTTACATTTTTGCCTCATGCTGAAATATAAGGCACCTCCGAAGATATGGTACTGTAACTCTGGATAGGGGGGATCAAAGGGAGGGTTACTAAAATCGTAATCCCCCCTCTCCTGTGTCATTTTTGATTCCCCCCTCTGATCCCCCCAGTGTCATTTTAAGTGAAAACACCCTGATACCCAAATGTCCGTATTCTTCTTCATGGGAAAATAATAAACTCCCCGAAAAAAAGACGTAGGGCATCTTTGAAAGCAAAAATAAATATAAGACACTGTCTTATTTTCGGGGAAACGGTATATATACTGCATGTTAACTGGTGACACGTTAAAAAAGCATATTTGTTGGGTATATTTACCTGTATGATTATTTCTGAATATTCACCAATATGTGAAAAGGATGCTTATTTAACTTTTTACTCACTATTTATAACACTATTTATAACTCTGTGCGTGTGGTGACATTTCTCCCACATTTGCCAGAATCTGTGTCATTCAATATGGTGAATTTGCATGTAAGGGATATTTAATGGCAAGGTAACTTTTTAAAGTCAGCTGCCACACGAGGCATATTTTCTGCCAGGTATAAGTAAATACTTATACAGATATGCTCATCTCATAATTCCACTGATACTTAGTAATAGATTCAATTCTGTCACAGGGGGGGTTTCAGAATGTCATCCCTGTTTAAACGTTGATTAACCATTTCCTGGTGGCTGAATATTTAAACAGGGGACTGACAAAAGGGTTAATAGAGGCTCCTCAGGGGTATAGCTTTAAAGTAAAACTACTTTTAAACAATCTTTCGGTAAGCTGCGTTTTAAAACATGCGCACATCGTGGGTACGCGCCCATTTAAAATAAAGAGGATGTGTACAAAAGACGCTGCCACTGTGTTTTGCTGCGGCAAAACTTAGTGGAGCCTTAGCCTAACTGGGAATACACACAAGGCTGAGGGTTTTGGTAAATTTCCATGGCATATCAAATTATCTGAGTAAAGCTAGTCATACACTGTCCATTTCTCCCTCGATAAATGAGGGACCCTTTGTGTGCCGGACATTGTCTGCCGTTGCCTTTTAAAGTAATGGGATCAGTTGGGAATTTACCAACATGTCAGATCACTATACAATTCAACATGCGGGAGATTCCTGGTCGATCTCGCCAGGTGGGCACACCTGACTTTCATCCGAGCGACCACCGGGCGATTGGCAGGAATGAGCACGGCGGTCAATTGGCCAAAAATCAGGCAGGAAGGCTACCTTTAGAAATAATACACAAAAACACATGTTGGGGAATGTCCAGGACCTTTTTTTGGGTTTTTTAAATGTTCATGTACACATGATGTAATATGTTACCAAGGGTTCTATACATCCCACTCTGACAATGTAAGGTTCTTCTATATGATTTTTTTTTATTGGTCATATGACACACATTTTTTAGCTGTAGATTTTTTACAATGGATGCTAATCATATGCTGGGCAAAAGTATATTGATGTGATTATATTAATCAGTGTAAAGGTTTTTGTAAGTAAGTTGGTGGAGACCCTAAGCTGCAAGCTACATAAAATAATTAATCACTTACCTTGTCCTACATGAATTGTAATTTATATATCATTAAACTGAACTGTCATCAAAGGCAGCAATACGAAGTCTCATTCTATAAACCCCAATGCATGTAAACTGTATACATTTTTATAATTACCAACATAGATCCTTTTTATCCTTTGTATCATTTAAAAGCTCAAGCCCTGTTAATTTTAAGCCTTCATCCAATAAAATATTATTTACATATGAGTCATCTGTAATCAGCCAACGACTAGGAAAAGCACAAAACGTTTAAACTTGTAAAAATAATATATTGAAGTCTTTCATGTAGTGAATCCCTACTCATCCAACTCCTTTTTATGAATCACAGATGCAAGACGCATCATTAGCCCAGCTGGTGCATTAATGTTGTTACAGTAAAACTAATTCCAGCCACGTGGTCCAGCTAATCGGTAAAACCATTGCATCAGGGTATGTGTTGTGCACAGCATCTGCTTTATCTGGGTCTGGAGTATATTTCACTTTATTGCAGTCATTGGGTGTGTACATGGGGGTACAATTATCTGTCTGCAGACCTTTGATTCACTTCTAAGGAAGTCCTGCAGTGTTTCAAAGAGAATTAATGTTTGTGGATCCTGTAAAAACTTTCATGAGATACAGAAATAAGTATATATCCAAGAGTGACTATTCTTGCCTTGTTGGATTTGGATGCTGATGTTTATGGAGAGTGCCAATGGTGGGCGAGTTGGATTAGGATCAAGTGATATGCAGCCTGTTTCTTCAGAGTTTTACTTTTTTTGTAAAATAATTATTTTCATTTAGTAAACTGCAAAAAGAGTTGTCCAACTGTGGAGTTTCTCAGAGAGACATAGTTTTAAAAAAACCTGACCCTACCCACTATATACATACATAGCACATGTATGTCACATTGTACCCATAAACTATGCATTTTATGACCGTGTTTCAAGCAGCACTCAAGAGTTCTAAAAACCATTAAGTCACGTACAGTCATCTACCCTCACCAATTCATCCACAGTGCTCTTCCCTGTACACAGCTTACAGCCAAAGCTAAATTAAAGCCCAACATGATCATAAGCTGCCGATTAGCCTTTGGCATCCCCACAATAAACCACGTCTCATTTATGTACCCTGTTTACATAATACAGTAATATAAGAAGAATAAGACACAGATGTTTTATCTACAAATAATCTTCCATAGTACTAATGAATCCTTTGATGAACTGTAAAGCTAGGAACACACGCATAGATATGGGCCAGATCGATGGACGCTTCAAGTGCCGTGTGCGCTCACAGCCATCTATCTGGCCCATATCCAATGCGGCCACTCCCTGTTTTCAAGCAGGACCAATCAATCTTGCTTGAAAACAGGGGTGTTGGAGATGACCGTAACCCGCGGTCTCCATGCAAAGCATCTGCTGAGCTGGGGACACAGTAGTGCTGTGTCTCCATCTCCTCCGATAGCAGATGTCATCACGCTGCTGCAGGGAACCTTGAACGGCTCCAATATCGTTCTGTGTGTCACCTGCTAAGGCTTAATTCACATGTGTGGTTTCAAGACTGCTGACAGTCAATAGCCTTCCAGAAACTGCCTGGTTGCAGCAGTTACATAAAGTGTGCGGGTACTTGAGAGGTGATTGTCAGGTATTGGCAAGCACCCCATGTTATCTTATGGGCACCCATACGAAAAATTGCCCAATCTTACGTTACCCATGTGGTTGCCATTTTTGGACAAATGATCTGTGACTTTCTTTTCCTTCCATTATAACCTTTTAAAACATGAAAAACCTAACCTGATTCAGCTGAACTTTCACCTTGCAATGGTGGTATTCTTAACTACAAAATGTATCTTCTTCTGATCTCCTGATCTGATATAGCTTCTGACATCCCACTTTGCAAAGTTTATAGCATTGTATTGTAGAGGAACACACCAAGGATCCCCCAGTAGCCCTGGATCGACAAGAAATTGGATTAAGGGAGGGGCTAAGCAGATATATTGTGCTGCATGTGCTGCATATATTGTGCTCCAATCTTTAACTTAATATGTTTCTCTCAAGTTGCAAAGATAAAACTTTCACTCTCTGTTGGATCTACAGAAAATAAAGGGAACTCCTTATAGATACACAAAGAAAAGAAAATAAGTGAAAATGTGAAACAAGTTTATTTTATATGCATGTTTTCTGAGGGACATTTCACACTAACCATGCTGCAGCTAGCGTGAAAGGGCAGGTAGTGGACATTACCAGCAAAGTCCATTACCTGCAAATGGGTGCTTTGCCAATAAGGAAATCATGCGCTAATGCATTGCACTGCACCAAGTCTCCCATACAAGTGTATGAGAGATGCAAAGCGTTTTACAAATGATGCAAAGCATTTTTCAAAATGCTGCAAGGACACAATGCAATGTGGGGTGTGAAAAGTACAACAGGTTTATAGAGAGACAAAATTCGTTCAGAGCCCCGTGTACTGTCCACCTTCTCTTAGTCAATGACCCAAGTACAGTTTAGGTGAAATCCTGAAAATTGTATTTAGTCACCACTGTTTAGTTCCCATATTTCTGTCCCCATGGTATATCTAAAGAAGAATAACTTCTGGTCGGAGATTTTTTGTTTATGCGGTTTATTTTAGTTTATATAGCATTTGGGCTGGGCTTCTTAATTTCAGATATGTTTTTTACTTGTTTGATGCTAGAAATGGTAAATTTTGTGGTCCTCTTCATAGACGAATGTCAGAGGAAGAAATCAAAGAAAAAAAACATGAAAAGCAGACGTTTAAGTCTTTAAATAGAACGTATACCAACTGTTTAAATACTCTCTAGATGAACAGGAAGAGAGTTCTAAAACCATGAGTCTACCTCCAGAAATGTAAACTCATACCATCTGTGATGTACAGACATTTCTACATGTAGAAATCAATGCATTCCTTCAGCTGGGTAATGTATTACAAGGCTACCTAGTGTCAGCTCGTTATTTTCATTAGCTGAATGTTAATTGGCATGTTTCCTAAGTTGGAAGGAGCTGAATTTAGATGCCACGGTCAACTTTAGTAGAACCACAATTACCGTACATGAAACAGAATTTCTAATTCTATCAAAGTATGAGAATCTCTTGTATCTTGTTTGTCTCCTTTAGATTCGGAATGTGTTCATCATTGATCAGTATTCTATTAGCTTTATTTCTCTCTCTTTGTGTAATGCAAAAAATTATGATTGCCATTTGGATGTAAACCAACCTCAGAAATCATGCAGCTCTCACTGATGGTTTATAGTGTAATACACGGCACAGATTTCATAATTACTTTTGTCTATTTATTTATGTAAGTAATTGTACAAGGTCTGTTGTAGGACAAAATTCTAATCTGGAGCTGGATGAAGTTTCCCAGGAAAAAAATAAGGCTTTTTGGTTGTCAATTAAATTTTATTTGAGAATTTGTAGGGGTAACTTTTACTTTAACGTGTTTGGTTGGCACACAGGCAACTTCTTCAGGATGACCAGTTACTGGCAGTAACATATACAGATATATTTCTGTGTCACAAACATGCAGTATGTAAATTGTAATCTGTAAAGTATATGTTCTGTATTTGCCGTGAATACAAAATTGTACACACCCCATTGGGAAGCCATCTGGTTAGTCTTGTAAGCATGATAATGGTGTTCTACTAACAACATCCATAAATATTCCAATGTATTACATTTAATTGTAGTCAGGCTGCCTAATTTTTAGGAGAAGGCCAATCCCATATTTGTTTTAGTTTAGGTTTCCATTAAAATGTTTCACAGTTAACTTTCCTTTTCTGTTAATTTCCGTAAAGGAACTTGCAGTGGATTGATGCCAAGTAATGTGAGCCTTTCTAAAGGTACCCATACACGTTGCGATTTTTCGGGGACCGATGCGATATTCGATTTCGATGCCCGATTTTTGCTTTAGTGCTATTTTTAAAAGTCGGTCGGATGCCCGATTTTTCGCCCGTTTATTCGGCCGATTATTCAACCGATCGGCTGGTTGGATTGGGAATCTTTTAAGAGTGGCCGACCGTCCAAAAATTACAGGCATCCTCATTCGGGACCCGACCGACTTTTCGGCCGATTTTTCTAAAAACAGCATCGGTCGGACTACATTTGCATGTTAGGAATCCCGAACGATCGACCGACCGGATCGGTCGAAAGTTCTAAAATCGCACGAAAAATCGCAACGTGTATGGGTACCTTTACACTGATGACTCTAGCGACAATACATGGGTTTCCCAGATATCTTGGCAGCCAGGGAAATAATTAAGCCTTTTTTGTGCTTACAAAGGAAACACTATTGTTTCTTTCCTAATCAAGTCAGTAATAATTTTACCTATGTACTTAGATGATTCCAGTTTCAGGCGGACATCTTTTTTAGGCCGCAAACAGTTATGTATAGTACATGTTGTGCTGTAAAATATGACAGCACTTCGGGAACACCAGAGATGTGGATCTCTGGTTATAACGACAATAGAAAGTCAAGATAGCATTCACAAATGGTGAGAGCTTTAACAGTACTACCGCATGGATGTTATGGGGTGTTTACAAGGTACTGCTGTAATCGTATTGATGTACCATCATTCTTTCAATAAATGAGACATTCCTCCATTAGGGTTTCTAAATTCAAGGGATTCCAAGTGACAGGGCCCTTTCACATAAGCGTGCAGGGCCCACAAGTTTCCAAGTTAATTTTTCTGGTTTTGTTTACTGGCAACGGACCAATTAGCTTAAACGTTTGCCTGGCCAGTAAATACTACACCGCCACAAGCAGTGCGGCTTGTGTTCAAGAGCCGTAACACCGACACATGCCCCCGTTAGGTAACTCTTGTTCTTTTATTCAAATGAGCTGAAAGAGCCATCTGTCTGCTTTTTATAGGTTGGAAAGCTAAAAGATGAGGTTCAAGGAACAATGCTACATTATACTTACTACATGAGGCAGGAGGGGGTTTGAGTTGTGTTTCCATTTTCTTTCTTATCATTATATATTCTAGAAAGTTGTCCTTCTAGATGCCCATTGCTCTTTACATTTTAGCATCAGTTTGGGATAAGATCCTGCCTTAAGTTCTATTACTGTCATAAACATACCACATATTTGAAATAAATGGATGTCTTATCTGTCACAACACTGATATATGATACATGGTGCTGTAAACAGGTATAGGTGGCCTAGGATCATTCATTATCCAAGCTTTCCCAGATGGTCTCTCTTTCCACTAGAGGTGAATACAAGGCTTGTCTCTATTCCTGACAAATGGATTAAATTTCCCTGTTTGCCAAATGCTTCCTGCATTTGTAGAGTGCAGTACAAAAGCATTTTTCTTTATCCAGTTGTAGTTTGAAAAAACATCCAAATGAATTCCTGCGGGGCTCAGATATTTACAGCAAAATTTATTTTTTAAACAAATCTAATATTTTAAATGTTTATATTTATTACTCATAGTTATTTCAGACCTAATAAAATGTGGTATTTATTGGCAATAATAATCTCATTGGAGTCCCAGGGAAGGGAAATGTAGCATGACTTTTGTATCTAATTATACACCATTACATTATCTCTTTTCTTTTTTAATAATTTCTGTGCAAAAATGCATCTTTGTGTCCTCTCCTCTTCCTTAGAATGTCACAGTTGAATAGGTCATATGATGTTTTTCTGCATCTACTCTATGTTGGCTTTGCTGCCATACTGTATGGACAGAGATACAGAACACCACTGCTTTGCCAGTGAAAGAAGTGTAGGTGAAAGCATAGTTGAAGAATTCATTGTTGAATTTAACCATTTCCGTAGCTCTTCTATTTGGAACCATGTATGGCTTAGTTTCCACTTGAGCGGAAGCCCGTGGCGCGGCTGCCGCCGCTAAGGACCGCCGCCACTAAGAGCCGCATCTCATGCGGTTTTTAGCGGCGGCCATTCATCCCTATGGCCGCGGTCAGTGCTGGTCGACCGAGTTTTTAGGCGGCCGTCCGCGCACTTCCGCGGACAGGGGACCAGCGCCATTGAAATGAATGGGCACGGATGTAGCCGCACCGCAGGCTTCCGCTTCTAGTGGAAACAAGCCCTATGGTTTTCTATTTAGTTAGTGGTTCCTAATTATTAATTTTGTTAATTAATTTAGTAAATTAAAAAATTAAGTAGAATTTACATTCAAACATAAAAATTTTCCTTGAGTAGTGTTGAAATTCAGACTTCTAATAAATCCAGTTATGGGTCCCCTAAAGCTTTGTATATCTTTAGGTAGGATAAACACCTCAATGTCCACATTGTACCAAATAATACGTCTCCTCTATTCTCAGATATTTCTCTATTCTCTGTATACTGTGAGCCCCTGCTGATGATTAACCTCCGTAGCGGTTGAGACGAACCCAGTTTGTTCTGTGTTTGCGTTTGTCCCAACCACTAGGTCAGCGGGCATCGGGTGCACCCGCGGAAAACTGCAGGGATTGTCTAAATCGCTGCAGCATTTCCAGGTTTTCGGCACCGCCCTGATTGCATCACATTGACACGGAAGGGTGGGGGGGGGGGCAGGCGCCATAGACCTCCATGTTAATAGAGAGGCAAGGGCTTTTCAGCCCACACAACCAGCGTCACCAATGACAGAGTTAATGTACTTTGTCTCCACCTGACGTGGTTCTGTGATTGCCCATAGCGCGCCATTAAAAACGTGGTGATATGGGTGGTGCGCTAGGGAGGTTAAAAAGCTGATTGTTTAGAACAGACATATGCAAATGGGTGGATTATTTAGCAATTCCATTGCCCATTCGATCTTCTTTCAATCGATCGATTAATTTAAAGGAATCGATTCCTTCATAGGAATAAATTCCATTTGTACAATCGACCAAAATTTACCAGCATGTCCGATCACTTTTCGATCAATTTATGTTCAATGTCGATCACTTTTGGTAGATCGTACCAGGTTGGCAGGAATCGATTTCCATTCTATTGACTTTTCAAATTAAAATCAAATTGTTCGTTTTAAGTCGAACGCAAAAATCGAA
>CM070037.1:34988079-34998615 GCA_036250615.1 Ptychadena robeensis | reverse complement strand
CCTCGATTTCTGCATTTGGCATTTGGGACAATACATGTTATATATACATATGTGTGAGCAGGGCCTTATGCAGACCAATGCAACATGGATAAGTGTGAAGTAGGCCAAGTTGATTGGGAACTCCACCTTGTGTGTCATCATATTTCGGCTATATATTAAGCTGGCCATACACCTTTAGATCTCTGTCAGATATCCTCTAGATCTACCAACAACTATGTAGTATAGGGTCCTCTGTGATTGAACACAGGTAGACTTGATTGTTTAGAAAGTCCCTCATATTACATGGTTTTGGTAACAGAAAAGATCAAAAGGAAATCTGACAGAAATCTAAAGGTGTATGGGGAGTTTTAAGCTAGAATACATATGTACATTTTTTGACAGAATTTTACGTTCGCTGCGCTCAGCTGTGCTAAAATCTGTCCAAAAATTGACCTGTGTATTCTGTTTTTTTATTGATCTCGCTCTGGCGAACAGGTTACCAACAGGTTGGTAAACCTTGTTTGATATCCTATGTTTTGGATGGGGACCGTGCGTCATCACGCTGCTGCCAAGGAATGTTGGAATGTCCCAGCTTTAGTGTGGTCTTACTCTATAAAAATACATAGCAGGTCCCTGGTGTTGCTTACATACTGCTCTAACTATCCCATCTCTGAGTATTTTAAGGAAGGTCTTTCACCCCACTGGGCTCACATTGTTTCCAAAGGCAGGGCTGACAAATGAAAGTTACACTGTAAACAGCCTGTGTTTTAATAGATTTCTTGCTTGTTTAAAAGCATCCCAACCACTGATTTAATTCTAGCTATATTCCCAAGCAAATTTACACAGAATAGTATATTAAAACACTGTTTTGTAAACACAATTTAATGAGGTGTATCTAATTATGGACACAATTATGTAGTATTCTGTTTAAAAGCAGAAAATAAAGCTTCTTTGCTTAGTAAAAAAAAGTGTAGCAGTGGCAGGCACCCTGCTCGGCATTTGTGATGCTTTATGTGTGCTTATGTCATTAGATGAAACCTAAAGGCCCCCATACACGTGTCGGATTCCCACCGGATTCCGGCACGATCGATTCCGGGCGCGTGCACGCGAAACGATCGTGCCGGAATCGCATGCAGCCCACCTTGTCCGATCGATCAGGTCCGATCGTTCAGGGGCCCAGAATCGGATCCGACAGAGAACCAACATGTTGGTCTTTCTGATCCGATTCTGCACAGATCAGGGGGAGTTGCCATTTGTGAGGTGGACAATCGGACACGGAATCGTCCCGGAATCCGATGGACAAGGTGGTATGCAGCGATGGATACTCTTAATTGGCCGATTGATCACACCTGCGATTCCCGGCAGAATCGCCGGAATCGATCGGATGGGTGATCGAGCGGCCATGGAATCCGACACGTGTATGGCTAGCTTAAAATATAAAAAAAAATCCAATGTGACCTTTTCATACAGCTTCATTGTTTTTATTGTAAGTCAACACCTTTCACCATCACCAAACCTTTCTTTTTAATCTTATATTGATGTAGGTTGTTTTCAAATATATCAAAGCACACTGGCCACCTGGGTATAACAGGGCTTGGATATAAAACCAAAGTTAAATATGATGGTTATTTGAAGAATGAGAACTAGCCTCCTTCATTCCCACCCTACAATGGTATATCCATGTTACTATATGATCCTAGAAGGGCAGTACTTGTAGCTTTGCTCCTCTTCAGCACTGCCTAGAAGACTAGGCCAGGGGTGGGCAAACTTTTTGACTCATTGCCTCATTGACACATTTGGATTTTAAATTTGACAGAAGGGCCAGACAAAAAAACTGTGTCGCCCAGTCCAATGTCCTCCCAGCCTGGGTGGGAAATGTAAAAGATGACATTGATAAATAAATATATTTTCCATATGTATTAATATTTTCCACTTAAAAAAAAGGAATAATTATACTGACAGGGAGGTTAAATAAAGAGAAAATAATGATTATATAAAAGTGAAGTCCTCTTAACAATTCCATTGCAGACAACGGCAGCTTCTAGAAGGAGACCATAACAATTATCCTCTATGCATTATCTCCACTTTTGCAGGGAATAAACAGAGGAGAGGCAGTGTGTCTCAACCTCCAAATGAAAGTGCTGGGTAAATAAACTGAATGGGACGAATATTACATACATAATACATTGTTTGCCCATTAGGGCTTGTCCCCACAGTCGAAGCTGGCCATGGGGTGCTGCAGTCCGGCCAACTGCCAGCCGCTAGCGGCTGTCAAAGGTAACTAGCGGACTGCAGCACCCCACGGCCAGCTTCGACTGTGGGGACAAGCCCTAATGGGCAAACAATGTATTATGCCACTAGCGGCTAACTAGTTGTCAATGTAGCGGCTGGCGGCCAAAACGAAAAAGCGGATGCCTATTTTCATGCATATTGGGCAAAACACATGTAAAGCATACCTAAAGCTTCTACATTATATCAGTTGGTTGTTCCGTTGAAAATGCATGTTAATGCACATCAAGTTGATAGGTGTGAACCAACCAACTCTGAGGAGACACCCTCTATGAGGCATTTAAAGGCATCTTTTGTATAAAAGCACATGCAAAGACATACTCATGTATCCCTCCCAAGCAAAGGATCCTTCTGTTTGATCATGATGTATGGATGGCCAACCCATGTTAAGGCATATACAACAAGAGGACATTATATCCACTATTGCTAGTTCACACAAAAATGCATGTCAGTGCACATAACACAGACATTTTGGCAGTACATTGTCTTTGTGCTTGAATCATGAGTTTGCTTTGGTTACATAGTCAAGTGCAAGGTATCATTGGTTTAAACCATTGGATATAATGCCATATGTTACGATATGCTTACCATGTGTCACGCATGTCAATGCTTATTAAAATGGATAGATATGAACCAGGAAAACAATAATAGACCATTCAACAACAAATAGGTAGCATTCATACCATACAAAGTGGTGTACAAAATGTAAACCAGACCCTGCAACCAGATAGTCTAGATAAAAAGCAAACATGGGATTGGGTCTGTTATGTGACTGGTGATGAGATGTGATCATAGCTTGTTAAAGCTCATCTAAACTCACCCAATGTACATTATGTCCCTTGCTGGCACACCCTGTTATGTGGCTGATGTATCAAAAAATTATTTAAAAAGCCTTACTTGTTATAAGATATATGAGCAGCATAGGCAATATTCAAATTGTTTTAAATAATTATATTCAATTTGATATTTGTGAATTTGAATATTCGTGGTATCACCATGTATTGCAAAAGTATCACAATTGTGAAAATAATATTTGCATTGCAGAGATTTTTTAAATGAATGGTCACATGCTATGTTTATTTTCGCAATGCATGGCCATACCACGAACATTTGATATTGCGAAAATATTAGACTTTCGTATATTCAAGCTCAACATTAATGAGATAATCCCAAATTGCCTTCATTGCTCCTCGTCCCTCTTCTTCTGCATAGTGTCGGGAAGAACAATTTACTTCTGTCATCACATCCACTTTAGAAGCCTACAGAGATCCAGTTAAAATTTTTTTTTTTATCATTATCATTTGCCTCCAGTAGACTGGCATCCACAGAGGATAAACATGGCAACTGCCACACATGATGGCTTGCCAGGTTAGTATATTTTTAGCATTGCAGTGTTTCTAGACCATTGTGACTTGTTTAATTTATTCAATTTCTAGAAATGTGTTTGAAATATTCTGTGACTTCTAGGAATGATAGATGGCTGGTGCAAAGGACGTGCCAATTTTAGGGGCTCCTTACCATTTACAGACAAAGCAGTTGTAACAGCTGTTAATGTGTGATCTGATTATCGCAAGCGTCTGGACTGTATGAATAATTTTACTTGCTGAGTGCTGAGTCACTGTGCTACAACGGTAACCTAATCATTGCCCATATTAGCCGTGATTAGTCCACCATCCTTATAATGTGCAGTTTGAAAACACAGCATGAGCTCAGCTACAAACCATGCCACTGCATGATGCATTGCTTCCAGTATGTATTGGGTACAAGATATGTATTGGAGCAGGAATGTGTACATTCTGGTCAATGGTTTTATAAATATCGGCCAAATAAAGAACATCTTGTTATTCAGTGGGTCCCCATCTAAAGTAATGGTATACGACCAGCGGAAAACGGACATGTCCTTTTTGGTCAAAATGGATCGTTCGCTCCAGGTTGGTAGCATCGATACGTGGCCAATTTTTGGCTGATCAATCGCTGCGAACGTGCACAGCAATCAATCGTCCACAAGATCGGATCTATGCGTGTATGGAGGGCTTTAATAATTTACCCTCAGGGTGTCCTAACTATTCCCACCGTGTCGGCGGCCTCCTCCTGCGATGTCTATCCAGTAATGCCTTCTTGTTTGCATACACCTATATTGTACCTTTTTGTTATCATTGTTCTGTGTATTAAGGTACACCCATGAGTATTACCTGGGTGTTTCTATTAAAGATTATAACCTTCTTCTTATTTTGATCTTGAATTATATACCCTCCGTGAAGCCATTAAAAGTCCCCTTGCCCCAGTATTTGCCTACTGGGGAAATTTCCTGTTTGTTTGCCATTTGTATTTTGGGATGTTGGCTTCCTAAATGTGAGAGAGCCTCTCTTGTTTGCTTGGCTTCTTTTTTTTTTTTTTTCTTCTTTTTATTGGGAGGCCCACTCTATCCACGCCCACTGGGAGGCCCACTCCATCCACTACTTACCGCAACTTTACCAGGGCTCTGCCCTCAAACCCTTTTCATTATTGCAGTCCACAATTTTTACTTCCGTCACTAGATTTTTAATTATATGAGATTACGTCAACTTTATTGAGCACCCACGCCATAGGGGGATTGGATTCATACCACAGGGGGGTAGATACAAGATATTCTCGAAACCCCATCGGCCCCTCTACTCGGGGCTTTCTGCTTTCTATCGTACCCTAATAATCCAGGTCTGGTTCCAAAATCAAACACGAGGCTGAAGTGGGAAAAAAGCCCTGGCACCAGCTTCCCGCCCTCGGAGTGGAGAAAAAGGCATCAAAAGTATTATACATCACAAATGCTCTTCCCAGGGAGTTGTATCTGAAAATCGCATAGAGGTATTTTACAAACCCTATCTCAATAGCCAAATTGGATCTCTCCTTCCCATTATGCTGGAGAGGTTGCAACACCCACGGTACTCTGAGCAACCATTTGTGGTCATGCGAAGCACTGCGTCCGTATGGAACTCAGATGCAAGCACTATGTCTGACCTGGGGAACTCTAGAGTGGCAATTGACTGGTGAATTGGCTCTGCTGGGCTTGTCCAAATTCCCCGCTCGACATAGGAGCATATTCTCCCACCTTTTGCTAGCAACAAAACTGTTTCTGGTCAGTAACTGGAAGTCCCCGCTGGCCCCTGGGATTGTTGAGGTTCTAGCTGAATTCAACCTTCAAGGCTCTATGGAGTGCAAGAAAAACAATAAAGCCTCAGTGTTTCACAATCAATGGAAGGCTTGGCTGGACCATACCCTATGCACCGTGGTACATTGACACTTACCTGGTTCCTCAGGTTTATGATCCTTTACCTGTATCCCGTTGGGTATCATGGCAGCCCCTTTTGGTCACACCCTTCCATTCCATCCCCGTCTTTTTTTTTCCCCCCCCTTTTTTTTTTTTTTTTAATTTATTTATGTATATATTTCACAGTTTGTGTCTCTTCAATTTGGTTTAGGGCCTAGTACGGGCCAGCAATATGCTTTAGTCCAGTTAGGCACATAATAAGTAGAACTTCGTGGATTATGGTTTTTTGGTTAACTTTTGAAATTGTATGGCTGACTCTACTAGGGGTGCCACTGACCCGTGTCATGTGGAGCTCTAGTATGTTGGCATAATGAATGTAAGGGTGAAGTATGGCCGCTGTATGTCCACTTGCTGACCCAACCGGGTAATGCATTAATTATCTGCTGAGACCCTGTTATTGTATTTTCCCCTGTTTGTTTGCTTGGATTCTTACTGGTTGCTTCCTGTGGGAAAATACAGACAAACATCATGGGTTGCCTGCATTATCCGACAGACTTAAGCTAGGCATACACGGTTCTATTTAAGTTTGATCGATTTCCGATCCGATTTCCGATCTTGATATTTTCATCCTAAACAAGCGAATCCAAAGTAATTCCTCATGGAAGGTCGGATCGTAATACAACCAAAATCACTGATTTTAGTTTCGATCACAAAACACTGGAAAGACTCATATATATGAACAGGTTCATCAAATACAATCGCCCCGACCAACAAACACAATGCTGTGATTTTAGTTCAATCATTGTACAATCTACGAAATTTTTCCAACATCTCCAATCATATTCCAAAGGACGTTTTCGCCAATCGAACCATGTGCGCGATATACGATTTTAAATCTGATCAATCTAAACTTTAATAGTCTTAGGTTGATCGAACGCTAAAATTGAACCGTGTATGCCTAGTTTTAGGCCTCCCAAGTCGTAACAGATCTAACATACCAGGAACGTGTGTGTGTGTGTGTGGGGGGGGGGGGGGGGGGGGGGGGGGGGTTCAAATTTGAACATACTCTTTACTACAATGGTAAAATAAGAATGTGGGCAAAAGTGTGTATTTATTCACAAAACTAGCAATAAAACATACTCATTGCTCTATGCACTTTGTTATTTACTAACCATTATTTGTAAATTTGTACATTTTGTTAGTCGAATAATTTACCCTTGTATAGAATGCAATTACCTTTACAAAGTTACTTTGTTCCAATATCTACATTTGCCCTTCAAATTATCCTTTCAAAGAATGTTTTCTCCATAGGGCAGTCTGTAATTGCACACAGCTAATTATTTTTAATGTATTATTTCTGAATGATTGCCACCAATTATCTTAACATCATTTACACTGTAATGTAATTACAATTATATTTAACACCTGGAAAGGGATCAAAACAAATATTTTTTAATCCCAATTTGAAAGGAGTTTATGTGTAAAAATTAACCTGCCAATGGATCTGTCATTTGGGGTATTGCACATATCTGCCAGGAAGCAGGACCAGACACAGGATATGGGCTTTCAGCTTGCTCATTGGCCAGTAAAAGGGCATCATCATCTTCAATGTCTAGTGAACTCAAAGGGGGATGCATGTGTTGTTGGTTCTGTTGCACCTCAACTTGCTACTCGCATTAGCTAGCATTGCACAGTGATTGACAAAGACTGTTCCACTACCCTTTATTTCATATTAAGCTTGGTACTTGGTAGACATATCAGGACTTTAGTTATGCCCACCGCTGCTCTCTCCTATAGTGATGATTAGTGATGAGCGACTAGGCAATATTCCAATTCGCGTAATTTCGCGAATATCTGCCATAATATTCGATTCCATATTCGTAATCTCGAATATCCGCACTTACGACATGAATTGCGATCAAATATGCGCAATGCATGCAAGTCAATGGAGCTCGGATATTCGACTGGGAGAATATCCGTCATTTCCGTTTTAAAAAATGGCATTGTGATTATATAATCGCGATCCCATTCATTGCATTGGATCGCGATTATAAAATTGCAATTATAGAATCGCATAAAATCGCGATCGTGTCAGATATCCGATTATATATTTGCGAAATAGCGATATTCGAAAATCGAATATTCAAGCTCAACACTAGTGATGATGAGGTCAGCAGGAGGAACCAGCGATTGATGTGTGGGACTGCTGCTAGACATAGCGAATTCCCAATGGACTTTGAGAGACCTTTTTTTCAAGAATCAAAGCTTTGTCCAACAGTGGAGGCTTTAGGAAAGGTTAGTATGTCCTTTTGTTATTTTACATGTATGGCTTCATTGAGAAGAGTTTTCATACTAACAGAGTTGTGTTTATGTCTATCCTTGACCAGGAGTCTCAATTGCTCAAAGTAAGCGAAGTTTTTTTAAAAAAAAGTTTATAATTACCGTATTTTTCGGACCATAAGATGCACTTTTTCACCCCCAAAATAGGGGGGGGGGGGAGTGCCTGTGTCTTATGGTCTCTCCAGGCACGTAGATTAGCCGGGGAGCTGGAGGAGCTGTCAGCTAAGAGATGCCAGCGGTGTCCGGCTCCCATCTGTACTGTATAAATGCCTATGCCAGCAGAGCTCAGAGCCCTGCTGGCTTAAGCAATGAAGAGATAGATGGACTGCCATCCATACCTCTCTCCTGTCCGTGGAAACTGCAATCACTCTACAGCTCCACGGACACAGGAACAGCCAGCCGGAGAGAAGAGGAGAGGAGACACTCTGCAGCTGTTGGCCGCCCTTCCTGCCAATCAGTGTGAAGAATGACGTTATGTGGAGAGTGTACTGCTGCTAGTGACACCTACTGGCTGAATTGAATATTGCATTAATTGAATTCATTACATTAACCCAATTGATGTAAACGTATTAAATCTTTTTTATAGTCTTAGTCTTTTTTATAGTCTTATAGTCTGAAAAATACAGTATATAGAAAAAATTTTTAAATAAAAGGCAGTGTACATATCGTCGTAGAGAAATAAAGATGCAGAGAACCTACAGAAGTTTAAATAATCATCAGAGGATCTGTATTGGTGACAGTGAACCCAGATGCAGTTGCATTTCTCCAAACAATGTCACTGGAGATGATTGAGACCTCCATAAGGTAGATGTCATTATCTCAAGGAAAAAGGGGGGGAGTCTGTTTACAGTAACTAGATACGTGATTTTGCTGCATTAAGAAGGATTCTTTTCTATCACTTTTGTAAGAAATTAGTAGCATGAAGAAGAGCCAGAGCAGAAGTGTCACTACATCTTTAAGCATAAATATAATTTCAGAGGTCTAAAATTGGGCAATGATTGGACAACTCAACAAAATGTGTAATGGGGTACATATAGACTGGTTACATTGCCAACAGACAGAGCTGGTTACTGGGAACATCTGTTTTAGGTTTGATCCAGTATGATACCATCTTGGAATGGTAAGCAGTTGAAATCGTGGCTTTATGATGGTCACAGGTTTTGACTTAATAAGTACCTCTTCCCTTTCATGTAACATCTGAAGCAAAGCAGAGTTTGTTTAAACCTTGGGAATAAAAATTTATAGTAGTAAGCAACTTCACATAGAGCAGTGGTTCCCAATCTTTCCTTGCAGGGCCCCCTTTTCTATTTAGAGACATTATCGAGCCCCCTCCCCATTCAAACACAGGTTACCAATGAGGGCCAGTGCCCCCCTGGAATACCTATGCACCTCCCAGTTTGGGAACCACTGACAGAGTATGGACTAATAAATACCAGGCAGGTACATCCCAAATTATAAAGATTTCCTCATAGTCATGAACGATCTACAGTATTTGCCTAACCATCCATGTAGGTTTTCTCATGTCTTACAGGACCACATTTTTCTGTCTCACAGACTGACTACCATCTTCCTCTATCTGACAGAGAAACAAATTAAATAAGAAGGAATGTGCTCATTTCTATGCCTAATAAGATATATAAGACAAATGTCAATGAGATATAGCAACGTGAAGTGTAGGATGTCTGAAATCCTTTATAGAACTACTGAAGGTCATTCATTAAATGCCTATAGGGCCATTGGACACAACCGGTTGACTGTTCATAGATGAAAGCACACTTGACTTATATAGTCATATAGTGTTGCCCGAAAGTCTGCAAAATTAAACACTACAAAAATGTTTAAAGTTTGCTATAATAATAAAGAATAGTTCATTTAAATGGTGTGAGGGTGGAACCCACAGCTCTAGCAATGATAGTTGGAAACCAGCTTGAAAGCTCCTTTATTATGATGGGAATCTTTGTGAAGTGGAAATTCTACATGTCTACTTATGGGAACACAGTGACTGTCCTCAGCGTTGTGCTTAAAACTACGCTTAAAATGTGCAAGTCATTTTCTATTAACTGGCTGCTTAATTAAAGGGTTTGTAATGTGAAACCTTCCTTTTTTCAGAAAGGGCTTCTGGCACGTAAGCGGCAAAATGTATTTTTGTCTTTCGATGTCTACATATTAAGGTCCATGCCACAGACACAAGCAAAATATTTGCTTCTCTGTGTTTTATGGGAGAGGGTCTGATTGCAATTCAGCCTTTATGTCATGGTTCTGTAAAAGGCATAAATATATGTAAATACACTGAAAATATTTCCTTACATGCAATCAGGACATCAGCAATGGACTCCTTGTCTCTGGTGTGTTTTACAAGGACATCTCCTGACATGAAACAAATGTTTGTTCATATCTATACATTCAGTGTGTGTATATTAACACATATACTGGTTTTCATTTTTTTTTTTTTTTTAAATAGTGGGTGGGTAAGGATCCAGAACCAGGGATGATTCCATGCCTGGCTGCAGATCTGTCTGCTGAGCCACCTGCACTTCTGATTTGGTATTTTGGATTTGGAGAGCATGTACCAGAGACCACCAAAGTCCTGGTACATGCTCTCATCATCTCTCGTCTGGACTCCCGTAACATCATCCTCTCTGGTCTCCCTCTCACTAGACTTTCGCCTCTTCAGTTCATCATGA
>CM070037.1:34963649-34987979 GCA_036250615.1 Ptychadena robeensis | reverse complement strand
CCCCCACCTATTGTATACCTTGTTCCCCAACCTATTAGATTGTAAGCCCATCCGGGCAGGATCCTCTACACCTCCAGTGTCATTACCTGTATCTGTGGGTTATACTGTGTTGTATCTCCACTCTAATGTATTGTACAGCGCTGCGTAATATGCTGGCGCTATATAAATAAATGTTAATAATAATAATTTGGTACCTTGTCGAATCCCTTGTACGAAGATACCTTGTAACCCAGTTTTACTTTGAACCCTGAACGCTGGCCCCACCCATGTACTTCCTATATAACCAATGTCCTCGCTCGGACTGATTGCCAGATTATTGTGCTCCTGCCAATATATTGCTCTTTATCACTTCTTGTGCCTTCATAATCATTATCTCTGTACCGACCCTTGGCTGCTGATTAAACAACTACTCTACATCTTGCTCCATTGCTTTTTGACTCCATCAGCTACTGACCTCATCTTGTTCCTGATTACACTTCTGCTTGCTCCTTTTTGCTACTGCTGTTTGTGCACCAATCCTACCTTCACCTGTTGCTGTTTAAGTTATTGGACTCAGAGCCTGCCCCTTGATAGTTACAGGATGTTTGAATTGTGATAGTCCTCAGATTCATTAAACTCTAACCATTAAATGCAGTTCAGAAAATATGTCAACCATTAAGCGTCTATTATCATACAGCAACAAACAGCAACATAGAAGATATTCTTTATTCAGTAGCTAACTTTTTTAACCTAGTTTGCAGCCATACACTGCAGAAAGAATGAAGAAAACGCCTCACAGGGAGTGTAGTTCCTGAAGGTTGTGCAATGGAAATTGTTCTCTTACGGTGCCAAATTGAGACCTGCAGGGCAGCTTTGATTGGAATAAGACATTTTATATATCTTTCCTTAGACTGTGGAGAGACAGACTTAAATAAACAATGGGTGTATTTGGGAATACCTATATGGCATTGGATGTTAGGGTTCCTAGGTCACCTGGTTCATACCTATCTTCTTTTACGTGCATTTGGCAACACTTGCCATATTATATCCCATGAATCTGTTTATATGAAAATGCATGTCAACCGATGCAGAGAGAATTGTTGTGAACCACGCCTAAAGAGGAAATATATAATGCTGGTATAGTATAGCAATGGTAGTGGTAGGCCTTATATTTGAATATATATAAGCAGAGTGCACATAAGTAGTCCGCCATTTCACAAATGGGATGAAAAGCTTGCTATGTGGACCTATACTTTCGTCATCCAACGCATTTGTGTAGCTGCAAGTCTCAGCTGGTCAGATATCACAGCTCCCTCTCCCTCTCATTCCCCTTCTTGATGTGTGAAGGAAGCAGACGGGATTACTAGAGGCTGTGGCCCCAGTGGCTAAAACTGGTATTGCAGCTCAAACGGTACAAACACCTTCACTGTATCACTGTAAAAGGTAAATTTTTGGTTTGCCAAAATTCTTTCAGTTTTTGTTAAATGTATACAATTTATGTCACTTGGGTAACCGCAAGGAAACATTAATAATCATGAAAGGTTGCAGCTAGGGGTGTGAAATTGTGGATGTATATAGTAAAAGATTGGACTTTTACAGTTGTTGGAGATCTGGGGGTTGAAAGTAAAAGTAGGCATATGTAAGGCCATGTGTCCACTGCTGTTTCCCTGAGCCGGGCAAAAAAAGACGCGCGCCGGACAATGTGGTGGATTTCCCACAACTTGGGGGCAGTTTGCCACTGGCTTAGGGCGTGCTTCCACTGCATCAAACACTCAATGAAGATGTGGAATTCCACAGCTTCATATCGGTACCGCAGACGCGCTGCTTATATAATGCAGAATGGACACTGTCCTATTCATTAGAATAGGAAGTGTCCTCTCTGTGTCTTTTTCCCCACTGTGGACCCCAAAGGGTAAAATTTGACAAGAGCCAGAATGTTGACAGTTGAAATATGACTATGAAAGGTTGACATAGTTACTAACCCAGAAAGTTTCAGGGTTGCACTACCGAGGTATGAGATCGGGGGGTTCAATGCTGTACTGTGAGAGTTACTTGTGACCCAAAGCCAGCTGGTGACCTGTGGATGGAGAAAGGCTAAATAAGGAACAGGGAGGTCCATCTGCAGCAGAATCTACCATGCAGGAAGCTGCATCAGAGGACAGTGAGGGGGACAGTGAGGAAGACCACCCTACATATGGGGTGAGTACCAAACACTATTTGCTGTTACTCATCTGAAGCTCACTAAAAAAGTTATGTGCACCCCTGATTATACACTTAGATGTGATGACACTTTAGTCATTCACATGGTGAATAGGCAAAATCTAACTTGATTAAAGGCAGTGATGCTTTTTTTTTTTAAACGGACAAGTTGGAGAATATTTTTGTGAGTAAAAAAAGGTGATGTCTGTATTGCTATCCATGTTTGGTTCAAGTAAGAACAGCCTGTGAGAGGAGAACATGGCATGTGGTAAATCAAAGACATTTTAAGGCAATTAGCATACTGTTAAAATCTCATATCATTGCAACCCTAACAATTATGAGCAGTAAACTAATTACCAGATATTTCCTAGTAATTAATTGCTGGGTAAGTGAAGAACCGGGGACATCTGTATTTTTTTTAATGATGTTGCTGGCAGAAAAATGTAATCATTGCCTTGCTAAAATGTGTTGTTTTTTATACCTTAACTCGATGATCAAATCCTTGAATACCAGTTCAAGAAAAGAACAGGAAAAGATGACAATGTCCACAAATAGTAACAGGAAGACTAAAGCAGGGAAGAGACGGCTCGATATTGGAGTGTCCGATGTTCCCTGCAGCAGCGTGATGACGTCATCACACTGCTCTCTCTCCAGCTCAGCCGATGCTTTGCATGGAGACCCCACGGTCCCTATGCAAAGCAATGGACATCAACCGTGATAAGCGGTCATGTTTCCGTGTTTTTTCGATCGGGATTGATTGGTCCCGCTCGAAAACAGGGATGGCCGCATTATATATGGGCCAGATAGATGGCCGTGAGCATGCACAGTGCTCAAAGTGGCCATCGATTTGGCCCATATCTACATGTGTGTACCCTGCTTTAAGCAGGGAACACATGCATAGATATGGGCCAGATCACTGGGCGCTTCAAGTGCCGTGCATGCTCATGGCCATCTATCTGGCCCATATATAATGCGGCCATCCCTGTTTTCGAGCGGGACCAATCAATCCCACTTGAAAACTCAAAATGTCCATTGCTTTGCATGGGGACTGCGGGTCTCCATGCAAAGCACCGTCAGAGCTGGAGACACAACAGAGCTGTGCCTCAGTAAATAAATGAAAACTCCAATAATAAAAACATGAAAAAAATATAAACATCTATACATTACTCACCTATCCAGACTTCATCCAATGACAATGACCCCTAAAGAATAAAAAAGAAATCCCTTACCTTTCCTGCCTGCTCGCTCCTGCACCACCATGCTTGAAGTGTCTGGTCCTCCAGGCTGCAAGAAGGAGGGATGAGACTCTTACGATTTTGCTCCCTCCCTCCATCAATCTGGATCTAAATCAGGTGATGCTCTGCCCCTCCATTGTCTCTGGATACAAAGGCAGATGTGGAGGTGGTAGGTCCGCTTTAAACAGCTCCACCTGATAGTAGACAATGGCAGCGCCTATTATCTGTCTAGTTTAGGGACTTGTTGCAAAGAAGACAGAAATAGACCCTGTACACACCTATACAACCAACAAGTGAACATTACATCCACACTACATCCACATCAAGTTCTTGATACTTCAAGGGTCTTAATAGAAACTGTACTTGCTGGGGGTGAAAAGTTATATTAATATATTTTTCAATGCTGTTTTACATTTCCTATTAGGTTGATACCATTATCTTTCTACTCTTCAGACTTAATTGTCACTGCAGTTTTTATTTAATGTGGCTTTTTGCACAAACTTGGTCATTGTGATCGCTAATTGAAACAGAATTCAGCCCATGTTAATTGATAGTTTGTTTCATCGAGAGATGAAAGCGTTACTGTTCAGCTGTAGAGAAAATGTGTGTTGACCTAATGCGATGCCAGTATAGGGCTGCCAGGCGTAGGATGCCTGCTGTTTTATTTTGCTGTGGCATGGAAGCCGTGTCCAGTGGACTGGAAAACTTGAGACAGCCTTTGGACTACGTCTCGTACCACCTGCGGGGAGAAACTTGTCAGTGTTCCAGCTATTGTGTTAGTAAAAGCCAGAACATGCATCTAGCTGTGAAAATGTGGATTGATTTTCAGTGGCGATAATGAGCTTCCAAAGGAAGGAATGACAATACACTGAAATATTCATAGCACTTGCGATGAATATATTGTTCCTATTAAAGTTATACATAACAAAACCAAACTGTGGCTAAAAAAAATATACGGTATATTTTTTTTAAGTTAACTTATACTTTTAGTATGGCTAATGGAAAGCTAAACTCTAGGCAGATATTAAATAAAATGAATAGCTGTATCTCTTGAATCATAACCTTAATTTTATGAAAAGAGCACCATGTTGCTTCTCCTTCCATTGTCATATTGTGTGGCAATGTTGTAACAACTTTGAGGAACAGAGATCCTGGGGAGGTTCTGCAGCAGCAGGTAAAAGCTTTAGGACAGTACCATTCACAAATTGCAGGGGTACACACATGTAGATATATAGACATGTAGCTTTGAGTGCCGTGCGCGCTCACGGCCATCTATCTGGCCATCCCTGGATATCCCTGGATATCCCATGGATATCGGACATGACCGTTGATCACGGGCCGATGTCCGTTGCTTCGCATGGAGACCGTGGGTCTCCATGCAAAGCATCGGCTGAGCTGGAGAGGTAGCAGAGCTGTCTCTCCAGCTCCTTCGAATATCTGACAGCAGCATGATGATGTCATCACGCTGCTGCAGGGAACATGGGAGGGCTCCTATATCGAGCCACCTGCTCCCTACTTATCTGTCACACTGACAGCTGTGGTTGTTAAGGAAGATTGGAGTCCTCTTGGTGACTTACAAGTTTTTCATTCCTTCTATAAACAAAATGGCTATGGTTGGAAAGCATGGTGTCACCCCCTTTTGGTAGTGCAATGGCTAATCGCACTGGGCTTGCTATACCACTGCCTGAGGACTCATTTTACTACATGTCACAGTGCTGGCTTCTTCAGCCAATGATTGCATATGAGCGAAGGGGAACAACACATATGCTCCCCCATTCTACCCAATTTTTTTTCTTATCAATAAAATTAAGGGGAAGTGGGTCTAGGGAACATGTGTATGTGCAGTCAGGAGAGCAACAGTTAAAGGAAGTTGTTCTATTGCCTGGCATCAACCCCAAAGCTTGTAAATGTATTTTTTGTTCTTTTTTATGTATTATTTGATGTTTAATCTCAATTGTTTCAGCCTGGGATTGCTGAGCATTCCCCATGACATATAACATCACAATTTTTTTTTACTAATACCATATAATATTTTATGCAGCTTAAAGGATCACTGGATTTTTTATGCATATTTTCATTCATAATATTCTCAGTGTTATGTTTATTATGTTTAATAAAAGTGACAGGGGTTAAGATAAACCATAATACTCCCAGCAGTTGTAATAGAAAAAACAATAAAAGTCATAAAACAGAATTGATCAAATCTAAAGTTTGCACAGTGACATTTATGTTTATACATATTTATTTTTCATTTGCTCTGGGTTATCCTAAAATATGTTTATTGATTTCTGTGTTTTTGAGTATTGTAGTTTACTTTAGGATTTTCCCTGTTAAGTCTCAAATGGACATAATTTGCTATTACAATAGCTTTTTTTCCCAGTTCTACAGTTGTTCTTCTACCTACAGTTGGTAATAGAGTCCTAATCAACCCAATATAAACAGTCCAATATTTATAATTGACTATTACACATTGTATGCCTTAAAGAGTTATTAAATATCTGTGTAAAAATACCTTTGCATCCTAAAAGATGAAAGCAAAAAACAGCTTCTCATCTCTTTATTAGGCTATAGCCCCCCCCATGCACAGGTCAATACCCGTGCGATGGACCCACGATCGGTGATCACCACTTTGCACATCAACTCCCGTTCTATGAGGACCCTGGTCCTGTGTACACCCAGTGTTGTGAAATTTTTGTGTGTAATTAGGAAAAATTATAAATCCTACTTAAAGAAAAACATCAGGCTTAAAGAGTTTTTATGAATGGATGTAAAATGGATAAAGTAAAAACAGAACCTTGCCTCCCTCCAGATGCAGGTATGAGACCAGTGACTCCTATTCTGTGGCTTGTATTCCTAGTTGTTAGATTCCCCCACTTTCCACGGCCAATCCCAGAGTGTCTTGTATAAGCTCACTTTCCAAGGAGAGCATGGAAATGTATGCATCCATTCCTGTGTACTCCCAGTGTTGTGAGATATTTTCCTACTTAAAAAAATATCTCAGGACAACAGCTGGGAGCTGCTGAGAGAGGGAGACATAAGGGCTGCAAGGAGGGGGGCTCCCCCTGCACTGTGCACAGCAGCCCGTGCTTGGCTCCACCCCTTTCCTGTGTCCCGGCTCTGAGCTCTTTGTCAGGCAGCGCTGTCCGCAGGCAGGGTGTCTCCCTGTGCACTGCTTGGCCCCATGATCGACTGAGATTTAAGGACATATCCGTTTCTGGTTCGGCCAACCTATTTCAAGCGCGATTGATCGTGTTCGAAAACTGGGGTGGCCACTTTAGGTGGCACAGCATGATGTCCTCGCTCGAACCATCCATTGATCAGTCAACTACTGTATCTACACATGTATGGGTAACTTTTGTGTCCAAAAAAGCAGGGGCCACATAACCTTACTTTTATTTTATGTTCCTTTGGCTAAGTGCTTTAAAATGTGGAGTATCGCGTCTTTATTGTGGCGATGTACGCTGTCACTGGAGGGCCGTCTATAGAGGATCAATGGATGTGATTCCATAGACACCAATAGCTGAGGTCATCACGACACAGGAAAATACTGGTGCAATTATTAAGGAGAAATTCATATTGACAGTATACCCCTTTTTCATTATAGGGCACATTCTAAGTTTCATAACACATATGTGTGTAATGAGCAAAGATGATAAATTCTACTTAAACAAAAACATCAGGGTTAAAGAGTTTTTATGAATGGATGTAAAATATGGATAAATGAAAAGATTTTTCAGCCTCCAAACTTTTATATTCACTGGTCTTTTAAGTACACAACCTTGTCTCCCTTCAGATGCAGATATGAGACAAGCAACTCCTACTCCCACTCCTCTGTGGCTAGTATTCCTAGTTATGAGACGCCCACTCTTTCCAAGGCCAATCCCAGCGTGTCTTGTATAAGGTTACTTTCCAAGGAGAGAATGGAAATGTATGCATCCATTTTTGGAGAATTCTTTTAAATGTTTGTAGTGTAAAGTTTATGAATGTGTGCCAGTTGTGCAATTCTCCTGGTCTAGCTCGCAGGCAAACCTCTTTCCCTCAGTTCAGAGTTGTTATCCAATTGTTGACTATTCCAACTATAAGTGATTGGATTTGGGGACTAAAGAGGTAAATAGTTAGGTGCCTATTGAAAATAATGATTTCAACTGCACCAAAGAGAATCTGGTTAATATAGAAATGGTCAGTAGAGACAACAAAATTGATGTGGTAAAGTCAGTAAACAGGGTACAGACTGCTCGATATTCGAGCCGTCCGATGTACCCTGCAGCAGCGTGATGACGTCATCACGCTGCTGTCAGATATCGGCTGGCTGGGGAGACACAGCTCTGCTATCCCCTGCTCAGATTATCCTTTGCCTGGAGACCCACAGTCTCTAGGCAAAGCATCGGACATCGGCCGTATTTACGGTCATGTTCGATATGGCTGTTTTTGACCGGGATTGATTGGTCCCGCTTCAAAACACAGATGGGCACACATTATATGGGCAAGATAGATGGCCATGAGCGCGCACGGCACTCGAAACGGCCATCAATTTGGCCCATATCTTATCATCTGTACCCTGCTTAATTCATAGCAACCAATTAGCCTTTACTACAATCATATTATTTCATAAATGCATTGTGGTTACTTTGAGATACCGAATTCCACCCCTTACCAATCCTCTAGTTATTGATCATACATGTGTTATATAATTGTGCTTTGCACATCTTCACTCACAGACATTCCCTTATTGTTTTATACGCCTGTTCATATTTCAGTTTGTCAGTGTGGGTCTCCCTCCCGTACTGTAAGCGATTAGAGCAGATGACCCATAGTTAAGGACAATCATTGTTTGTGATTTCTCATCACCCCGCTGGCAGTATACCGTCAGTAGGCATCAGCTTCTAAGTTAGCAAGTGTATCTCCCTACTTAGGTCTGAATGAAGATCATTGTGAGTGAAACCACTAAAATACATTCCGTATACTTGTCTGCTAAGGAGCTGCGTGCTTCTGCATATTTGTGTCAGATATTTATTATGTAATATTCTTTACATTAAGGCACTAAAATAGAACTATGGGTTCTAAGAAAACGCAGCACAAGCCAATTACTCCATTATGGCCCCAGTTTTCTATGGACTATAACACACAGTGATTTCTTTCTCTTGCTTCTTCTTCCAGCCAGAACACTACTGCATAGCTGATTACAAGACATTCACAATACATTTCATGATAACTAAATGAATAAAGAGTTTCATTAAACTGTACCTTTTATATCTGCTGAATTTCATAATTTTCGGAGTTCCTCATCTAAATAGCCGGGACTGCAAAGAGCTAAACAAAGTTTGGCTCTTCCAACTCATACCTTAACGCCATTAATGTGATGAATTTGTGGAATGTATAGAATTGATGGTGTGATCTACTCAGTACATACCAATAATAAATTTATATGATCCAAGACCCACAAAGTATTTCCTCAAATATATTGGTGGTGGATGAAGCATGTATACAAAGAATTTGTTAGAGTTTCTTCTTTGGAGATCCCGCCAGTAACAGAACAGTGGTTGGTTTACAACACAAAGGATGGATTTATACCTATACCCCCCCCCCCCCACACACACACATGCACATACACTCATTTTCCACTATAATTACAATAAAAGTCAACATGTCAATGTTACTGTATACTTTGTATTGAAAGTCAACGTGCAACAGGGAGTGTTGACACAAACTGACACACATCACAATGCACATGATGAAGATGTCTTTCTAATAAACTCAATCAATACATATTATAATTTATATTATTATAATATTATAATTCAGAGCTGTTATTCTAGTATTCTAGACACGGTCAAGGCATAAGGCACAGCATTTCTTAGTGCTTCTCTTGGTTGGTTGTTGGACTTCCTGATTATAATTCTGGAAGAAAGTGCCATAATGGTGGGAATTGACAAGTTGGTGTCACTGGCATTGTCACCCAAAGTGAGTTGTTTTTTTTTTTTGGTTTTTTTTATTAAACAACAGAAAATCATTTTTAAGACAAGTGTAGCTTTGTCACAGGTTAGTTTTAGAATCGTTTTTTTTTTTGTGTGTGAAATCTTTATTATTTTTTGCATTAGAGAATAAAATAAAATCAAACATTGGACACATTACAGGAAATATATTGTCATATGTAAATACCTTTCCCTCCACCTCTCAGGCCCAGTTAAGGCCGCTTTGCCAAATTACCGAATTTGGTACCCAAAAACATATTCCATGTCCCTAAAGCGCTTTGTACATAGTGTCCTAACACAGAAAACAACATAACTTTCAAAAAACTTTTAACCTCAAAACCTACAGATCGCAGCCACCGACATCAGTCCCCCCCCCCCCTTTTGTGCCCTTTATTCCTGTCGTCAAACCTTTCAACCCTTGTACTCCCTGTTACACCTCTGGTATATCATCTATACCATCCCTTCTACCTCCGCAGGAGGGAAAAGTGTTAAGAACGCTCCCCATTTTTTGTCAAATCTTTGCTGTTGTTTGCCGTTGTGGGGCACTTGATCACCTGACCGATCATGCCGGCGCGGCGCCGGTGCAGTACTCTGGATGGGTCCCCAGCAGGCAAAGGCAAACAAGATTTTCAGGTGAAACACAGAAACATAGGTTTTGTAGCTCAACACAGAGAGTCCACACAGGTACATGCTGCTCCCCAGTCACACACAGTACTGGTTCCAGGGTGGAGCATCTGACTGAGCAAGTGAGGAGATTATATAGAGCTGTAACAAGCTCTAATGAGAAAACAGCACACAGCTGTAATCACCCTGAACCAGTCCCAGCAACTCCAGCTCCCTCTGCTGGTCAGATAGTAAAGTACTTGCAATATTGCCGGTATCGGGGACACGAACAAACAAACAAACAAACAAACCGCAATCCCTTATGTCTCCACTTATGGAAGACCTTATACTGGGTCCCCTCTGGAAACATAGGGTTACCCAATATCGGTAAGTATTTAAAAATCGTGTGTGGGAGCTGTTGCAATTTCCTGGTTTCTCTGTACGCAATTACAGTATCTCTGATCAGCGTGTTTTTCTTGAGCGTCTGAGCTATCCTGGAGACCGGGCAGTGTAACAGTGCTCCCAGGTCCCAAGGGTGTGCCATCGCTTTTTCCAAATCCAAGTTGGAGTAACAGGTGGTATCCCCAAGCCAATCTAGAGCATGTCTGGCTATGCTCGCTATATTATACTTCCTAACATCTGGGAAATTCACGCCCCCATCTAGCTTGTCAGGGTACAGCTTTTTGAGGGAAATCCTGGCCCTCCTGCCCTGCCATATAAACCTGGAGAAGGCTCTGTCAATTTTTTGGATGTCGATATGCCTAATCAATTTTAGAATCGTTTTAAATCATTAACTCTGTACTTGGAATGGCAAATTCTCCTTGTAAACCTCTTTCTGCAAGAGTAGATCATAAAGAAATATATGGCCAATCTGATTATATATATATATATATATACTTGATTACATATATATATTTTATATATATATATTAATTTTTTTACTTTTTTTTCTTTACTTTCCTTTTTTACAGACAGAGCGTACTTGATGATTATATTTTGACCCAAATATAAGCCGAGGTACCAAATTTTACCACAAAAAAACCCCTGAAAAAAGTGAATGGCTTGAGTATAAGCCTAGGGTGGGAAATGGAGTAGCTAAGACACTGAAACACACAGTAAACTTGCTTTGTTTTGGGATGTCATTTTTGAACTAGCTAACTAGCTGAACTAATTGGAAATCCCCTAAACATTTTATTGCCAACATTGCTGGAGATGTAGAGAAGGGCTCTAGGAACAAAAAAAAACCATATTACTCGAGCCCATGTGCTTTTTGCATAAATTAAGTTCAAAGATAAGTAGATGTAAAAAAAAATTCAGCTTGGTTTGAACCTAATCAATGTAAAGTACATGAGCTAAAACAATAATTTATCATGTTTCTACATCTCGTTTCCACATCTCCAGCAATATGTTGGCAATGATACCTTGTTAAGGGGCTTTGGAATTAACAAACAAAGACCACCCAGGCAACTCCAGGCAATTAAACAATTTTTATCTTTTTATTTGAGTAGAAGTCAAATTTTTTTTTGCATGTATATGGTAATTATTGCTCTGCTTGGCTGATCCATAGACAGGAAGCAGAAATGTGACATGGTCAACGGATCCTGACCAGCAAACCAAGCAATCCGCTGATCAAATTGATCATGTGTATCCCAATGCTGGGCACTTTTCTTAGGAGAACTTATGGCCCCCATACATGCACAGATATATGCGGCCGATTAAAAACAATCAGTTTTTTTTAGATCGGTCGACTGAAAATTGCATGCCCACATGGTCCGATCTACAAAAATTGATCGTAATTGTGAAAAAAATCGATCAAGCGGACATGTCGGAAAATTTTGATCAGTTGCGTACAAATTTAGTACAGATTATTTTGTAACCGTTCTTGATTAGGGATGGACCGAACTGTTTGCCGGAGAACAGTTCGGCGGCGAACGAGCATGTTCGCCCATCCTCTCGCCGGCGGACAGTATGGGTGTTCGACCCGCCCCGTTCGCCGACGAGAAGAAGATCTAAATTCTTCCTCCGGCAGGATCAGAACCTGCGAGATCGTGCCGGAGGAAGAATCTTTTCACTACAAGACCGGGCAACTATGCGTTCCAGGTTGCGGTCCAAGGATTTTATTTCCGATTCAAATTCCCCGCCTAGAGGCGGGGAATTTGAATGTGTCCGCGAACAGGGCGGATGGCGGACTTATTTAAAAGTCCGACACGCCCGTTCGCGGACAGTAAATGGCGATGTTCGCCCATCTCTATTCTTGATCATTTGCAAACTAAAAATTCATTGTCATCATATGGCCATGCCCTCTGTACACAGCACCTAAACGATCAGCCCGATTAAACAATTTCATGGACGATCAAAAATGAGAAAATCGATCAAAAATATGGTTATATGGTATATTTTATTTTCCATCAATCTCCGATTGTACGATTGAAATAAATTGATTGTTTTTAGTCTGTCCGACACAAAAATCTGTGTATGTATGGGGGGGGGGGCATAAGGCTCTATCCCTCGTTCCATTAGACTTGCTCCTTCATTTAACACATAAAAAAAATCCCTAAAAACCCTCCTCTTCACTCTGGCCTACCCATCCTCTCACTCCTAGCATTACCGCCATGACAATTCTATCCCTCCACTTATTGTATACTCTGTTCCCCAAATTATTAGATCATAAGCCAGACTGGGCAGGGTCCTCTACTCCCCCTGTGTCATCACCTGTACCTGTGTGTATTATATTGTGTTGCATCTCTAATTTATTGTACAGTTCTGTGAAATATGTTGGCGCTATATAAATGAATGATAATATTAATAATAATTTGCCATGCCTACTGTGTTCATATTGTAGGGGTTGATATTTCTGGGTTTGTGTAAAGGTGGCCATACACAGGTCTATTTCCCACACGATTCCTGGCCGATCGATCACCAGGCACGTGCACGCCGATGGATCAGTGAGGAATCGAGTGCAGCCCACCTTGACCGATCGACCCCGCCCGATTGACATGGCCCCCAAATCGGATCGGCCAGGGAACCAACCTGTTGGTGTTTTCTGATCAATCGGGAACACATCAAGGGGCGTTGACATTTGTGAATCGATCGACTGGAAACAGAATCGTCCAGAAATCGGTGGCCTAAGGTGGTAGGCACAGACTTGTATGGTTGATCGATCAACACCTGTGGCTTCAGCGGAATCGATCGGATGGTTGATTGATCGCTCGGGAATCGACACATGTATGGCTAGCTTAAGAATTTGCAGCATGATCCTTGCACTGACCCTGATATAGTATTTGGGCAAGACCCCTTCTGGCGATGATCAATGTCACTCAGTATGGTCACACAGAAATTTAGTATACTGTATACAGGAAAATATAGGCATAAGCATTCAGATTTTCGCAAAAGCCGGTCCATCATTGGTTCTCTTTATGACAACAGGCCTTCATAAGTTCATGAAACTACATTTCATAGTCAGTGTTTACTTTGGACCAGAAGAAAGTAGATTACATGTGTCGTTTGTAAAGAATTGGCCCTTTCATTAGAGTATCTAAGGTGTGAAACATAACAATTTTTACGTAGGAGCTCTGGAACTAGAGGCGTTATCACCGTATCTCAACAGAACTATTGACTATTGAATTCAGCTTCCTTAGACATATTTTTTTTTATTGAAAGTGTTCCAAGACTATGTAATAGGGCTGAAACATGGCTTTATGATGGTGGCACAATGTAAACATTCATACGTATACTCATGGGTGTGCCTGGATTTGTAAACCAGATATTTATGTAGTAAAACAGAACGACAGCTGTATGGTGACTGAATCTACATTAGAGGGTGTATATAATAAATGGTGAAATGTAATGTGACAGCAGTATAGATGAAAAATTCTTATATAAACCAACAATATATAAGTATTATATTATTACTATTATTAATATGAGCTTGTAGATGTAATATTTATTTCTCAGTACTGTCAAGCCTTTCAGTATACAGTTTCCTTTCATTTGTTTTGTTCTTGGGATTTTTTTGTAAAGTTTCCTGTACCAGGATTCAGAAACATCACTAAGGGCAGAACTCCACTACGTTTTGCCAAAACGTGGCAAAATAATAGTGGCCAAATTCTCTGTATGCGCCACATTCATTTAAAATGGACGCACAATGTGTACAGAAAAATGTGTTAAAAAAATCACCGTTTCAGAATGATAGGATATGTACAAAAGACACAACCACTATGATTTTGCTACAGTAGTATAGTTCTGGCCAAAGGCTGAATGAACTACCGCGCAGTGTGGATGACCCCAGCTTTCCTCTATGGAAAATTACAAAGGTGACACACTTCCAACACTCTGCTGGCTTTGTAGGTGTGTTGACGTTACGCATGGCATGATGCATGGCAATCACGTAACGCGCCCATTCATATACAATGGGTGTGTTGTGTTACGTGAACAAAATGCACCCAATATGTTTTTAAAGTACATTTTGTTAATTAAAATTGTTAGGACGACGTTTCCATAATACCCCTCTGTTGTCAGTGATTTAGCCTTACTGCTTAAGGATGAAAACAATAAAAGACACACAGATACATACAGTAATACCCATACACGGATACATTTTTTGTTTGATTTCCCAATGATCGATCGCTGTGCGCATTTGTGATGATTGATCGTTCTCGAACTGAACACTGCTCACCTAGAGCAATTGATTCCGCTCTAAGAAAATGTTGGCCCAACAGGGATCCAATGTGTTGGTAAATCCCTGTTCGATCGCAATTATTTTGGATGGGGACCCTTGATTCCCATCCAAAGTGTCGGCCAGGGATAGAGCACCCAAAGTGGTGCGCATCGATTCACTGAACAATAGACATGCAATCGTTTGTTGAATTTTGCAAACGATTACAACGACCGATAAAAAAATTACCAACATGTTTGATGACCTTTTTGAATGATTTTTTGTTCGATGTCGAACAAAATGTATCCATCAAACAATTGGTCATTCTAGATTTTTGTTCAATCAACCAAAAAAAATGTTCATTCTTTGTTGATTGAACATAAAATTTACACGTGTAAACCCACCTTTAGATCTCCTTGTGTTTTACCAAAACCATGTAATATGAGGGACTAAACAGTCAAGTCTACCTGTGTTCTATCACAGAGAACACTATACTACATAGTTGTTGGTAGATCTAAATGATATCTGACAGAGATCTAAAGCAGGGAACAGACGGCTCGACATTGGAGGCGTACGATGTTCCCTGCAGCAGCGTGATGACGTCATCTCGCTGCTGTCAGATATTGGCTGGCTGGGGAGACAGCTCTGCTATCTCTCCAGCTCAATCGATGCTTTGCATGGTCTCCATGTCTCCACATCGGCCGTGATTACCGGTCATGTACGATATCCCTGTTTTCGAGCAGGACTGATTGGTCCCGCTCGAAAACAGGGATGGCTGCATATGATATGGGCCAGATAGCTGGCTGTGAGCGCGCATGGCGCTTGAAGCGGCCATCGATCTGGCCCATATCTACATGTGTGTTGCCTGCTAAAGGGTGTATTGCCAGCTTTAGAGGCGGGAATGAGTGAGCTCCCCACTTTGTTCTCATCCATAGAAAACAGCACTATCATTAAGGCAAGCTGGTTATGACAGATACCTGTACATTACTTATCTTAAAAAACGATTTAGTCTGGGGCATAAGACCTCAGGTAAATTAATGTGTTTACCACTAATTAAATGACCATCAAAGTGTTTTTAAATTAAAATTTTAATATTAATCTGTAAATACTATAATTGTAATAATATATATAATAAATAATAACTAACTGTTACTAAGCACCAACTTCTAGAATTATTTAGAATTATTTAGAAGGATCTCTTAAGGCTGCCATACACGGCACGGATTCGTGCCGGATTCCGGCGCGATGGATTCCGGGCGCGTGCACGCGGATCCATCGTGCCGGAATCCCCTGCAGCCCACCTTGCCCGTCCGACCGCATCCGATGGATCGGGGGCACAGAATCGGATCCGAGGAAGAACCAACCTGTTGGTCTTTTCGGGTCCGATTCTGCTCTGATCAGGGGCCGTTGCGGTCAGGGAGGCGATCCATCGGACACGGATCCGGCCGTGCAAGGTGGGCTGCCACGATCGGATTCCCTAATTGGCTGATCGTTCTCACCTGTGGATGCCGGCAGAATCGCCGGAATCCATCGGTGCTGAATCGATCAGCCAGGGAATCCGTGCAGTGTATGGCTAGCTTAAGAGCTGAAAATAATTCCAAGGGTTCCCCTCTACCAAATAGCATAGAAAGTTGAGACGGTCTTCCGCCCATCCCATACATTTCCCTTTTTGTTTCCGTTCAGCATACAGTGCTAGTCATTGTCTATCTCATCTCTTCAATACATTGCAAAGCTGAATTGTTAGAAACTCGTGTCTTTATTCTCTATGGGGTACATTGTCAGCATTGCTGATTTGTTGACTCTACTTGAGGTTACAATTTGACATAACAAGTGCTGAATTCTAGGAAGTTTGAGTCCGGATAAGAAAGATGAGCCTTTTCCTTTCTAGATCTTTATTTAATTCAATAAACAAAAATGAACTCAGATGGGGGCAGTACAGTAAACACGGAAATTATTGTCCTGTTGGTTACTTGTAACTTTGTCATGACTGTCTGATCTGATATAAATTATTCAACTCGGCTTGGGATTAAGTTAAAGCCTTCAATTTTTGTAATTTTGGATCAAGCATAGAAGTGTTAGAACCTCCCAATGTTTTGCCCGTGGCATGATTTTTTTTAAAAAGTGTGGCGATTCTCTGCCCTCCCTCCCCCTACACCAAACTTTCCTTGCAGGGCCCCCCTTTTCTATTTAGGAACATTATCGAGCCCCCCCCCCTCACCATTCAAACACAGGTTCAGAATGAGGGTCAGCACCCCCCGGAATACCTTCACGCCCCCCAGGTTGGGAACCACTGCCGTGTAACTCAAAGCTGGAAAAAGCTGGTGATTCCATAACATGGAAGGGCTATGGCATACTATGGTATACTCTACATGGCTGCGAGCTCGCCGGGGATAGTGGAATATCCCCGATTTGTAACTGGTTAGTTGAGTCGGGGTAACCGCCCAGGAGGTTAACCAGAATTTAACGTTTGCAGGATGTACCAAGGTGGGGAACCCACTGCAAGTGTTAATGATTGTTTAGTCAGTCTGAGAAAGGAGCTACCTTCATAGAGGTTCTACTTTATATTACTTTGTTAGACACCACAAAGATAACAAAATAAAATACATTAAGTTCTGTAGCCCTTATTGTTTGCTCTATAAGATGCAGCCAACCCCCCCCAAAAAAAAAATAGGGGTGAAAACATCTGTGCATCAGTATACTGTCCATGCATTCATGGAGAAAATCTGCTGAAAGCTGCAGCCTGTGTCTCGCTCTGATCACTCCCTGCTCTCCCCCTTCCTCCTCCAAAGTATCGATTAACACAGTGAATCAAGAGTCAACAAATCAGCAATGCTGACAATGTACCCCATAGAGAATAAAGACATGAGTTTCTAACAATTCAGCTTTGCAATATATTGAAGAGATGAGATAGACAGTGACTAGCACTGCATGCTGAACATTAGATTGGATTCTGCATGTTTATAGAGAAGGCAGTATTCGTTCTGAGATTTTGGTTATCGCAACTGATGTATTTATGTGATTGTACAAAGCCTTTGTTGGTTGGGTGGCCAACCCAATATGAATGTAAAGGTTCTCCTTCATCCGGGTCATAGTATATTTGGAAAAAAATGTCAAAGCAACTGAATTTCAACAGGCTTTCTCAATTAATAATTTTCTGAATTTAAAACGCCTGCTGCATGACTAGCTTGTCAAAAATTGCTTTGGCTTACCATAGGCTGAGTATGTTTGCACAGTTACTGATATTGGCACCTCTGATATTCAGACAGCAATGCTAACCCTTGTGTTACCTTGTCATTTGTGTATCAGAACAAGTAAAATGTGAAGTTGCGGTATGTATCTGGACTAAGCGGTTATCCTGTCATTGCTCTTTGTCACTACCATAAATAGCAAACAGACATGCCAGCATGGTGTCAGCTTGTTCTTATTTAATTTCCAGCAGACATTCAGATGATTTATGGCTTTATTTTTTTGAATTTCTACACTTGCATCTCTAGATATGTGTGTTAAAGTCTTACTTGGTGTCAAAGTGAAATACAATTGGTGTTGTTCCTAGTGGGATTAAAGGTGAAACGTGTTATTGAAAGGATCAGAATCCTGCTGATTTTTTACAAAAAATTGGTGTGCATTTTGAAGGAAAGTGAGGACCATGGTGAGCAAAGGTAATGTAGAGATACGTATTGCAGCAGTTAACTATTGAAATATAACAAACACTTGTGGGTAGTGGAAGGTCTTGTTTTCCCACATTGGAATCCACTCCTCTCTTTCCTTAAGCTGGCCATACACCTTTAGATCTCTCTGTCAGATATCCTTTAGATCTACCAACAACTATGTAGTGCTGGGTCCTCTGCGATTAAACACAGGTAGACTTGATTGTTTAGAAAGTCCCTCCTATTACATGGTTTTAGTAAAACAAAAGGAGATCTGAAGGAAATCTGATAGAGAAATCTAAAGGTGTATGGGGGGGGCCTTTGTCTACTGTTTATCACTTTCGATAAACAGGATTTGACAACATATGATAACTAATTTATAGTTTATGTAATATAGTTCCATTTGTAGATTGTAGATACATAATGTATGTACGCAATCTAATGATTTCTTGTTCATATTCTTAAAACTAAAGCAGGGTACAGACGGCTCATCAAGAATATGTAGAAAATCTACATCTAGATTTTTTTTTTTAAGTGTATGGCTACAATTTCTGCAGATATGAATGTGACACCGAGCCTCCAAGTATTCATCTGCATTTGGGTAAGTTTTAAATTACTGAATACTGTATGTGCTAGCTAGATACTAGTGTACCATTTACAATGAATAAAGCAGGGTGCAGATGGCTCGATATTCGAGCCGACCGATGTACCCTGCAGCAGCGTGATCACGCTGCTGTCAGATATTGGTGGGGCTGGGGAGACAGCTCTGCTCTCCCCAGCTCAGCTGATGCTTTGAATGGAGACCCGCGGTCTCTAGGCAAAGCATCGGACATCGGCCGTATATACAATCATGTCCGATATGGCTGTTTTCAAGCAGGATTGATTTGTCCCGCTCGAAAACGCAATGGGCACATATTATATGGGCCAGATACATGGCCTTGAACGTGCACGGCGTTCGAAGCAGCCATCGATCTGGCCCATATCTGCAGATCTGTACCCTGCTTAACAGCCTATTGCAACCATCCTGAGCCCAAAAGAAGTTTGCATGTATGCTGTGTAACCCCAACTACACCAAATTTCTGCAGGTAGCTGCCAATCACCCCCAATGGCATGCATTGTATCCCTGTGGTCAACTGCGAGGTAGATGCGGTATGTTGGATCTGCCCGGAACTTGCTGTTCATGGCCAATTGGGAGCAGGAAACAAGCAGCTCCTGATTTGAAGTCAAAAGCCTGTTTGAGGCTTGCCTTTCTTTTTTAGCTGTGAATCTAATAAACCAGTCTCCGTATCTCATACTGTTGCATGTTTGATTGTGGATAGGCAGAGACCGTCACTATATTGTGACAAATATAAGGCAGACACACAATCTATATTGTACAGACACCACCACCAATGTCCACAAATACAAACAGTTCTGTGCCACAGTGTGTATGACCATTCTGTACCTATAGACCTAGGAAAAGAAGTAGCCTTGATCTTACCATCTCCTTCAGGTACCCTGAGACAACATCTATATGAAGCAAATCATCATAGATATGATGATTCTATGCTACTCTACTATTACTATGCACTTTTAGTTACTAAAAATAAACAACAACAACAAACTCTTTTTCATTAGCTTACAGCCATTTCACCTTCTCCATCTTTTTGTACATCCTTTTCTTACTAGCCACCTACAGCCAGACTCACTAATAGACATTGCTCCTCCTTGCTGCTATCCCTCCTGAAAACCAATATCTCTAAAGACAATGTCCTCTGCCATGGTGTCCCCAGTTCTTTCCTTCAAAGCCAGACATCTTGCAAAGGTGTACAGAGGGCGGCTCTGGGAAGATATACATAGGTCTCAGCAGTGTGGGAAGCATAAACTTATTCATGGTCAAGGTAATTGTTGGCCTTCTTCTGCCACCTGTATCTCCAGTCTGATTCAGAATGTTGGGTAATGTTTCCACATCCGCCCAGACCCCTTGCGCTAAGCACAGTGCTTGGCGGAGGGTTCCAACGGAGCACATACACTTGACCTGCTCAGTGGATGCTGTGCTCTCACTGCGCTGAGCCGTTCCGCCGATGCAGGGTTAACACAGTAGAGTACGTTAACCCCTGCATTGGCTGAGGTCTGAAAAAAGCATCCGCCGGCCAGATAGTGTATGTGATCCGTCGGGATCCCAGTCAAGCACTGTGCTTAACGTAGGGGTCCCGATGAATCACAGAATGCAGTGGAACCCCCCTTATATCCATCTCCACATTTTCAGAATAAATTAGCTTGTGCAATAGGAATTGTTGACTGGCTTTGACAACGAAATGCAGCATGATTTTGTAGACCAATTTAACCCCCCAATCGATTCCAATTGTCTGTGGGGGCAGTTAGCCTTCACTAGACATTCCCCATTTGCTTCACCAAGAACATATATGGAGGATAAACGGTTCTGAAAAGAACCAATCCTAGACACTTCCTATAAATTAGGTAGAGTTGCGAATTGTTTTAGTACTGGCTTAAGCCCCCCCATACACCTTAAGATCGATCCATACAATCTCCATTAGATCTACCAACAACTGTGTAGTATAGTGGCCTCCCTGCTTATAAGACATAGTGATTGGAAGGATTAGAAAGATCCTCATATTACATGGATTTGGTAGAACAAAATTTGATTGTACAGAAATTGTATGGAAAGATTGTAAGGTGTATGGGGGCCTTAACATGTAGTACAAGTAAATTCAATTGTTTTGTGAATGACGAGGTGCATTTTTGGCATGATACAATTTACTTCTGTGTTGTGTTTATGGCTGTAGACAAGCTGCCTACATTTTCCGATGCCAGAATTGATCGTTTCTGCTACTAAAAGCACTTGACATGGACTCTGTGGACTCTTATTACCTGTATGAGAAATCTCTACTTAAGGCTGTGTGTCCCAAGAGACAGAAAAAGAAAGGTTTCTATTATTACATCGTGTAAATAAAAAATAATACCATGGGATACAGTTATATATAGTTTCTCCTCTGATCATGCAGTTACTCAGTCAATATTTCACTAGACTAAGTTGTACAAGAAAAAAAAAATCAATGATCTTTGTCCTGCAGAAATTCTGTTTACATTGACATTCGAGTTATAAGCAGGATCATCTTGAATTTCTGGATAAAACAGCTCACAGCCCCCAGGCACACAAGAAACTAAACTATAAGTCCGCTACTTTTATTGAAAACAAGTCTTTTATGAGTTTCCCCAGTGAGCTATTCCAGTATATACACTGAATTCTTATTCACTGTATGGGGGGATTCACTGAATCCCCCCATACACCTTCAGATTCCTCCATACAACTTTCATGAGACCTACCAACAACTATGTAGTATAGTGACCTCCCTGGTAGAATACATAGTGATTGGAAGGTGTAGAAAGGTCCTCCTATTACATGGTTTTGGTAGAAGAAAAGTTGGTTGTACAGAAGTTGCATGGTAATTGTATGTGGTGTATGGGGGGCTTAAGGTAGACCCCTACACCTGTGTATCACAATAGCCTTTTATGGGGATTAAAGGCTGAATTTCCAGCACTGTTTCTAAAACTATAATGTTGGGTGCTTAATGCCGTCCTATCCACTAAAGATTAAGTATCCTAAAGCTAGCCACACATGGTTAGATTTTGGCGTTCAATCAACGTTTTTCTATGAAAAAAGCGATCGATTGTAAAAAAAACGATGTGCTGCCCACATAGTACAATCGGCGGTCATTAATCGATTTTTGTCAAATCGTCGATTGAAAAGTGATCGGACATGTTGGAAAATTTTGCTCGATTGTACAATCATCGAACGACATTCCTTGCAGCTTTTTTTTGGTCAATTTTATTTGGCTCGATTTGTGTGGCTACATTCCTTTAACTTCCCATTGAAACTAAAATCGTAAGAGGAATTCAATCGACGATTTTGGATTACTTTGATTAACTTTTCAGCCGAAATTGAACAATAATCGTACTCCCCATGTGGTGTACATGGATTAAATTAAAATCATTTTTTCAATTTGTTTGATCGAACTATAAAATCGAATTTAACCTCGATTGAACGCTTAATTGAACCATGTGTGGCTAGCTTAACAGGAAAAGTTTTTTATATAGAGCTTTTGACATTTCATGGTGCAAGCAATGAAACCCATTTGTGTCCATCAGCTACTAATTTTATCCACCATGGACTACAACTTTTCTAACTCCATGCAATATAGAGTGGTTTATAGACTTTTGTTCTGTACAGAAGAAACAAACTTCAGCAATTCAAATTTTTTTTGTAAAAAAAAAAAAAAAAAGCTGGTTCATCGTTGGGCTTCTTTTGTAAAAATCACCATGCCTTTTTTAACTACTTTGCTGAAAAATATAATTTTTTTGCAAATTTCTTAGTATACAGCACCAAAGGAATGACCTTTCTCCACTTTCTATTGTCTGCCATGTTAACATGGTGTGGTGGCAGACAAAAAGGGATGGGATACTGCTGTGCCCTCTGTAGAAAACTCAAAATATTCATGCATACACTACATTCACAATAGATTCATAAAATAAAAATCGCATAAGGATCAGATCAGAATCCTAATAAATAAAATTGCCCAAAAACTATTTTGTATTCCCTTTACATTAAAGTTTCATGCTGGCAAAGTTCAGATGCCTCATGGGATATGGATACCTACTAAAAGAAACAGCTAGGCTAGTCCCCACTGTGTGACACGATTGGGTCCCATGCAATGTGGGTGATTTGTACAGCGATTGCGCAGGATTTAGGATGCAAGTTTTAGTTGGTGGGACATTAAAATGAGATCCCAGCCCGCACCGCGTCCGTGGTCAATTGCGGATATGGGAATAAGCCCCATCAAATACATTGCAGCGTTCACCCTATTGCCCTGAAGTGTAATTGAAATCGCGCCGTGGGTGATCGCTCAAGTGGGGACAAGCCCTTAAGGTGGCCATACACGGGTCAATATTTGAATCGATAAGAGCACAATCGAACGCCGTGCGCAGTGATCGATTTGTATTGAAATTCATTGCAGCCACCCTTTCTTGGAGTGGGATCGATTAGAACCTCAGTCAAACAGGGAAGCAAGGGTCTCCATCCAAACGTGACTCCATCGAGCATAATTGATTGCTCAAAGGTGCTGTGCCTCGATAATCCGTTCAACAGTGGTGATCGCAGGTATCGTCCCATGTATGGGGACCTTTAGGGAGAGGACTAGTCACACTATAAAGCCACAATATATATATATCCATTCCTGGGGAGAATAATGTTAGTATTTTACAGCTTTACTACTTATAATTCTCTTTAAAATTTCTTATCCAGCTGACAAGGTACTTATCCACATTAGCACGATCCCCTTCATGTTTCCATAGTGATAAATATTCCATTTCGTGATCATTTAGTGAAGTGGTGAGGGTCTCCAGAAACCACTTTCTCAAAAAGAGTTTATGATGAGCACGACTATGGGGGTTATCAGTGTCTAAATATTTCTTCTTTACTTTTGGATAAATAAGTCCCTACTCGAATCCCATCATCCTTTTCTTCCTGTCTAGGAGACACATAGAAAGTAAGGAATTATTTGTAATGGAGACATTGGCAACAATACAAACCTTACAAAGAGTTTTGTAACTTCTTTATCCAGTGACACAGGAAGCTACACCTTCCAGACACTGCAGCTCATGGTTTCAGGAAAAACAAAAAGCAAAGGGCAGGACTATGGGCTAATTTGCACAGTGAGGTGGAAATGCTTCATTTCTACATTGAAAACCTTTGTTGGCCAGGAAATGTAGCGTTACACATTCCCTGGTCAGTGATCAGGTGATCGCCCATTAGGATAACATTGGTACTACACACGGGACGGGGTTTCAGGACAACCGATCATGTGAATTAGCCCTGAGTGTGGTCATGTTCTGATTGACATGATACAGGCTTTTGACCCATCCCGCTGTATTTGAAGCTAGCATGGCTTACTTAAAGCGGTTTTAAACACAAATGAAAAAAACACATATACATTGACTCACCTCTCAGCAGTTCAGATGCTGGAAAACTGCTACACAAAAAA
>CM070037.1:34895240-34958733 GCA_036250615.1 Ptychadena robeensis | reverse complement strand
TTGAGCTTTGAGCATTACAGCCGCCTCTGTCGTCTGATTGATTCCTGTGTACCTTACAGTATCATTTCAGAGATGTTTGTAAATGCAGACTGCTTGCCTAGGTGCTTGATTCTTTAAACCTTTGGCAAATTACCATAATGCAGTGGTTCCCAAACTTTTCCTGCAGGAACATTATCGAGCCATCTGGCCACCCAATTCAAACTACACAGGTTTAGATTAAGGACCATTTTACACTAGCTGCATTTTTTTTTACCGGTATCGTGTACTAGTACTAGTGTGAAATGGCCATTAAAATTTATTTGAATTACAACAATTTTATTTGTTTTTTATACCAATCCTGCAGAGCCTTTTTTTTTATTTTATACATAATTTTGTTTCAAACATTATTATATTCAGGATGTCTATTAGACCCTTGTACGGACATATTTTGGGAAGTTACAGGGCTACAACATAATAAAAATCCATTAGAGTCTATGGTGTGCATTTGGTACAGAAATCTAGACCTCAGCAGTGCGCTAGGGAGGTTAATGAACCCCGGAATTCAATTATTAAAGAGTGTGTACTAATACTTATACAGTGTGTGTATAAGTATATATGTATACTAATATATACGAATACTTACAGTATATGTATTTATATATATTAGATCTTATTTAATGTTCAGATGTGCTGCTTTGTGCAAGTCAATACATTTATTTTTGTTCTTTTTCTTTTAGATAAGCAGCATCAGGTCCTGAACCCGCTCTGAAAACAATGTTTGTCCTCCTAAGGTAAATGATTTCTGTTCTGTTTTTTATTTCTGATTGGACACGGATCTGTATTCCAATCACTTTGTAAAACAATGATAGGAAGGGCAGGATGTGTTAATTAGATGTTTAGGTTGAGCAGAAATTTGGCCTCAGATCTGTTTGTGTGGAATAGGCCAACATGCTCTTATTAAATGTTTCTGCTGACAATCATTCAGGTCGGGTCAGCACAGCATGTGCCCCGTGGATGCAGTGATAATGACCAGCTTGTCCCTGTGACTGTACTCTTCATGTTTGAAATATTCCTGGGAACAATCCTAGTATTGGCATGGGAGCTGAGAAGCACACATGCAGAGAGATAAACGTCAACCTAGGAACGTACAATGTACAAATGTGTTCCTTGGGGTGGGCAGGATGACCAGTACGCTGAGCTGTGAGCTATGTACAGTTGCATTGTTTATCCCCTTGACACTTGTGGTAGTGTGGGGTGCGGAGACACTGGAAAGTCTGAGGCCTGGGAACTAAGGATCCTAACAGTCGAATTCCAATGATTAATGGAAAAGATGTATTATTTCCTAAACCTTCAACATTCTATTTGGACTATAGTTCAACAAGCAAAAGCACAGCACTCGGGTACTCAGATACTGGGTTGTGATTTATGCAGATATAAACCAAAGACCTTCCTCAAAATAATTCCCTGCTGATTTATATCCAGTTGTGTGCCCTTCTTGTTCAGATTTTCTTAAGAAAAAATAAAGGAAATCTGTAAGCAATTTGTGTAGAACATTTCTATCAGCTGTGATCTTATCCTACTGTAACCTATCAGACATATTTTACATGCTCTGACTTTCCAGCATCCTGGACCACCTTTATATGTGCTAGCTCAGCAGCTAGCCCTCTACCATGCCATGCAGCCAAGGACACTATATGCAAGGAGTATGTTCCCCTTTGCGTGCATGGTGACACCATAATTCTTTTTAAAGAGACCCAGTGACCAATCATCTAAAAGTGTATTTCTCTCACATGACATGTGAAAGGTGTTTTGACATATTACAGTATCTGCTTACCAGTCCAGTTAGATGTGTTAGCTGCTGAAGTTTACCCTAATTTTTATTTCCTATTGATACGACCTGAAGCACATTTTTTGCACTATGGTGACACTCCTTTAATTTTTTGTATCTGACTAGAAAATTGCAATGTTACTAAAAGGCTTCTATTTTAATTTTGCACAACCGACACCTGCCTCTGTCTTCACCTCTATAGCATAGGGGGATTTATAGACTATCGAACCCAGGTGTCCTCCACTTGCGCCCCCCTAGCTGTAATTGCATAGGAACTCACCTGTCCTCTGCTCTCCCGCTCACAGGTCCTCGCCAGGAATTTTAAAGAGTGGTAAGAGGAGGAGAGGCAATACACTTACATGACGTACTTGCATACGTAAAAGCCAATCAGCAACCCAGATGGTGCCTGAGCAAGTCCCTCACTTCTCCTCTTATCTAGTGTTGGCGGGGGATCAGCAGACTGGTGAGTGCCTATGCTCCTACTATTCCACCAATGAATGGGCGATGATTGTATAATATATATTGCGGCACATAGCCTTTGAATCAATGGCATTACCATACTAAAGACAATCTATCTACAATATATATATATTAAGATATAAAAAATATTTTTGTTTTAGATTCACTTTATTGCAGATGAAGGGCAGATATGGTCATGTTCATAATGAAGTGAATCTTTGTGTTATTTCTCTCAGATCTGTACAGTAACACAGCTCTGCTGTGTGGTGGGCAACTGAGTCGATATGGAGGCCCACAAGTGTGGCCCTTGACCAAGGGGTGCACATAACATTTTCAATCTATACTGACCTGTATAAGCATTTTATAATGTAAATAATTAAATAATGACAGCAGGTATAGCTTTTTCAATTTCTAAATAACAATACTTATTTTTTTTAATGATACTTCAGGCATTAGGGAGCACTGTAGTATGGTAATGCACAGTTTGTGTCATATATATCATCAAAGACTTTTTATTCAAGTGTGATGTGCCCCTATTCTGAGATTATGTGACGCAATATATATTATACAATCACCCCCATTTGTTGGTGGAATAGTGTCACCTGTCCTCTGAGTCCTCCCCTCAACAAGTCTTTGCCTGGGACCTCCTAAGAATGGGAAGAGGAGGAGAAGCGAGGGACTTGCTCAGGTGCTGTCTGGGTCGCTGATTGTCTTTTATGTAAGCCAATCAGCATACTCAGCTGGAGCCTGAGTTAGTCACGCTGAGTAAAGCTAGCCACACACGGTTCAATTTTGGTTCAATCGATGCTCGATTAGATCGAGGAATTCAATCGTCGAATCGAAAATCGATCTTAATCGCATCAACATACACCCCACATTGAGTTTGCCACTGTGGTGAGATTTCAATTCCAAAATATTACTAAAATCGTGGATTTTGGTATGGAAACGATTGAAGTTCAGATTGAAGTGGTCTATGTTATTATATCTAATCGATCCAGGAGAAACACCACAAACATCGACGATTATAAAACAATTTTGGCACAATCGACGATTTTCCAACATGTCCGATCAAAATTCGATACATTTTTCTGCCTTCATTAAACAATTATCGTCGATCGTACCAAGTGGGCATTTCTCGATTTTCGTTCAATCGATGAAAAAATTCATCTAATCAAGCATCAATTGAACCAAAATCGAAGCGTGTGTGGCTAGCTTAAGTCAGTAATGATGCTTCAGCGGGAGATCGGTGGACAGGTGAGTTCCTATGCCCTATGCATTAACAATTAGGTTTCAGGGGCCACAAGTGGAAGACAGTATGCATTACTGTGCTCATATCACCTCTAAATTTTCAATGTGATAACTAAGTTTGGAAAGGCATTTGGTATTTAAAAAATGATTTATATCCTTTTTAGTTGAATTTAGATTTAACCCACTTATTAAAGCTTTATTTTATGAAACAATTACCCAAAATATATATTATGCTTTTTTCTTTTTAAACTTTTACCTAACTTTTGTGCCAATAAATATTTCCTATGTCTGTTCTATTATAATCATTAGCCGTGATCACTGAGAGAAACCAAGCTGCTTGTGATCTCCTGTGAGCAGCATATTGCTTTGGAGAGGGTAATGCGACATAATGATTATGGGGGTTAAGTACACAGAAATAGTTGAATTGGTTTTTTTGTCTCAATAATTTGCAATTCTCCTAGTAAAGGCAGCTCCAGTGTAAATGAACAGGAGTGCAGAGAGAAGGCTGAACGCCTTTGCAGGATGTATGGAATCAATTTGCTGGTTTCCGTACCGCGCACATGTCTGTATTGGACAGGAGCTGTAATGTTCGTAGAACAAAACCGTATGTGGAGGGATGGACGTGTTTCTGCTCTGCTCATATGTTCAACATCTGAAGGCCTGACATTCTGCTGTGTTCATGTCACCTCTATGGATGACGGGCAGCACTGAGCACCCCATGGGGTGGATGTGTTATTGTACATGCTGCTCTGTGATTACTCCTTCCTATTCGTCATAATTATATCTTAAGGTCCCTGACATTTCTAGTGTCTGTTTCATGAATTGTTCACAGTGCAATTATGAGTAACTTCATTTGAACTCTGGGATATCACACATTCATTTATTCAATGTACATACTAAGAGACCACTGCAAAAATCATCAGTTTCTCAGGTTTTCTCTTTGCAATAGTAGAGTGTTGTACCGTGTTAGCCATCGATAAATACAGCAAGTTTGGAGTTCAAGTGATACCGTTTATTGGCTAACTGAAGTCATTAGAGAAGCAAGCTTTCGGGATATCGCAGATCCCTTCTTCAGGCTAATACAATCCTGGTTCTTGAAACTTACATTTATACACAAAATAACATGGTCATAAATATTTGAACAAAAGAAACAGTTTTGCCTTGACACACATGACTGATGGAGGTGAGAGTGAAGGGTTAGTTAATGGAGATAGTGATCAGAGTAATGCTGGGCATACACATAACGAGCAGGTCAGACAGACTCCGATGTGTGCCGAGATGCTAACGTGATGACGTCATCACGTTAGCATCCCGTTGCATTATGGGGCCCCTTAAATTTTTTATCTTTAATACAGTAATTGTGTGATAGGCTTTTCCAGGTCTCTCTCTAACCATAAAGGAGTCCACACACATGTAACGAGCAGGGACCGACAGATGATCTGTGGACAGCAATGCAATGACATCATCACGCTGCTCTCCATCACTCACAGTATTGACGGGCACCCTTTGTGTGCCGGCCGTTAGTTTGTGCGGGGATGCCGATCCCCATTCAAACGAATGGCATCGGCCAGAGATTATTGGACATGTTCGTTCTCTGTCCGACCGAGCTTTGGGGTGACAGGGATCTGATTTTGCCACCGAGCCAGCTACAGACGCTGCAATGTGCAGCTGATTGGTCATTAATTAATTTGACTGTGTGTGATGACGTCATCACGCACGGCTGGTTTCATCCCCATCAAAAGTACCATCCGGCACACAAAAGGTGCTCTCCGATTCTCGGAACGACCGACCGCGAGTGGTGACGTCATTGGACTTACTTTCAACCAATCAGCTACGCATCACACCGGCTTTGGTTGTAACTTTCCATCCACAATACTCATGAGTATGAAGGAGGATCTAACCTACTCTCCTGTGACTTTGCTCTGGTTCAGCAGCCATTTTATTTACCCAAAAACTGTTGTGTTACCTGGGAAGGGACTTTACCACCACCTTAACACACCTTGACACCAGACATTGGAGTCCTGGCAATGAAGGAGGATGCAGTAGAGAGAGATCATTTTAAGGTGTGAGCTTTGAAGATCTTTAAGAGAGCTTCAGCAGCTAACTCTGTCCAGCATGATCTGAAGAAGATCGGTTTTCCTTAACTGATCCCTAAAGCATTCTAATATTTTTTACACAGCTATGTGGTTGCGTCATTGTAGTGTTCCTTTAAATTCCTAAATGTTATATTTCACCAACAAGGCAAAATGATTTGAGTGTAGTAGTATTAGGAGATACTTATTGTTTTCCTAGACAAATATTTGATATTTTTTCTACTATTGGCCTTGTTTGGCTTGAACTGCCAGAGAATCAGATTTATGTCTATGTAAGGATAGCTACACTTAGCCTTATGAATAACATTGATAGGTCATGTTCAAGCAGCTTTTATGATGATTGGGGATATTATCAGGGCAACAAAGACTGTCTATGGTTTTAGTAGCCATATTTGGCATTTGCAGTAATGTTTGTGTATTTTCTATACCAGGAGTGTTATTTAGGGATTTAGGGATGATATGTAATTGTTCATTTCCCAGGGAGGAAAGTCAAAATATACATAGTCAAATCTGACACACACAGAGCTGAGAGTTTGTCAGCTACGGGTGGCCATGGCCAGAACAGCATGCACCTCTGTGTACAGCTGCATATAGGAGTGTGTCTTATCATGCAGTGTGTCTTATCAACATGCTTTTACATGACTTCTCCTGCAGCAAAACTTCTGCTGCAAGAGGTTGCCATCCCTACTCCAGACATATTACAGTGACAAGATTGGGTGCCATACTGAATGTACACAACCCTCTTTTTATTGTAAGCTTGTCCTGGGCTGTGAATTACTGATATTAGTCTCATACAATGTTAGACCTGTCAACAGTGGCATTCCAGCATCCGGTAAAATTACCGGAAATGACGTCCGTAACGTCACTTTTGGCATATGGAACGCACAGTTCCTATATACTCCACTGACGTCACTTCTGGTGTCGTGAAAGCAGACGGCAGTCTGACGCCACAAAGAAGTCACCACGTAGCGCCCATTAATTATGAATCAGGGTGCACTACTTTAGGTGCTCAAATCCTGTCTAATCCTTTGACAGGGATTCAATCAGGATTTACAGGCATGTATGTTACTTATTCGACTAACCTGTCAATCCTCCTGGAAAACAGAGGTAGCCATCTTCGATGGCCATGTGATCGATGGCTATGAGTGTGCATGTAGTGATCTCAACGCTCAAAGTGGCCATAGATTGAGTGCCCATCTATTCGTGTATGGGCTCCTTAAGAGTTAGGTAACTACAGAGGATATTTATATCTCACCCACTGCCTGACATGACAGATTGGTAGAAGTTAAAAATGGACAGAAATATTAAACCTGAAAAATTTTTTTTAATTTCTGTTCATTTATATAAATTGATGATATCAAATACATGCACAATATGTAAAAAAAAACATTCACTTTTACTATAAGGTAACATATCACTGCAGAAAAAAATTTAATTTTTAGGAAATGGTTTACACATTATACATCAGGGATGTTTTCTGTTTAGGGAACAAATTACTTACAGTATGGAAGAAGCACAAAAAGGGAGCACAGAACTGTACAAGGCCATGAGACAATTGGCCATTTGAATCTATTGGTGATGAGCTCAGAGAAGGGTTTTATTATTCAAATCTAAGGCTGACACCATGAACCAGCAAATGGTACAAGGACTGCCCGAGCACATGGATACAAAACCAGTTTTTGTGAACACCAGATTGTGCGTTTCAGGCTGTCCTTATCAGGAAGATTTTCTAGAATAATGGCATGCAGCCATCACTGGGCCTGAGGTTGTTGCAAAATTATAATGATTATAAAACAAAATAGCACAGTGTTTTTTATGTAATAATCATTTATAATACATATTACTTAAGCCTGCCATACACCTACCGAGTGGGTGCCGACAAAGTTAGTGCAATCAGCTGTGGTGTGCAGCGTGATGACGCCATCACGCTGCATTCCCGAGCTGTAAGCATCGGCGGGCACCCTTTGTGTGCCGGCCGTTAGCTTCAATGAAGACGCGAGCACGCCCATCGGTCAGCGTCAAAATCGGCCGCCGATCGGTGTGTGTATGGCAGGCTTTAGGGAGTTTGAATGTCACCTAGTTGGAATGTATAGTCCTCTGTCTTTTTCGGCTTCTTCCCACTTTGATGCATCTATTGTTAGTATGTGTAAAAAGCACCTGAAAAGAAAAATATACTCACCCTACCACTTTTTTATATCACATCACTGTCCTTTCATAAAGCTTCCTGGAACATTTGGATGATCTCCTTGTCCCCGAGAAATATTCCTGGAAAGACATTGATGCCCTTCTTACCTAGGTGACCAAGTTGGATGACTAGGATGACTGAAAGATCAGTATACCTATAACTTTTTTGAGGTTTTGAGAAGAGGGGGGGGGGGCAGGGAAATCATGTATTTGTCAGGACAGAATGTGTTTGTGGAAGGTTGGCTTTTATGACAAAGCACTAACAGATTTGAAATGGTGGAAATAAACGGTTTGCAGATCTACAGCTAGATTCTTTTTGTATGGCTACTTTTACAGTTTCTGCAGATATGGATGTGACACCAAGCCCTAAAGTATTCATCTGCATTTGGGTAAGTTTTATATCACTGAATACTGTATGTGCTAGCTAGATACTAGTGTACCATTTACAATGAATAAAGCAAGGTACAGATGGGCAGATTATATGGGTCAAATAGATGGGCATGAGCACACACGGCACTCGAAGCGGCCATTGATTTGACCCATATCTCCACGTCTGTACCCTGCTTTACAGTCCAACATGCCTATCAATTTGCAGAGGTGTGCATTGCATCCAATCAAAGAGACACTGTTGTTGGTAGATCTAAAGCAGGGCACAGACGTGGGGATATGGGTCAAATTGATGGCTGTTTCGAGCGCCGTGCGCGCTCATGGCCATCTATCTGACCCATATAATATGCGCCCATTGTTGTTTTCGAGTGGGACCAATCAATCCCGCTCGAAAACAGCGATATCCGACATGACTTTAGATACAGCCGATGTCCGCTGGTATCCAGGCAAAGCTTCAACAGAGCCGGGGAGAGAGCAGAGCCGTCTCCCCGGATTCTCCGATATCTGACCGCAGCGTGATGACGTCATCACGCTGCTGCAGGGTACATCGGAAGGCTCGAATGTACCCTGCTTTAAGCAAATTGTATAGATATATTTAATGGTATGTGGTGAGCCTTAGGCTAGGCTCACATGGTCATTTGGAAACCACTTATTTGCAGGCTATTACATCTCATCTGCTGTTGCCCATGGGGATTGGATGAGGTGGTGATTGACAGCTGCCCTCTACCCAAACAACAGACAACCACTCATTAGAGCATTGTCTTCTTTCTAAACTTAGTCTGAAGGAAACAATGCAAAGTTTGCCCACTTGGCTTCAGAGACCCATCTCTAGCATCACCTTTCATATTATCTTTCCTACATACCACTTGACCTGTGTGTGCACTTGCAACCATCATTTGACCATCTATGAGTATCACACTCTACACTTTTCTCATCCATCACCGTCTTAAGGTGCCCATACATGGGCAGATTATCCCTTAATAGATGAGGGACAGACTGCGGATCGGAGGATCGACGGGCATCCTTTGTGTAATGGGATCGGCCAGAGAAATACAGACATGTTCGTTCTCTGGCCAATCAAGTTTGATCGGCTGCACCATGTGGGAACCCGCAATCGGCCAGGGATCGCAGCGTGTATGAGTACCTTTACCTGCTCTTCTATGATCTCATTTGTTAGACACCCATGACTTATCTATGCACCAACACCCCATCATTTTCATCCATACCTTTTCTTTGGTAGAACCTACATTAGCACTCTGCTTCATGGCTCCATCACACGTTTTTTGCCATAATCACATTAATGAGTGGACATCAGAGTCAGAATTTTATTGAGCAAAGTGCATTTTTTTGTCTCCATTCTAAAGTATTGTACATCGCTGCGTAATATGTTGGAGCTATAAAAATTTAATAAAAAAAACAACCCTACAGACGTGAAGTTGAGCACAGATCACAGATCTTTTTCTTTGCAATCTTAAGCTAGCCATACACGGCACGGATTCCCTGGCTGATCGATTCAGCACCCGATGGATTCCGGCGATTCTGCCGGCATCCACAGGTGAGAACGATTAGCCAATTAGGGAATCCGATCGTGGCAGCCCACCTTGTACGGCCGGATCCGGGAGGGATCCGTGTCCGATGGCTCGCCTCCCGGACCACAACGCCCCCTGATCAGAGCAGAATCGGACCGAAAAGACCAACAGGTTGGTTCTTCCTCGGATCCGATTCTGTGCCCCTGATCCATCAGATGCGATTGGACGGGCAAGGTGGGCTGCAGGGGATTCCGGCACGATGGATCCGCGTGCACGCGCCCGGAATCCATCGCGCCAGAATCCGGCACGAATCCGCGCCGTGTATGGCAGCCTTTAGATTGGATCGTCTTGTGAGATGTTAGGATTGCTTGCAAGTCTAACATCTATAGATTGAACCATCACAATCGTTTTACACACTATCGATTCACAATCGTTTGTATGGCGAGCACACGTTTAGGTACAAACACATACTAAATACCAAAAAAAAAAAACGCTAGATACTTGTACCATCGACTAAAATTTACCAACATGTTGTATCAATTAGTTGTTTTAAGTTGATGTAGAGAAAATATCTAACAGTTAATGGTCACCCTTACGCCCCCCACACAGGCAAGGAGCGGCAGATGATTTTGCCCCCGACCAATGTGCGTGCGTGCTCGCAAGCACATTGGGGATGCCCACATGGGGCTCGGTTGGCCAGAGAACGGACATGTCGGTAGATCTCTGGCCGGGTCATTAGTTTCAATGGGGACGGTGTCCCAGTCCAAACTAATGGCTGGAACACAAAGGGTGCCCGCCGATGTTGTGAGCGAGATGGAGAGCAGCGTGATGACGTCATCACGCTGCACTTCACCGCTCATCTGTCGGCCCCCACTCGGTACGTGTGTGGGGGCCTTAAGATATTGTTTTCTGCTACAGCCAGCTGGAATCTGACTTTCTTAGAAAGTTTTTCACATTCCATATTCCAGAAAAAGCCAATGCAGGGACAGTATTTCAGGTATCGGTTTGTGAGCATTGTGCATTACAAATAGTGAAGGGAATACATTTATTTTCTCTCCAAAGGTATTCTATTTCCATTTCAAAAATGTCCTCTATCAGGTTTTAGACTTTTAAGTGACTAGATAGGGATAAACATTACAAGGACTGGAATGTTCAACACAGAGATACCCGCCAGTCCCTGGCAGAGATCACACAGCAGCCTCTTATGGGACACAATCCAGTCCCCAAATGGTGAAAGCAGATAACAGACACAAACACACCATAAATACTTCAGCTGCATACAAAGGGCTCATTCCAAGTGAAAACCATGAAGGACAATTTCAGGTCTGCCTTTGTGTAATGACCCCATTCATAAAGGTAATAAACACACTTTATCATCTTCTTGTCATTCCTGGACACCCGCTCGCTCTGACACATTCAGATAATTCAAATAAGGTTATTTGCTAAGGTTATGTTTATAATACAGGGTCTTAAATAAAATTTTTGCCCAAAAAATGCATTTGTTCTTATTTTCATATGAACAACAATCTACATTTCTTGAACATAAGAAAATTTGAAATAAAGTCACATTTGGAATGATTACATTTTTGAATACCATTATAACTCTCTAAACCCTGAATTGCTGTCATGTCCACCCCACACCTTACAATCTTACCATTTAATTTCTGTACAGTCAACATTTCTTCTACCAAAACAATGTAATATGAGAATGTGAGGAGCTTTCTAAACCTTGCAGTCACTATGTATTCTATCAGGGAGGCCACTATACTGCATAGTTGGTGGTAGATCTAAAGCTAGGCATACACGGTTCGATTTTAGCGTTCAAACGACTTAAAACTATCAAAGTTTACATCGATCAAACTTAAATCGTATACTGCACACATTGATCAGCGAAAATTGTTCAATCAAAACATTGATTGAAAAGTGATTGTATATGTTGAAACATTTTCGGCGATTGTACAACGATCAAACTAAAATCGTAGCATTGGGTTTGTTGGTCAGGGCGATTGTATTCAATGAACACATTTATATATGACTCGTTCCTGTGTTTTTTGATCGCAACAAAAAATCTTCTTATTTTTCCATGTGTTCTACTTTGGATTCGATTACAACCTGTGTTCGATGAAAAGATCAAGATCTAAAATTGAAACGAAGATTGATCGTGCTAAAATCTAAAGCCAGGAACACATGGCTCAATATACGAGCCGTTCAAGGTTCCTGGCTTTGGATTTTAGCACGATCAATCTTCGTTTCAATTTTAGATCTTGATCTTTTCATCGAACACCGCGCTGCTGCCCGACATCGAATGAGCTGGAGACAAAGCACTGCTGCGTCATACAGCTCCAAGGATGCAAAGCAATGGACATCGGCCATGATTTATGGTTATGTCCGATAACCATGTTTTCTAGCAGGATTGATTGGTCTCGCTCGAAAACAGGGATGACCGCATTCGATATGGGCCAGATAGATGGTTGTGAGCACACACTCGAAGCCGCCATGGATCTGGCCCATATCTATGTGTGTCTATTAGATTGTAAGCCCGTCTGGGCAGGGTCCTCCACTCCTCCGGTGTCATAACCTGTTCCTGTGTGTACTATATTGTGTTGTATCTCCACCCTAATGTATTGTACAGCGCTGCGTAATATGTTGGCGCTATATAAATAAATGTTAATAAAAAATATTAATAATATGTGTGTTCCCTGCTTAACCGTGTAAGCATAGCTTAAAGGTGTAGGGGGGCTTTAGGTTGTTAGGGGTCAATTCTTTTGTGGGTGTCTGCTTTCCTTGGTGAAGGGTCGATCTGTCCTGCTTAATTCTATAGCCAGCCATTTTATTTTTACAGGTACAACTGACTGAACAATTTCATTTGAATTTAAACTGTAACAAGGGATCATTTTTGAGTAGGGAGAACCGAGAAAACGTGGCAGATACTTTTTCTAACATGACCGATCACCACTATTTCCATTTTACGATCGATATACTTAAAAAGGAACAGCTGATTTGTTGGGATGTTGTTGAGAGGAATAACAAAGCATAAAACTTAAAATACCATAAAACAAAAATATTTGCATTCAGTTAAATGAATACATCTACAAAGAATGCTTTTGTTTTCTACATTATAACTGGAAGCTGAGAGGTCAAAGAGTACTATGTTTGTGTTGTTGTAGGCTTGCTGGAAGTTCCTTGAGTCCCCTCCTTTGCTCTCTGCATGTACTGGGAATCCCAGCTAGCTTTTTCCCTGCCTGTATTCTAATGAGGAGGCAGGGCAGGGTGATCTGGGAGGGCTGCTCCTTTGGAATCTCAGTATGGTTTGTGTGTCAGGCTGTTAGTCGGAGTTTAAATGAACAAATGCCTCGCTGTGCCATAGAAAGGGACTACACTGAGCTGATATCCTGCTAGGTATCTTATTACAACCTTTTGGATTTGCAGCCTCCTTCTAAGAAGGAACATAAGGATCACAAGTAAGTGCTTTACCTCCTTGTTGCATGGGAAAAGACTATGGGTGCCTTTCTATGGAAACCTTATGGTCTTTGCATTAAGAAGTCAGACTTTTCACTTGGCCCATGTGGTGTTCATTGTGAATGTGTGTCTTTGCAGGTCATTCATTGCCACCTTAAACTGCATGCAGTTGTATTGTTCTGCTGTGGAAAACTTTGCACTCTCTCTCTTGCAGATGGAGTTTTCTGTACAAAAGTAGAGAAAGCCTTGGGTTACTGTACACGTCTGGCTGAATTTTCCATTAGCGTATGACTAAACCCTCTATTTACTTACTGAAAATGAGTGTGTCCTGCAGGAATCAGTCTGTTTCTGCAGTCCATCTGTCTGCAGTTGGTCGATTTGACATGTTGTAGATGGCTGAAGTCATTGAGTGCTTTGCCAACATGAAAACCCATTGTTGTCTGTATACAGAACTATAATATAAAATGATTGTGATCTGCAGAACTTTTCTTTATTGTTGCCTAGTTTTGCAGCTGGGACTAATGCTTTCACTGATTTGTCTGTCATGTGAACCAAGTGGCAATTGCAGAACTCAGCAAATAGTCCAAATCCCCATGGTCCGCTGGAAAGTTGCCCAAGCACTATAAAAGTACATTTTGCATTTCATTGGTCTAACACAATGCTGTAATGCTGTAAACAATTGAAAATAAACACCCGTAGATAACATGAGCCCTGCAGCAAAATGTGTACACATCTCAGTGAATCGCTGGGAGATGGTTAATTATTAGCCCAATGTCAGCTCACTTATGTGTTTAAGAAATGAAAACTTTCAAAACAACTGCCTTTGTTTGAACAGCCACATTTCACGCTTCACATGACAGCGACTACTTATGTTATCTTCATGGTAAATACCTTGTCCACATTTCGGGAGGGACTTGGAATGGTATATGGATAGCCTTGTGCGTTTATATGGTTCCTCCAAGGATTGGGAGTCTAAAGACAGTATTCCTAAAAAATAGTTCAGAGGCTTTCCCATAAAAAGCTGCGCTGATCTCAGAACCTTATTAGGCTGAAAGTTGGGAATGCACTGCCGTAACCTTAGAAGATGTTTAAATGAATGACGTGATGGCCTCTCTACATCGGCATGTCATATATGAGATGCTATGATGTTCAGTATTGGCTATTTACTTAATCAGGAAATGTTTTATTTTGTGACAATCATTTCAAATATAATTGTTGTTCATGTTTGTTTTACTATTATGTGTGTGTGTTATGTTATGTGTATTGAATATGTGTTCCAGGTGTAAGTAAAAGGTAAGGAGCACAGCATAGTGTGAAATATTTAATTAGTGGCTTGTTTACACATCTTTTCCTGAATTCAGCGTGTATTCACTGCCGAATGGGATGGGACCCACTGCCGCATTAACAGCGGGGGTTCCCCATTATCATTGTGGGGATGCTGGGGTTCACCTCTAATGACAAGTGTGTCCATTTATTAAATATAAATGCACACACAAGCAGGCCACAGAAAAACTGCTCCTGAAAAGCACCGGGCATGGTTTTTCCTAAAACATTAATGTGGCATGTTACCACCAATGGGGCAGTAATGCCCCCTAAACCATCAGCAAACAGCAGGCAGTACGGGTACACTGGGTAGCATGCAGGCATCACACCAAAGCTTCCATGATACCCTGTGAAAACATATTGTAAAACTGATGAAATCAGTAGAGACACCTTGAACATTATTATTCCATACCACCTTATATCACATAAGCCAGACAGTGTTACATTTTACGGATGAATCTGAATTTTCAGTAGGTGTGAGAGACATGACATTAAACGTGAGACTTGCACATCTTGCTTTAAAGTCATCAGTGTAATGGTAAGCAACAGGATATTGTAAGGGATTCACAAGTCTCTATAGAGCAGTACATGCTTGTTGCATTGAAGTGGTGTAATTGTATCCTGTCCAGAGCTCTGTCTGTGTGGTGTGCTCTATTACTGCTCCTGTCTGTTGTAGTTAATGTGAAGGATTTCAGTTTCCTCTAGAATGGATAGGCCTGTCCCTGATTCCCTGAGATTTATGCGGTTGTGTCAGGCTGTTACATCACAGGACTCGTTATATAACGTTTCAAAGAAGATCTCAGACTTTTACTTGGCATCTTAAAAAAAAAAAGAAAGAAAGAAATTACTTTGCCATTCCATGAGGTGAGAGGAAGCTGATATATCTTCTTCTTTACTAGTTATATATAAAGGGACCATCCAAAAGTGCAACAACATCTCATGTTGTTATTTACTTAGTTTAAAAAATTGAAAATTGCATTTGCTGTTTCCTTTTTATGTGTGTGTTTAGCCCATAAAGCAGGAAAGTCCCACAGGTACCCATACATGCATAGGTAAGGGCTAGATCGATGGCCGCTTCGAGCACCATGCGCACTCACGGCCATCTATCAATCAAAGGATGAATCAATCTCGCTCGAAAACAGGGATATCTGACATGGCCGTAAACCACGGTCGATGTCTGTTGCTTTGGGTGGCGACCGCCATCTCCATCCAAAGCAGAAATTCTGCGGCTGGCTTCTCCTCTCACAGGACACAGCTCCTGCTCTGTGTGCTGTGAGAGCAGAGGGGCACGGTGGATCTGTGTCTCTGTCGGCTCGCCTCTCACTGGCTGGGAGCTGCAGACAGTGAGAGCCGAAAAAGAGCACAGCTCCCCCACGACACCAGTGCAGTTCTCACATGGTTGTAACGGGTCCACATCTAACGTGGTGCACATTGATTCCCGTTCGATTGACCCGCGATCAATCACAGTATGGTGACATTGGCATGCTTAAGTATCCCACCACATGTCCTATACATGATGTTCCAGATTGGGAGGCCAAGTCTAGGTACCTAACCCCTTGTTATAACAAATTCAATACAAAGGTCAGTGCTATGAAGCTATTCAAAGCCTCTTAACCAATCTGAATACAGGAAACAACTACAGTTTCTATATTATTATTATTATTGCCTGACTGATCATTCAGAATAGAGTGGATTGCCAATATTTTTTGACATAAACTATCCTTGATTTGTAGTTGAACTTTGCTGAACCTCTGGTATACTTGCAGGCTCCACACCTGCTGAGCTGTCTTGTGTCATCTTCTGCAGCCTCCCACTCCCCAGCCATGTTTGTTCTGCTCATCTTAATGATCTGGTAACATCTGGCATTCACAACAACAGGGAGTTAACAACGTATACATAGTGGGATGTATGAGAAATGTATAACACAGTTATTTTCTATCTTGCAGTCAGGTTTTATTGAATCCGTCATTTCCATGTTTGTGTTTCCTCTTCATCACAAGATTGTCATGTGTCTGGCTTATTTCATACACATAACAGTAGCTGGATGAGTAAAGAATGCTTGGAAACATCTTTCTACTTAACCAATGCTGGGAAAGCAGAGTCCACCTAATTATTCAAATTTTTTCGTAGTATAGTTCTTAATTCACATCATTCTGTATAATTAGATACTTGTTTCGTACGTTGGGCAGCAGCATGGGTGGAAACCTGTTTTGTGATTTAAGTATAATGATCCAGTGTTCTCTGTAGATATCTGTGCATAGGGCGCCTGGATGTTAGGGATTAGTGTTCTGTGCTCAGGAGTCTTTGGAGAATGACAGGTAGGCGTATGTGGTTCAGTCTGGACGAGTAGGTGGCTGAGGCTGCGTATATCTGTCATTCATATCTTTCCCTCCAATGTTATTCCTATGAACTCTTTTGCAGTGCAACGCAAAGCATGCATTTTTATCAAACTATTTCCCATGGTCATTTAAAGTTCAACTCCATACCTGAGGATATCCAGCATTGTCTAGCCCAAGGGGTGGGAAAATGTTTTGACTCGGGGCAAATTTGACAGAGGGGCCAGACCAAGAGCAGATGGATGGAGTGAGGATTCTTTAGCTCTTATTAACAAGAATGGTGGAAAATGCATAGTCTGCAGCGACTGATTACCCAAAAACCACCATTGCCTGGGAACGCAGGCTCTCCACTCCACTAGACACGGGGGCAGCACTGGCCATTCAGAGTAATAGGGCTATGACACACCTGTACACACACATATTTTTATTTAATCAACGTGGCTCCATCAAATGCGTCAATTAAAAATCAATGAGCAGGTCCTGTTGACGTGCACTCGGCCATGTATTAGTCATGTGTTTGCACATTGGTTCTTCAATAGGCAAGCTATCTTTGCAATGCCTTGGTTACCTGCCCTAAACTGGGGGCACAAGGAAAGCAAATTGTGCCCCCCCCCCCCCCCCCCCCCCCCCCCCCCCCACCACATGTCTTTTTCCTGTGATCGCTGTAGGCCAAACACACAGAATAAATTTTTGGTGTTTCCCATTAGGATTACATAGTGTTGTTAAATACTGACACCTGTTGCCCAAGAGCCTGCACACTGTCTGCAACCACTGCACACAATGGCTGGGCTGTGGCTTCAGGGCTACTGAAAACAGCATTTCTTTTAAATATGGCCCTTGTCACCTTGGTGCCCAGACTCTCCGGCTCCCCTATGTTTGTTCCCAGCAATGAGCTGAGATAATGACTAGAGGTGGCCCACTGTCAAGGGAGAGGAAGAGTGAGCCAGATCAAAAAAAACCCGAAAAGGGCCATAGTTTGCCCATGTCTGGCTAAAGGCTGGGATACATGGCTCGATTTTTGAGACGACAGAGAGAGCTTGGCAGTAGCATGATGACGTCATCACACTACTGCCCGGCTTCCCTGATATCGGGAGCCAGCTGTCAGACGGTCTATACTATGAATGGGGAACCGCGGTTCCCTATTCAATGTATAGGCTATCGAACAAGGTTTACCAACATGTTGGTAACCTGTTCGGCCAAGTGAGATCAATAGAAAACGACATACAGGGGTCTATTTTTTTTTCCCCAGATTTCTGCACAGCACAGTGCCATGAGCGTGCACGGTGCTTGGCTTTGCAGAAATCTGGGGAATTATCGACCCGTGTATTTCTACCTTTTAGTATATTAGTACTTGTACAAGGTAAAATTTTTGATCTCTGATTCAATTTTAGATCTCGATCTTTTTATCGAACATTGATCATAATGGAATCCAAAGAAGTACAACATGGAAGGTTTGATTGTAATACGACTAAAATCTTACTATTTACGTTTCAAAAAACAGGAAAAGGTCATATATAAATAAGTTCATGGAATACAATCGACCCGACCAACAAACACAATGCTATGATTTTAGTCCGATCTTTGTACAATCAACAAAAATTTTCCAACATGTCACTTTTGGATAGATGTTTTCATTGTTATCGAACAATTTTGAATTTTGAATCGGTTCAGCCATGTGTGCAGTAAACAAGTTTAGTTTGATCGGTGTAAACTCAAAGTCGAACTGTGTATGGCCAACTTTAGTATAGCATAATTTTGTACCGTACACAGGCAGTGATGAACTCTGCTATGTGCATGTTATGTACAGTTATCTCTAGTTGATTCAATTTTGTAAGATCTCTACTTTCTGTGTGAGAATGAAATAAATGGTGATTGTCAGTGACAGCCGTGTGAGTCAGGACCAATGTTACATATTTATAACACTTCAGAAAAACAATTTTTTTTTAAATGTTTCCCCCTCTGTATTACACAATCAAAGCTGTTCAGTTTGATCCAGCATGTCATTGCCACTAATATACCTAGGTGCCAGTGACTGAGAGCCAGCAGTAGTATAAAAGGAGTATGAGGCAATCAACAATTGCTTTTTCTCAATGACCCGCAGATGAACCAGAGAGAGAGTTTGTATTCAATTAATCTTTTTTTCTCCTGTGTAGCTGCTATTTGGCCACTTTGTTGCTATATATTCTGTGTGTTCAGTTCTGTGCCCATGCCAGTGTACAATATCTCATTATTCTCTTTTATGGGAATTTATCACAAAGCAAAACAACTGTGTTCGTTGTCGCTGGCCTGGAACTGCTATAAAACTTTTTACTTGGGAAATGCAGCTTCCATCAGAGGCTTCTGACCCATACAGTTTTCTTTATGCCAGGTTCTTTTAGAATTTCTGTCATCAGGCACCATAAACCAATCAAGACAACCAATATACAGAGGAACCTCTCTACTTAACATAGATGTATTAGGGGTTCTTCTGTACTAACCTGCAATATACCTGAGGTTCTTCCCTACTAATGACCAATGTACCTGGACATCTTTTCTATTAACCCCCAATGCACCTGGACATCTTCTCTATTAACCTCCAATGCACATGGACATCTTCTCTATTAACCCCCAATGTACCTGGAAATCTTCTCTACTAACCACCAATGTACCTGGACATCTTCTCTACTAACCACCAATGTACTGGGGATCTAACCACCATCTACTAACCACCAATGTACCTGAAAATCTTCTCTACTAACCACCAATGTACTGGGGATTGTCTCTACCAACCACCAATGTACCTGAAAATCTTCTCTACCAACCACCAATGTACCTGAAAATCTTCTCTACTAACCACCAATGTACCTGAAAATCTTCTCTACTAACCACCAATGTACCTGGAAATCTTCTCTACTAACCACCATTGTACTGGGGATCTTCTCTACTAACCACCAATATACTGGGGATCTTCTCTACTAACCACCAATGTACTGGGGATGTTCTCTACTAACCACCAATATACTGGGGATCTTCTCTACTAACCATCAATGTACTGGAGATCTTCTCTGCTGACCGCAAACATATTATGGATTCTACACCACTGACCATCAACTGACAAAGTCTGCACTTCTGAACGTAAATGTATTAGGGGGTTCTTCTCTACTCACCATCAATGTGTTTGGGTCCTGCTCCTCAGGCCACTAATGCCTTTGAAGTCTTCTCTATTGATCACAAATATACGGGAAACTTCTTAATTGTCTACCAAAGTGATCTCTCCATAATGTTTTAATGTATTGGGACCCTCTTTTACTGACTAGCAAATTTTACTAGCATTTTACTCACCACCTCTGTAAAGCCGGCCATAGACGTCCCAATCTATGGCCGACTTTTAGCTGACTCCTCACAGCGTGGTGACGTCAGGGCTAGAGAACGGACAGGAATCCTGTGTGTTCCACTTACACACGCGATTCCTGTCAGACTGTAGCCAATTAACTCGGAGGTGGAGGAGACTCTCCCTCCGAGTTAACAGCCTGCAGCAGGATCGGGCAGAAAAAAAACCAGCAGGACAGATCCGTGTGCGATCCGACCTGCCGGCTTTTTTTGTCAGATCCTCAAGGTGGGCTCCCTTATAGTTGCGGCCGACCAACCTATATGTGCTCGGCGGGAGCGAGCACGCCGGTTGGTCAGCTGCAACTATGGCCGGAAATCGGCCTGTCTATGGGGGGCTTAAGATGACAACATTTTAATAGAACTTGAATTTGACAAATGTGCAGTTGAGGCCCCCCTTATGAAATAAACAACACTCTTGATTTCTCCATTAAAACTCTTATTAAAAACAAGTGGTTTATTTATTGTGGAAACAAATACACTACAAAAAACAATGCCCACTACATTTGTTAGGATATTTAATGATACAGCAAGTTGAAAGGACAAAAATGAGACATCTAAAGTTTTTAGCCCCTGGCCAGTAAGAGCAGTTCTTAACAAGTTGGCACAGGTCTCCTGAGGGATTCTTCTGAGGGATTCTTCCATTGCAGATTGTTCTTGCTGCTCCATAATGCATGGTTTTCAAGCATGGACATGAGCACCCACCCCAGATTCTCAAAAGGGTTTCGGTCTGGGCTCTGTGTGGACGACTCCAGTATTTGGACTTTGGTATCCTTAAGGGGCTTTTGGACTAATTTTGATGACTTGTTGGAAGACCCAGCAATGACCTAAGGCTTAGGTCATTGCTGGGTCTTCCAACAAGTCATCAAAATTAGTCCTAAGCCTAAACCAGGGGTGGGAAAATGGGTTATTAAATTTGACACAGGGGGCGGACCAAGAGAATATGAATGGAGTGTTTGTGTGAATTAATATAAATTAAAGGTAAAAAGGGTACCTTAGTTTGGCCTATACTATGACATCCATATGTCCAAACAGTTCCAGTTTAGTCTCATGAGACCAAGGCACAGACTTACAGAACTCATCTTTACCTTTTTATATGTTCACGGGCAAACCTCAGTCGGCTGTGATGTGCCGCTCTTTGAGTAGAGGGGTTCTTCTGGGACGATGGCAATGGTAAGATTAACCTGTTTGCACTCTATCAATCCTATATTCCTATTTACACAACCTCAGGTTTGCAGGAGCTTGCAGACAGGCAAACAGCCATATAAATCGAGCCTTATATTGCAAATGCTTGTTTTAGTGCTGCCCAAATGTTAGGACCTTTTGTGTGTTATATATTAAACCATAAACGTAGCCTAGAAGCTTCTATACTCTGATTCCTTAATGTGAATGAACCAACTGGGAACTTATGATTCCAGGAACAGTAACAATTCTGCTGTGTTTCAGCTTTGAAAACAATTGGCAGAGAAGCATCTGAATAGAATTGTAACAATGGTTGTGTGCTTTCCCTAATGGTTTGTTGTGTATAGCACACACATTGCCTATGACAATCTTTTCATAGCCTCAGTGACCCATGGCAGGAAATGGATTTGTTTAGTCCAGCAGAGCATTCACTGGGGCACTGATGTAATGTCCTTTTCATTTGCTTTCCCACATGTTTCAAACATCCTGGAGATTTCTTTTAAGTTTTTGTGCTTAGGGGAAAAGGGTGATATTGTTATCATTTCACACTGTGTTTGTGTTAGTGCAGAATCCCAACCCAACACAATGAAGCGAGGTGATGGCCTTTTCACTCTCCATAAAGGCTCCCAAGTAGCTTTATATTGGCTTAACAATGGGGAGGTAAAAGAAAGAAGATAATTTGGCTAACAAATGGCATTTTACTATAGTTTCCTCCTTAAATGAGATGGATAATTACTTAAGGGAAATCCTCTCCATGATAAAAGTGAGGAACGGGCTTTTTCCATGGAAAAGCTCTGATTAAAGTATTAGGTTAAAGTATAACAAATCATGGCTCTAGGCTTGCAATAAACTCTTCAACTTTGCCATTAGGTTGAGTATTACATTCCAGTGATGGACCTGAAGATTAGCATTAAAATGCATATATTGATGAGGTTCAAATTTCCATAGATTGCACAGGCATATAATGGGTTTGTGACACCTCTTAGCAAATAAGCATGCACACATTTGCATATTGCATTCAAATCGTTTAACTTCAAATATAGTGATCGATTATACATTAGGTGATCACCTCCCAACTCCCAAAGTTTAATATATGATGATAATATGATCATTTTCTATCAATGATCATAATTTATATTATCAAGTCTAGTCATAAAACATTAGCTGAACCAAAGTTAATTGGTGTACGTAAGTTAGAGGTACCATTGTTGCAATCGGTTAAGCCGGCCTTAGTTAGTTTTTCCTTCGATATGCCAGCAGATAGACTGTGTGTGATCACGTCATCATGCACGGCCGGTCAATCGGCTGACGGTCGGCTGCAAAATTGGCTAAATTCCTGATAGATCAATCCCCTCTTTCAAACCTACCTGTCTGGTTTGAGGTTCGTGTATTGTACAGAAATGTAATCTCCAAACATTTGGGAAATCTAGCTACAAAAAACATGAATGATGAGACATAATGAGGCAACCTTTTACTGATGTACAATTAAAATGTCTGGTTTACCATTGTCTTCTGTCAGTTTTGAACAGTGAACAGCTGCCTTCCCAGATGCATTCTTTTAACAAAAGGTAACCATCTAAATTGTAAACAGTTAAACCTCTCACGGATACATTGCTATAGAAATAAACCAGTGATCTGAAAGTAGATATATGGGCCAAATGAAAAAGTGACACAATGTAGTCTGTCTCTGGCAACAACCCAGCAGCATTCGTTTCCCTGACTTCCCTGTAACATAGCTGTATTTATATAGTTTTAACTGATTAAAAAAAGGCTACCTAAAACCCCAAACTAATGCAGACACAATATCTATAACCAAACTAATGCAGACTGGTAAGCTCTTTTAACTTTTATAACAACAATACTGTGTTCAGCTGCTTTGATGAATGGGATGGTTACTGGTATCCCTATGGGCTTTATAGAATCAGGTTAACTATAACTGTAGTTTAGTGTATACTTTATATACTTGAGTATATTATAAAATATAAGTCGAGTACTTCGTTTTTCCAGAATTTGTTTTGTAAAAGTATGAAAGAAGGTAATAAAAAGTTGTGCATGGTGTATGGAACTGGGCAAAGATCACAAACTAACAATGGGTCAGTATGAGGGGTGGTGATTAGGTGGCATGGAGGTGTGCTGCTCCCAATCTGAAGGGGGGAGGCAAGACAAATAGGAACAAGGACATAGGGTTCAAAACCTAGTGCAACAAAGTTATGTTCTGTTAATGTTAAAGGAAAAGATACAATGGGGATGGGGATGTAGCAACAATTTATTTGTATGTGTCAGGATGAGCTATGGACTTTGAGGTGCTAAAAGTGGTATCATAGGTCAGCCAATCCATTTTGGGTTAATACAAGTTAGGGGAAAGTATGAGATGGGGACTGCATTCATTACGTTTGTTAGTTGATGGGTTCCTTAAAGCAATGGTATTTTCTTCTTGTGGGAGAGTAAACCGGCATCTCGCAATATCCATATGGTCATTGGATCATTCCAACACAGAATGTTGGCTTGCTGTTATCAGACTAAAGCAGTTTATATCTTTCATATAATTACTTTATGTAATTATAGTAAGTAATATACTATATATACATATACTACATACACTCACATATATAATAAAGCAGAGCAATCATGAATGCAAGGCTTAAGTCACAAATGCAGTGTGGTCTACAGAAGAACACCATATGCTTCAATTTAAGGAAAATCCCTATTGTGTAATGGAGATTATGGGCATTTTATCAAGTCACTGACAAGTTCTCAGTAAACCCCACAAAAGTGTGATGTTAGAACACTGGCTTTTTGTGTGTATTTTTGTTATCTTTGTATTTTTGTATATGGAGTTATGGAAAAGAACGCTGGTAATGCTTTTATCGTGTTGCCTATTTTAAAGTGAATTGAATGACTGACATTGTTCATATTTGGTCTGATACCTGTAACCAACACATACATAAAGTAGTCAGTTTGATAGTTCTTTGTAAACACTGGTTCATAAGGCCTATTCTCTTCTGGAAGTGATGAATGCATAAGCGTTATGAGACCATAATGCCCCTTGGGAGTCGGTCAAATAGGCATAGTGTTTACAATTATGTGATGTCACCGTGCCCATTTAAAACCTTTATTCGTGACGTGTATAATAAACTCCTCAAAAAACAACCTTGGGGAATTGTACATTTATTAGAAATGTCTATTGATTTTAACTTAATGGTCCACATTTCTCACATCTTCAAGACTTGCTACCCATTCCTCATAGTCTCAGTTAGTTATATACAACTTCTTTACTTTTCCTTTTTTCACAAGCTGTTTGTATTTGTTGTGTCCCCCTAGTGCCATTTCTTGCTCAGTTACTGGCAGTAGGTGATCTTTTGATACATACCCTGTTTCCCTGATTATAAGGCACTCTCTTATATTTTTGGAAATGCCAAAATATGCCCTAGGTCTTCTTTTCAGAGGGATGTCTTATTCTGATCACTCTGTGCCATTTATTGTCCCCTTTGATCACTCTGTGCTATTCATTGTCCCCTTCTGTTCACTGTGCGAATCATTGTCTCCTTCCCCTTCACTGACCCACTTTGTTTGGGTTCTACCGGTACGGCTGGGTAACAGACTACATTATGGCAGGGATCAGCAGCTTGCTTGTCCTTCCTGGTGCGGAGGCGCGGGCCTTTGTAGTCACTTCCTTCTGCTCTGCAATGCAGCCAGCCCTGACGGAGTCACACAGAGGCTCACCGTTACCCATTGTACCACACGAATGGGAGATTCGGGCAGGGGCAGGCAGTGTTCTCCCCAGATTTTTTTTTCAGCCGGGCGGCGCGATGACGTCATGACGCGATGACGTCATCGCGCCGCCTGCACCGGTCCGGCGGCACACAAGTCCTCTGACAGGCGGCGCCTCCCCATTCTTCAGGAGCGCGCCGCAGCCACTGAAAGACTCCGGCCCGCGGCCCCGGTAGTATGCCGCGGGCCGGAGTCTTTCAGTGGCTGTGGCGCGCTCCTGAAGAATGGGAGGCGCCGCCTGTCAGGCTGCTCGCTGCTCGCTGTGTGCCGGGCGGGGACCAAAATCTCCCGGGCGGGCCGCCCGGCCAATCTGCTTTGGGGAGAGCACTGGGCAGGTATCGGTGGGTGTCTTATTTGCAGGGGGTGGCTTATTATAGGGGAAATAGGGTAGAACCCTTAAGCTGGGCATACACTGTTCAATTTTTCTATTTGATCAACTTAAAAATCGACACTGGTCCCCATCCAAAGTTATGGAGATCGAACAGGGATTTTATCAACATGTTGGCTCCCTGTTTGATCGACATCTCTTTAAGCAGCATAGATCAAACAAGGTTTTTTGCCTTCAATTCCCAAATGATCATTCTACCATGAATATGTACAGCAATTGATCATTCGAATGAATCGAACGAAAAATCGAACCATGTGTGGGTGGCTTGACACCCAGGGCTTTGTCTTTCTGCATTAAATTAAGTTAAGCTGGCCATACACTGGTTGACCCTTGCTCCCCATCCAAGACATTGATTAGAAATCGATTTCCCAAATAGTGATCATCGATTTTGCAATCGCATGTTACGATCGATCGCAGGGGGAATGGCAAAGTGTATGGCTAGTTTTACGCAGTAGAGTAAACGGGAGCTATGTTAAAAGTACTCTTTGTGGCTAGATAGATATTTACACCCTGGCATAAAATTTAAAGTGTAAACCATGCATATGTGTTCAGCAGGACAGAACCTAAAGCTAGCCACATACGGTTCATTTTGGTTCAATTGATGCTCGATTAGATAAATTTTTTCATTGATTGAACGAAAATTGAGAAATGCCCACATGGTACCATCGACGATAATTGTTCGATAAAGGCAGAAAAATTGATTGAATTTTGATCGGACATGTTGAAAAATCATCGTCGATTGTGCCAAAATCGTTTTATAATCGTCGATGTGGTGTTTCTCCTGGATCGATTAGATTCGATATAATAACATAGACCACTTCAATCTGAACTTCAATCGTTTCCCTACCAAAATTGACGATTTTAGTAATATTTTGGAATCGAAATCTCACCACAATCGCAGACTCAATGTGGGGTGTATGTTGATGCGATTAAGATCGATTTTCGATTAGACGATTGAATTCCTCGATCTAATCGAGCATCGATTGAACCAAAATTGAACCGTGTGTGGCTAGCTTAAGTGAAATCCCTACAGGACATATGGTAAAAAGCAACCAAACCCCCCACCGCCCACAACAGTCATTAAACAAAGTTGAAGTAAGTAGGAGACACCAATTAGACCCTTCTGTATCGTTTTGTAGGACAGATAACTTTTGTTGTAGACAAGATCAGCCTTCCTGTACATATTTTAGTAATGTATAGCTTGTAAAACATGACATTATTGACTTTGAAGTCATATCAAAGTCTATCACTATTGTAAAACACAGATAAAGTTTAATGATTGATTTTTCTGTCGTCAAGTTAATTATTCCCCAAGCGATGGGGCTTGTCTCGCAGTCCTCGTCTTTGCCACATATGGGAAACTTCATTGAGGGCTTTGATATGTCAGGCATTTCTGGAATAAACTTCCTATTATAGCTGACAGGGAAGCCAGTGGAAAAACTGTGTTCACATACTGTAACCGTTCCTGGCCATACATCGCAGTGTTTTACTATGCTAGGAATGCAAATCAGCAATTAGTGATTACAACACTGTTACATTGTATGACTAGAAGTCTGCGTTCATTGAAGAACAATGCTCCTCTCAGTGATTAATAGCTAATGACAATAAACTTAATTCTTTTCATTAAAAAGAAAAAAAAACTTTTGTAAAGAAGTCTTTCTGGTGTCCTTGATGTAACAATAGCTGTGTTGTAAGCGCTATCAAATCTTTCCTTTTCTATTATGAACATGCAAATTGGGAAAATGGAATATTTAACTATTTATAGTTTGATTCAGCTGATATAATTAAGGTTATAAAAGTACCTTACTGGTGTTCTTTTTTTTCTTCTTTACCGGAGGAGTCTGCTTTAGTAGTAATGTTTTTCTAACTTCATCAATTAACATGCTTGCCTGGATCAGCCGAGTATGTTCAGTTTATGCTTGTTACAATCAAACATGTTTTCATGGATTTTGCCACAAAAGCAAGCAAAACTTGTTGAAAAACGAAATCGGGCTAAAATCTGTATTGTGCCTTTTACTTGAATGCAGGGCAAGTCAGTATGTATAAAGTGCACCTTTCTATTTGTATGCCTATTGGGAAATACATGTTGAGAAAGTTAAAATAGATGACATTTTATCTAATGGGACTGTTCACATAAAAATGCATGTCAGAGAAAGTTGAAAACCAAACCTAGTATCCGCTGCCTCCCAACCACTGTGTTTGGCCTGTGGCAAACATAGGTATTTTGGCAAGTTGAAGACGCTGCCCAATGTTTATAATGGGCTAAGGCCCCCATACACATCTAGATTTTTCATCCAATCAACTTAATTCAATACATTTTTTGGTTGAGTGAAAATCTATGGCAGCCCACTTGGTTAGATCAACCTAAAACAATTAAAATTGGGGAAAAAATTGATTGAAAAAGGATTGGACATGCTTTTGATCCCAAAACAGTTGATCAAATATCTGTTACTACAGTTGGCAAACATGCAATCAATCACCGATTTCCCTGACCCCCAAAAATTGAACTTTTTAAGTTGAGTAAACAGAAAATCTAGACGTGTATGGGGGGCTTCATGTCATGGCTGTCTCCACTGGTGTATCATAACCTGCGTCGTCTGCGTATCACATCCATTAAAAGTCATTATAATTATATGTGTTATTGTTAATGTTCCCTAAACCAAGACACAAGTAGGAAGCAGGGTGAAGCACAAAGCAAATAGAACTCTCCTATCAAACCAAAGTAATTGTTTAACATTATCCAATGAGCAGTTACTGCAATAAAAGAGGTATTTTTTTCTGATAAGTCTGGGTGTGGAGATGATCCATCTCATGTATCCACCGCACATCTTTTATTCTACTTTTACTTTTTGATATTGAAGTTTTTTTTAGATGTCCCCACTTGAGGACACTTTTTGCCATGCTGATGTTGTATGACCTAGCCATGTACTCACATACTAGGATTACCCATCATATGTTTTTCTATAGTGAGATGCCATAATAGCAGTTGTTTGTTTAAGTAATGACACAAAAGGGTGAAAGTTACAGTTAGCTCAACTTTTTGATATCATTTAACACCCACATTACTTTTTATAACATAACACATCAGTACTGTGAACTGTGCTAATTTTCTTCCAAATGTCTTTTTTTAAGTCCTATGCCTTGCCATAGGGCAAGGCTCAATTGATAACTGCTTTCATAGTAATACATTGTATGCCTTATTGGGGATATCATTAGGTAGATATAATTAAAAATATGTCTGCTTCATCTCTGGACCCATCCTATATGCACACCCAAAGCAGATGTGTGGGTTGACTTTTGAGTTGCTGTGTACATAGTAGCTCTTTATTCCTGTGTTAATTTAGGAACATCACCTATATTATTACCTTGCTTTAGTATCCTTTCTCGTAGAGTCACATGAGTTTGTTTTCAGAAAATCATCACCAGAGATAGTTTTTTTTTGCAAGACAATACAAAAAGCCATATCCTTCCATAGTGTGCTAACATGGTGGCAACACAGGAGACCAAATGAAGTGCTAATGACTGCAATTATTATCCCATATTTACAATCTTCTTTACATATACACAAAAGAAAACCAAAGATAGTCAATCTTAAGTAGTTTTCGAGCATCTTCTTCAAGAAAAAAAATATTATGAGAAGCATCTGCATACCTTGCCTGGACACTGGCATGCTGTCAATCAACTTCTGGGCCAAGAAATATGACTGATGGCAACCCATTCTGTCATAATCAATGCTTGGAGTTTTTAAAATGTGTGAGTTTTTGTTTGTCTATCCGCCTCTTGAGGATTTACCACAAATTCTTGATTGCTTTGAAGGCCATCGAAGGCCAAACTCTGCACTGGTGGCACCCCAATCCCGCAGCTCAATCAGTATTGGTGCTTGCTGGACTTGCTTTGGATCTAAGCAGGTCCCTTTGTGGCAGGGCTGAAATGTTTGTTTTGTTGTCTGTATCCAGTTCATTTTAAAGGCAAAGGGCTTGTCCCCATTTAAGCGATCTTCCGCGATTATGATCGTGGCGCGGAGATTAAGATCACCTGGAAAACAGGCAGGAAGTGGGGAGCTGGGACAGGAAATCTGGACCGACCCCCGTCTAATCTTGCCCATAGAGAATGAATTGGCGGGGTTTAAAATAATTGAATTGAGACGTGGTTTCTAAACACGTCCATTCATGTCCATGGCCATGATCAGGGGCAATTGGGCACCGCGGCCTGAGATCAAGAATGTGGGTTGCACCGTAGCCGCTGCCGACCGCAGCTGTGGGGATAAGCCCTATTCAATACATGGAAGTGGTACAATGGACCGCTAAAGTGGGGACAAGCCCAAAGAAGGACTTTGCATATACTCCTGAATGTCATGGAGAGTGATCAGATAACTTGCAATCTGGCATCATAGAAACCGAAGCAGTTAACTTTGTATTTGAGTTATTCTGAAAACTTTTGGCCATGACTGTAATATTAAAAAGCAAAAATATTGTCAGGACTCTACCAAGTTATTTTTGTTTCTTCCATTATATGCCCCTGTGGGCTAATAGAATGTGCTGAGAACCTTGGGTACAGTTCACATTTGTCTTCATGTTGTTAAATATTGAACGGCGAGTTATGAAACTATGCATACTGTATACGGACCATGCTCCCAGTGTATATATGAAATACCTTCCACTATGATGCACAAATGCATTTCCTTTTACAGTTGACAAGTTTAGTTTACATGATCCATGCTTCCTTTACTGGGCTGGTAATTCTTCTATGAAACATATAAATCCTCGGTTAGACAGAGGAATCCCAGCCTCTAGCAAGTTTGATGAGACATTGGCCGGCTTGTATACACATTTCTGCAGTTTTATCTCACCAGAGAAACATAATTCGGAAAAAGGGCTGAAATCCTTTTGGATGGATCCCAGATGGTTGTCACTTACTGGCTTCTTCTTTAACTCGAAGACGCTAATGCTAATTTCTTCATTGGCATTTCAAGCACCAAAAAGGTTCATACTATGATGAATGTAGAAGTAAGACTCCATTGGTTTCTCCTGTAGTGAGTGTAGCATGATGCAAAGCCATACATTCCGCAGGAGGATGGTCTAAGGGTCACCATACAGGGGTCGATACCCGCTCGCTTGATGAATGCTGGAGTGCAGCGTGATGACGTTACCGCACTGTGCTCGAGCGTTCGTTGATTGGAAGGTGAATCGATCCGCTACACTTTGCAAAATCGATTTCCATTCATTATTTTGGATAGGGATGTCAATCAAACAGGGATTTACCAACATGTTGGTTCCCTGTTTGACACTCAAAGGCTGGCTGCAATCAATTCCCGAACAATTGATCTCTATGCATAGTGGTCGATTGCTCCGGAATCAATAGGAAAATTAACCCATGTATGGCCACCTTAAGCACCAAATCCAGTTGACTGGACTCCCCTGATTTTTTTCTGAATAAACCAAAGACCAAATTTATCTCTTTCATGCTCCTCCTCTTTTAAGGACAGGAACGGTTGGTTCAATCTAGCAATCAATGGGAAGAAATAAATGTTCTGATTGAAATGCTGCTGATAAGTAGCCATACATGTGTGGGTTTTTTTACTACTTTTTTGTAGAATACAAACTTAGGATCACTCTCAATTTTCTGTATTCTCTCCTCCTCCCTATTTTTTTTCTTTTACATAGCACCCACAATTGGAAGATATCACAGAGTTTCACCAGAGTGGAGACTGCTGACCATACTAGAGAATGCTGCCCAGCACAACCATTAATGCATTTATATGCCTACAAAAAAGAGGCATTTATTGGTAAAACCAAGTATACGTTACACTAAACGCAGGATAATTGTTGAAATAAACGGTGCGGTGACTTTAAGTACTTGTGCTATGCTGCTAGATTAGGAAACTATGATATGATGATAGCACGCTGGGCATAGACCCTCGTCTGGCCTCCTGATAAAAGAATGTGTCAGACTGGTTGGGCCAATTGGACTGTCTATCTGTCATCAGCGGTACATGTCTCCAGGCAAAGCTGCAGAAATTGGCTGAAACCGACATATATCAGGCCAGGGACTGCAGCAAGGCGTGTTGATGAACTCTGAAAAGCCTCTAGTTCTCTTTCTGGGTACATAAAGATTAGGTTGTTTATCTCTCGGAATTCTTTAAGCAATCACTGATGTTTTTGGTTTCTCCTTTTTATTAATTTATGAACGAAGTTGCGCTGAGATCTGCATTTAATCTAGAGAATGTAGTAATTTCCTGAGGTCACTAAGAATTTTTGTTAGGGTTACCCCATTGGCTAAACTTCAACCTAATGTAGTTGACTGACTTTAGCTGTACAGTTAACATCTTACTGCGCATTAGAAGTTCCCCACTGCTTGCATCAGGGTTTAGAACTCTGGAGAGAAGTACTGAGGAAGGATGCTATGATGTTCTTGCAATGCTTTCTGCCACCACTCCCACCAGTCATGATCTGCCTGTGTGTAGAAGAAGCACAGAAACCCTGTGATGACCGTTATTAGTATTATATGTAATATGTTTGATTGTGCTACACACTGCGCAAGTTGAGGGCTTTTCGATTACTTTAATCCCTTCTCTCATGGTTGTTCCTCTTTGTTTGGCTCCCAAGCCCTACTCCATAGAGCCGAGGTTTCCATGCACTGCTCTGATGATGGTCAATGACCCGGAGACGGCTATATGCAGTTTGGAATAAATGGCTCTATACCATTAGGCTATATTAGCTCTGTATCACAGCGGTTCTGGGTGTGCATTTGGCTGATGGGGTGTAAAGGACTAATTTACATGGTCCCGCCCACTATCCTGAAACAAGGGTTTCTACCTAAACTTTTGGGATTTGTGCTGGATTGGGCCGTGTAAATACCTTCTGTTTTAATAAGGCTTGATTGTGCTATGCACTGCCCGAGTTGCGCTTTTTTGATTCCTTTACCCTTCTCACCATTACCTTTTATGTTTGTTCCTCTTCAGTCAGTTAGTAACATAAACACAAAATATTTGGATCTATAATTTAAGATTCTACCCTTTACTAATCTTGTACATGTGTTGACAGAAGTCTAAAAGCTTCCAACATTTCCCATCTTCTTTTGATATTTTGCTTGTTTTCCAGAGATCATCATTGAGCAGATAGGCATTCCTTATCCGATGGCCATTTATGATGTGTGTATGTTTTTTGTGCTCCTTTAACTTCTAAAAATAATGTAAAGTATAAATGTTTAATGTTAGTGGTGTAATAAATGTAAACCTCTATTTGGCATATTTGATTGAAACCTGAGGGTTCATTAATATTTTCTAAGTTAATGGAGCATATGAGCATTGCCTATCAAGGGTTGACCTATATCATGTCATGGAACACATGTTTATATATCATATATTATTTAAGGTTGGAATCAATTTGATTGTGACAAAGTAAGTTCTGAGGTCTAGACTTGTTAATCCCTCTCCTGAGGGATGGTAAGATGTAAATATTCATCATTAAAAAGGACTGCTGGTTGTTACTTCTGTTAGATCTGTGTACTAGACCTGATGCCGTTATTTGCTTATGTTAACTGTTGAAATGCCATTTTGGGATCAGGTTTTCTAAATAAAAACATATTGGTCTCTACATGCAAATTGTAATGAATTCTGTGTTTCCCCGATGATAAGGCACTGTCTTATACTTTTTGAAACGCCAAAATATGCCCTAGGTCTTATTTTCAGGGGGATGTCTTAAGCAGGGAACAGACCTGCAGATATGGGCCAGATCGATGACTGATTCGAGCGCCGTGCATGCTCATGGCCATCTGTCTGGCCCATATAATTTGCCGCTATCGCTGTTTTCAAGCGGGACAAATCAATCCCGCTCGAAAACAGCCATATCGGACATGACCAGAATACGGCCGATGTCCGATGCTTTACATAGAGACCGCTGGTCTCCAGGCAAAGCTTCAGCTGAGCCAGGGAGAGAGCAGAGCCGTCTCTCCCCAGCCAGCCGATATCTGACAGCAGCGTGATGGCGTCATCACGCTGTTTTAGGGTACATTGGACGGCTCGAATATCGAGCCGTCTGTACCCTGCTTTATTCTGATCACTCTGTGCCATTCATTGCCCCCTTTGTTCACTCTGTGCCATTCATTGTCCCCTTTGATCACTCTGTGCCAATCATTGTCCCCTTCACTGACTCACTTTTTTGGGTTCTACCGGTACAGCTGGGTAACAGACTCCGTTACGACAGGGATGAGCAGCTTGCTTGTCCTTCCTGCACTGCAGCCAGCCCTGACGGAGGCACACAGTTACCCATTGTACCACCCGAATGGGAGATTCGGGCAGGGGCAGGTATCAGTGTGTGTCTTATTTGCGGGGGGTGGCTTATTTTAATGTTTTCGGCAAAAATGGGGGGTGGCTTATTTGATGGGGATGGCTTATCATAGGGGAAACAGGGTACATGAATTCTTAGGAATATGAGATGCTACGTTTTTCATGCCTTTTAGTGGAAGCATTCCTTTCCTGCATCATATAGAACAGTATTATTGGCCATTTCCAGTTCAATTGTATAGGAAATGAACCGTTTTTTTTCCGAATTTTCACGTTTTTTTTCTGAGCTTCCCATCCCTAGTTGCATCTGAACTCTAATTTATTGTACAGCGATGCATAATATGTTGGCGCTATATAAAACAAATTATTATAAAAATGAACAAGTTTTAAACAAGTTAAAGGCATTTTTCCCAATTGGCATGCACAAAATGACTGGAAGACATCAGCTAAGCAGTGTTCCTCACTGTTTACTTTATTTAAGTAACTAGGCTCAATGCTTCCTACAAGTTTAAGTTCTACGTATTGTGTCTAGCAGTTCTCCTTGTATTTTCAGCAAGGTTTAATAAGTTGTTTATTTCCCACTATTCAATGCAAGGCCGATAAATGCTGTTTAGCACAGGTATATATGGTATGGTTGTACTGTAGTACTGTCCTATTATATTGACTGACCCATCAGTGGTTGATGCTGTGAATAAACTCCATCGAGTCACCACCACTATCAACCACCTGCATGAACTGCTTAGTTTGTCATTTTGCATTGTAACATACATCTAGAGCAGTTTTCAACCTCTTGGTCACTGAGCTCACTGAAAGCAACAGTAAGAAGTTAGAAGGTAGCGTAGTGCCCCTTCCTAACGCTTGTGCAAATGATGTGCTGGGTGGGAAAATATAAGGGAGGGGACATAACATTTATCTGATGGAATGGATGTTGTGGAGTGTCACTTCCAGTATTTGGAATGCCAAAGTTCCTCTCTGCACTGGACCTTCCGTGTTCCATATACAAGGAGTGGCACTTTATGATGCCACTTCTTGGGCCATGGATCTAAAAAGGTTGAGAACCACTGATCTAGAGGAATGTGTAGGAGAAGAAGCCATGGAATGTCCTTGTTTTCCAGGGATTCTTGTGTGTTTGTGATCACAGCATGTATCATCCGCTAATTTAGCAGAAGACTTTTCCGTAAACCTCCCAGCAGAACACTGTGCCTGTTTTACATCCCACTCTGCTTTTACTGCCAACTGAATGTAATGGGTAGTCCTGGGTGCTGTAATTGGATGTTCATTGTGTAAAGTGCCTGCATCATACTTAGCCCTTTTTCCATTTTGTTGAGTACCGCTGATAGCCAATGTTCAGGCAGATGTTTATCATACTAATGGATCTTATAATTCACAATGTACATCTTATACAAACTCAGACTCCTAGGGGAGTTAAATTTTTCTCAGAAGTGAATTTATTTTCAGCTGTAAAATATTGTGCGTGTGAAATATTGCAGTATTCCTCATTTTTGAGGCCCCTGTTGGGTAATACATACTCGTTTGTAGCAAAGAAAGCAACATTGCTGTTTTCCATCTTCAGGATGTGACAACAAGCTGTGTGTATCTAGTCTAACGCTCAGTAACAATGACTTTGGCCTGCTGCTAGGCAATATGGAAAGCTAAAAAAGTAATTTCCTTTTAGAAAAAATGTAATTGTATTTTATCCTTTTGATATGGTTCAGACAACAGAATGATCTTAAAATTAAAAACAAAGAAATATTGTAAAGCATTGGCCATTGATTATAACACATTTGTGGCTCAACTGCAGTCCTCTGATGTCTGTATGTGGCATCACTAACAACTTCCAGTCTTCAAACAGTTGGAAGATGTATAGAACTAAGAGCCGGGAGGAGCCTTATGATCTCATCAGCTGCTACTTGGAACAGGTCCTTACAGTCTGTCTTCTTCAATCCAAAAGCCCATCATTCTCCTAGTGAATTATTAGGGATACATAAACGTATTGAGAAAAGTACTAATGCACCATCTGATCCAACCTGGGGCCTAAGAACTAAATTTAAACAGGACTTGTATTCAAGATCTGTTCTCCGCCACTCCTGGTACCCAATATAAAGACCTAGCATAGCATTTCTATGGGTAACAGTATTTCTACAAACCCATTGGATTTCTTTCTGTATGTCGCTTGGAAATCTTTTTAAAACCATTAACCCCCCTAGCGCTTCTGTCGGCTCCATCTCGTCCAGCGCTTTCCTGTCAGTATTGCAGTGGACGAGATAGAGCCCTCTAGCGAAGATCAGAGCCCTGGCAGCACATACTCACTGTTCTGTGCTGTCCCGGTGGCTCCAGTCCTCTCAGCTGGCTTCTTCACTAAAGCCGATGTCGCTGGGGGCGGGACATTCAGATGTAAATTGCACGAGAAACCGTATTCTATGCATACATATGTTCCCAGTGTGATTTCCAGATGTGCTCTTTGAAGTTAACCCTTTCCCCTCTGGTGGTCCATAACACCAGGGGACAGAAGGTGCCAAAGGGCACTGTATTAAATACAGTGATAACTGTATCCAATACAATTCAAAGTAAATACAAAAACAAAACACATTTCCAATTGTTAAATTTTTTTATTATAAACAAAATATAAATATGAATACATACTGTTTTGAAATGTTTCATACCAAATAAGTGTTTAAGAGATTTTTTCATTCAAATGATACCTTTTTATACATTTTTTTTATGTAATTTCTTTGTTACAGGATTGTGTGTTTCAAACATTATTATATTCAGGATGTCTATTAGACCCTTGTACGGACATATTTTGGGAAGTTACAGGCCTCCAGCATAAAAAAATTAATGTTGCAGGCCTGTAACTTCCATAAGTCTATGGTGCGCTTTTGGTACAGAAATGTGGACCTTGCAAGAGCACTAGGGTGGTTAATGTTGGTAATTGCTTAAAGATGGTCATACACTGTTCAATTTTGTTTGATCAACTTAAACAATACATTTTTTTGTCAATCAGGAATCGATTCCTGGTACAATTGACCAAAAGTGGTCAATATTGAATAAAAAAATCTATGTAAATTGATTGGACATGTTGGTAAATGTCGATCATATTTTCTAGGAATTATGATGGATTTGTATGGTACTATAGAGCATGGACACGGAATTGACCTATTTGGAATGTATCACATAATGTGGTGGTAAAAGCAATCCAAATGTAAAACAATCAAATTTTATACTATCCTTACTATTTCTCTATTCTGAGACCAATAACCGGGTGTGCAATTTGATGCAGGTAGATTGAATGTGTTAAAAAAATATATCAGATACACTGATGCAAACAGTGCTGTACATCTGATTCTGATCACTCTTTAAAGCTAACATTTGGGAGAGCGTGTTATACTATGGTTTTTTTAGACCTGAAAACTTGTCCCCTAATGTAATATTGGTGGCAGATCTGCTTGTGTGGGCTTAGGGCTTAAGGGCTTAAATGACAAACAATACTGAGAGTCACCAGCATCCGTAAAACATGAGTTTTGTGTCCTTCATTTATCTTTCTGGAGAGACTGAATGAGAGGACAGATAACAGATGTCCCCATGTAATGTATAATATATGATCTTTTAGTTGTTTTTATGGTGTTTGAATTTCAGTTTGGTATTTGTGTACTGAAGCATAAAATACATTATAAACTAAAACTTCAGCGTTAATACATGTGGTATCTGGTTTCTCTTAGCAAGACAAATACTTTCCTTTTCTAGATGTTCGGTTCTTACAATCTTCTGTGTGAAGTCAGCTGGTAACGTTTAAAGAGCTTGGAAAGATGGGAGAGGCTTTGGAGGATGAAAAATAATGAATCCTCTAATTGAAAACATTTGTTCCGACTTGTTTGTAATGTTGGTAATATCTATTGTCACATATTCTGATATGTTACATGTCCATTTCCAGAACAGTAATAGAAAGGTGTATTTTTATTTCAGGAAATCTGTCATCACTAGATGTATATGTCGAAACAAACGAAAATAGGGTGCACATATTTGATTGATTGATAGGCACAATCGATATTTAATCAAAATATCGAAGATTCTGATCAAATCTTTCATCGATTGTGCAAAAATCTGTACATTGAACACAGTCTAACTGTGTTCAATCGCAGAGGACCTGGCACTACATAGTTGTTAGTAGATCTAAAGGATATCTGACAGAGAAATCTAAGGTGTATGGCCAGCTTAACCATTAGGCTTTAGACTTGAATATGATCTTAATCAGTCCACCTCTTCTTTATAGTTGTTTGTGGTGTAGGGATCGTTGGATGGGGACCAGGGTCCACTTTTAAAGGATTGGATGGAAATGGAGCACCTAAGCAAAGTGGTGCACCTTGATTCCTGTCCAAGCGACAAGCGCCCGAACACAGCGTGGTGACATCATCATGACGTTACCATGCTGCCCTTGATTGGGTTATCATTTAAGCGCCCATTGTGATGTGTATGGGCAGCTTTAGCCAGGCACCTAGGATATATCAAAGGACACAAAAATGGCGTCCGCTCTTCTGGTGACAAGTGTACTTGGTCCTTGTATACAAAGCACAACAGGCAAAACCAAAAGTCATACTCCCTATAGGGAAAAGCAATGCTTGAGGCAGAGACTTTTGAAGTTGCCGTTTCCCTTCACGTGCCTGTCTGACACACAATCCTCACATTGTTTTCCTTTTTAGTGAGTAGTTTTACTACCTCCGGCTCCTCCTCGCTGTGTTGTAATGATTCTGTTAGCTGTTAACAAGTTGATTTATGTCCAGTTATCTTACATACTGTTCTAGTTTGAAGTTTACAGTATTTTTCTCACTATAACTTTTCACTCAAAATTGCATGAAAAGAATGTGCATTTTTTATTGCGAATGGGTGACCACCCCTGGCTGAGTACGCATTTGCAGTGGGCAGCGGAAGCCTGGCTCACATATGCAGACAGGGACGATTCGCTGGCAGGCTGATTTATCCGCTGCAGATGGATGCTGTGTATGTGTTAGGACCCTGGCTGTACCGGTCATCACCAGCAGGGGGCTCCCTGCAGGCATGGGCTGGGTGGAGCTCACGCCTCCCTCATTAGCTTAGTGCTATTTAGGTGTGCTCCATTCAGGCCATGGTTGCTGCTCATTGTTACTTGTATCTGGATCTCTGTCTGTTGCTGTTTTGTTTTTGCTTTTCTGGACCTTGTGATACCCCTGGACTTTGTCCTGATACCCCTGGACTTTTACCTGAACCCTGATACTCCTGGAACCTTGCACCTGTTTGTTTTGATACCTGTAAGTCTTTCATTAAACCTGTTTCATTTTGTCACCACCATTTGTCTGGATGTCTGTGTGTGCAATCTGCCTGGTCGCCTCCTTGTCCTGGATCCTGACAGTATGTGAGTGGGCAGCATGAGCCCCGGTCACATACACTGGCTTTGTAGAGTGGGACCAGGAGGCAGGGAAGCAGCTTATTGCTAATATACATGGCTTGGCACTCAGAAGGCTAAAGCCCCATGGCCTGTGCCACATTTTGGTGCCCCATAGTCCGGTGGATCATTGAATCAGAGAGAAGTCGACGCCTGTTTGTGGTCACCTTAATGCATGGCTATGTGATGGTTTATTCCTTTTTGTACACTTAATAAAGCTACTAAATTCCAGCAGTATTCACAGTGGAAAGGCTCCTACTTAATTCACATTTCAGCATGGAAAGATATGTCTTCGTTCTAGGAACAATCCTGTAATCTGCGGGAAAAGGAATAACATTATTTGGACTAGTTGGAGATCCGTGTTGTATATGCTTTTTTTTTTTTTTTTCTTCAACTACCTTCAAGCCGTTAACCCCTTAATGTGGCTGGGAACACACAGGCCAGTTTGTACTTTTGATCATTTACCTTCTTATATAAACAATTATATTTTCTCTCCATTGGATCTTTAGTGATCAGACATATTGATAAATCTTAGTTTATAACATGCACTTAATGTTATGTGTATAAACAATGGAGAAAAATCAATGAAAATGTGAAATCAATATAATGGAAATCTATGTGCCCCACTTTGCACACCAATTCCAGGTCCGGTGTTGTGAGCTATTTTGCTACTGGAAAATCGGCTCCCGGCAGGGGAAAGGGGGTAGAGCCTAGCACGGCTGTGTGCACTACACAGGCAAGGCCCCCCTCCTCTGTCTGGCTCTCTCCGCTCCCTGTAAGCCGCTCCCAGAAAGTGTTGTGAGCTATTTTCCGGTAGCAAAATAGTGCAGAACACTGGACCAGGGTCTCCATCGATTGACCCGTGATCGAGCGCAGCGTGATGCCTAGTTTAGGTGAGAAAAAGAGTTTGAAGCACAAAATAGTGTACAATAATGTTTTGGGACTTTTGGCACAACTGTCACTTGAATCCAAAATATAATTATGATTGGCTGCAGTCCTCTGTGCTCTGCATTTATAAACAACCATGTGTTTAAATAATTGCATTTATTTAGGAAGGAGCCCATGTGTATTTTATGTTTGTATATTGTTAGCTTGTTGTGACCCTTGTACATTCTTCTCCTATTCGGTGCATTGACCATTATCTGGGTTCATTTTCTGTAAAGCTTAACTGTGGCTTTTGTTAAATTTATGCTTCTAGCTCTACTTTCCGCTGTACTTTCCTAATTATATACACTAGGATCATTCCCAAGGAAGTAACCGCAATTAACATTTAACTTTAATATCAAGCAGGATTTATAATGACACCGTGGTCTAGATTTGTGATTTGGATTCGAAGAATGAATCTGTTTTCAACAAAGTGAAACCTGATTGTTATGGGGTATGGTACTATGATTTTTTTTTCATGGCTAGAGCCTATCCCCCTAATTCCTACAAGTAGAATTTTTGCTGGATGCAATTTTGCTTTCATCGTCATGTGGAAAAAGAGAAATTCCAGTCTTCCAGGGTTTAATGACCTTTAGTAACATGTATGGTCACTAGATGGAGTTATATAGTGGTAGTAGGTTTTCAATGGAGAAAACATAGCTCCGTGGGCTTGTAACAGCACTGACTTCTCAGTATGTGTGATAAGCGCACTCACTGCCGCTAAATTTTCTTAAAACAAACTGTGCCTGCGCTGAGGAACAGGCAAACATGCCAGTGCTGCAGCACTTCTGAATCGTTGCAGGCTTCGCCGATGCCTTCCGGTGCTGCGTCTTAATGTTAATAGAGGCGGCGTCACTTTTCCCAGACCACATAACCGGCTTCTCGATGACTCCTGTATGGCGCAGTTACGGGACGGAAATTATGGCGTGAAACCACTGTAACGCCAGGGAGGTTAACAATGGTTTAATAAAACAGATTTATGGCTTATAAAGATAATATTGGCATCGTCACATGGCAGTTAGAATTCTGTGATGATTTGACAAAGCCTCTTAAGATCTATTTCAGTCTTCCTCATGTTATTCAGTTCTAACGTATTGGTGTAAAAACTCCAAAGTATTTTGAGGTTTGTGTGTGTGTTTCAGTTGTGGGGAGTGTCCCTTTCATTCTTGGCATTAAAACTGCATTTTTTTAATGTTCCCATGGAAGGTCGCTTGGCAGAAATTTCATTAAAAAACACACAAGTTGGTTTAAACATTAAAACATGTACCAGGATTCCACTGGAACAAGCAAGCATAGTGTTCGAGAATGTGAGGCCCCTACTAGAGATTATGATGGATTGGTGTCCATAAATTGGACATAAAATCTGGCAACCTTATCATTCCGAACCAGACCATTGGTTGTTATTAATATAGCACTTTCTTTGAGCATTCTGCTGCAGTTATATTACCCAGCCCAGCATCCTCATCCATTGTACAGTGTATATGTAAGATGGCTCTTTCTGTTTCATGACCCCACCACCTGATGACATCATCATTGTAATCCAGTAGAAGAATTAACGAGTGGCAAAAGTATGCCAAATTCTTGATCGACTTGACTGGTGGGAGGCTAGAAAAACAAAGAAGGTTATATGTGCAGAAGCCCTCTGTCAGATCTACTCAGGAATTATAGGCAAAAGGTACATCCTTTACCAATTTGCTTATAAAAATAAATCTAATGAATCCCTGTAAGATAGTCCAAAGCTAGCCATACACTGTTCCACTTTTGCATGATATTTCGACGAATATTGATCATCGGTCTAACATTGATTGCTTGTACCATTTCTTTTCTTAAGCTAGCCACACACGGCTCTATAAAGTAACAGATTAGAGGAACATCAGGCGGCGTGTGTGCTCATGGCTCCCGATTCTCCTCTAATCTGTTACTTCATCTGAGCCATGCACGGTTTCTTTGAGCAGGATCAGTGGATCCTGCTCGAAGGACCTGGACCAAACAGGTTTCCAACATGTTGGAAAACCTTGGTCGAAATCTATTGCATTGAATAGGATGACAGCTGAACCTGAGACACAGAGCAGCTAAACACAAGCTGTGTGTTCATCTACGGCTCTGTGTAAAGGGGGCATGGGCAACACGGGCCCAGCTAGCTCTGCCAGAAGAGAGGAGGGCTGGCAGGGTTGATGCTGTGTGTCTCCAGCTCAGGTACAGCGCTGGCAGCCAGCCGAAGAAGCTGGCTGCCGGGGGACCAGGAAACCGGGTCCCCATCGTCCAGTAATTGATGTGCCCATGTAGTGCACATTGATTACTGTACGATTGACCCGCGATCAATCACAGCGTGGTGACATCATTGATCGCCAGTTGATTGCACAGGAATCTTACCCATGTGTGGCTCTGTGTGCATGTTCCATAGTACGATTGCATACAAATTGATCAAAATCCATAGATGTCAGGTACTTGTACGATTGACAAAAATTTACCTACATGTCTGATCACAGCTTGTTTCACTCGGTACTGTCCATTAACGCCCAAAAAAGTGCCCTGCAGTTCAATCTTAAGGCCCCCTCACACTTACCGAGCAGGAGCCGACAGACGAGCGACTGAGTGCAAGCATGATGACGTCATCACGCTGCACCCCATTGCTCAGAGTATCGGCGGGCACCCTTTGTGTGCTGCTGGGACACTAATACTAATGGCATTGGCCAGAGTCTCTGGCCGACCAAACTCCCTGTTGCCCCATGTCTGCACCAGCAATCCGCCGCTGATTTTGCAGACGGCCATGAGCGTGCATGCACATCGGTCAGCGGCAAAATCGACTGCGGCTCACTCCATGTATGAGGCCTTTAGTGTGCTTGTATATTTCTTTACATTTGTTTAGCAATTCTGTATTGGAATTTCCTGTAATGAAGATCTGTCACTGCTGTTCTTCCTGCTAGTTTACTGTAGACCCCAATTGCCCAACCTGCGGCCCTTTGGGCATTCTTCAGTGGCCCCCTTCAGTCCTCCACTTGCAGCCCCCAAAACCTAACTGTTCATGCATAGGGCATAGCAACTAACCTGTTCAAAGGTTATGTGCCCCATAGATATCCTAAAAAGTTTAATGATATATATGAGGCAACCTTTGTAGATGTTATGGTGATCGGATTTTCCTCTGTATTACGTTTATGCTTTGCAAAACATGCTGGTTAGACATAGAAAGACAATCCATAATGCTCCATGAACAAATGCTAGTCATGACAATAAATAATAAATGTCACCCTGTGTGGTGCAGACTTTTGGGCGCCCAAAGTGGCAACAGCCCTTTTGATTAATTTTAAACTAGATGGTCCTGTGCAGAATTTACTGACCCTTCTTAAAGTTATCTTTTAATTGAAGCCAAGTTTTGTTCCAGCCATTCATCCTTATCCATATTGACTTGGTGCATTGTTCTTAATGTACATCCAACTTGTGCACAAATCACATGGGCTGGTTTGCATAAAAGTGCAAATAAAGTATATTACATGTCAACAAGTGATAAAAACAGATGGGTGCGATCAGAGCCTAGGTAGGTAGCACAACCAATGGTAAACATTTATGGTAAACTATTTTAGATATGAAGGGCAGATCATGCAATCTGGCAACATTTATATTACTTTTAAATGGCAAGGATATCTATGGGATTGATTTCATTAATCCTCATTTAATAACAGGTTGTTTTCAGTTGAGCAGCTGGCATCCATAGTTCCTGCTGGTTTTAATTCCCAGAATGCAATAGAGATCCATGCTGCTGGTGCTGTGCCATTCTTTTTTGGCGAGGAGCAGATTATTTAGTATGGATCTTGTGCTATTGAAGAGACACTTGCCATTACAAAAATAATTCGTTTTGGGTGTCTTAAGAACATTGGAGTCCAGCAAGTGATGCATGAGATGCTACATAAGCATAGACTCATTTTAAAACAGATGATTGAAGACTCAACATGGAGTAGATATACAACTGACTGAGTTAAAGAGTTTAAAATACCAATAAGCAGAACTGATGTTTATGTGGTCTGTGACTAGTTTACCAGGTTGTACTGTATTTCAATTTTACTCTTATGAATTTTTTTTTTGAAGGTCTCAAAGGGCCTACCACACCATCACCCATCTGCTGGGCTCCATTGCATTTCAATATGGCAAAGATGTTCAATAGTTGTTCAATATAGGTCAAGGAACAGCTAGCTGAAACTTATCTACTGAAAGCTGCCTCGATCCCTCTCATTTGTATGTAATACTTCTCTTGCATCTATGGTGTCTAAAGGTGGCCATACATGGTTCGATTTTAGAGTTCGATCAAATGGAAATCAATTCCTGTCCAGCTGGTACAATCAACCAAAAGTAATTCACATCGAACATAAAATTGATTGAAAAGTGATCTGACATGTTGGTAAATGTGGGTCAATTGTAATTATCCTATGATGGAATAAATTTCACAGGAATCTATTACTTAAATAAATAGATTCCTTTAAAAGAATCAATTTATTTTAAATCGGATCGCCGTTTGCAAGAAAATCTCATAGCAAAATAATCAACCCCTGTATGTCTAACCTAAGGCTCAAACAGTCATGAATGCTTTTCAAGTAAAAGTTTCTTCTTTAGCCACATATGTATGTCCTGTTTATTAAAGTATGTTTTACCATCATTATTCCTCTTTGTAAGTCAATATTTTCTAAATAATAGAATGTTAAATACAGAAATTAAAATAAACAAGTTTATGCTCTAACTATACTACAAATGATGTACACATGCAGATATCTTTCAAACCTCTTTATTAATAGGTCGGAATGTGCCTGAAGCGATCTATACGTGTATCTATATGTGTATATTTATACAAGGTCTTCCAAGGAAATCATTGAGCCTCACTTCTGTCTATCTGTCTGATCACCTCAGTAAAGCAAGTTACCTTATACATTAGGGAAGCATAAAAAATGTGTGGAATTCTTCTGGAATTGCTTGATACAGCACATTTTATTGTGCTTCAAGTCATTCACTAATGTGAAGACACCACCCTGAAGCATCAAAGCATTTTCAAGTAGCAGGTCAAAGCTATGGTCTATGGACTATTGCATATGGAGACTCTTTGATGACTAGGAAGTAGTGAGACATTATTGACAATTATGTTGATTGGAAGATGTAAAAATAAGAACGCTTAAGGTCCCCACACAAGTAGCGAGCGGGGACCAACAGATAAGCTGTGGAGAGCAACGTAATCACGTCATCACGCTGCTCTCAATTGCTCAGAGCATCAGTGGGCACTCTTTGTGTGCCGGACGTTAGTTTGGACGGGGATGCTGGTATCGGCCAGAGATTTACGGACATGTGTGATTGTTACGTGTGTGGGGACCCTTATGCCTGCCATACACACCCCGATGGTGTGCAGGCAGACCTGTCCCGATATGTTCCAGGATGCTAACGTGATGGCGTCATCACGTTAGCATCCCAGTGCATTATGGGACCCCTTCAGTCGATGGCACCCCTTGTGTGCCGGCCATAAGCTGCAATGAAGACGCCGTCTTCATTGAAGCTTATGGCATCGGCTTCCACCGGCTTGCGCCGGCCAGAGATTATCGGACATGTCCGTTCTCTGGCCGGCCGAGCTGTGGGGCGACAGGGATCTGGCACATGGCGATAAGCGGCCGATTTTTAACCTGACCGATGGCGCGAGCGCGCACGCCCGTCGGTCAGGTAAAAATCGGCCGCTTATCGGCATGTGTATGGCTAGCATTACCTGATTTTAAAGTGTATCTTAATACACTCTGGCAACGAATCCCCAAAAATTACTGAACACAACTTGGAGGAGAAAAAAGAGATGGCAGAGACATCATGGTCTGAGATAGGGAAAACCACCCGGAACAATCCAAGGGTGGGAAGTTTTTGTTGAACATTTTGTATAAGATGGTACTATGGATCATGTGCACAGGTCTTTGGAGAGAAATTGATCATTTCTGAATTGATGGTAGTGGTAGTATAAAGCCCACCATACACTTTTCAATCACTGTACTATTTTTTTTTTGATCTACCAACAACTATCTAGTGCCGGGTCCTCCCTGATAGAACACATAGTGATTGGAAGGTTCAGAAAGATCCCCTCATATTACATGGTTTTGGTAAAACAAAAGTTGATTGTACAGAAATAGTACAGTAAAGCCAGGAACACATGGCTCAATATACAAGCCATTTCGTGGTTCCCAGCAGCAGCGCGATGACTTCATTGCATTGCTGCCTGACATCGAAGGAGCTGGAGGCGCAGCACTGCTGTGTCATCCAGCTCCGACAATGCTTTGCATGGAGACCCACATTTCCCATGCAAAGCAATGGTCATCGACCGTGATTTACGGTCATGTCTGATATCCCTGTTTTCCAGCGGGATTAATTGATCATGCTTAAAAACAGGGATGGCCGGGTTAGATATGGGCCAGATGGCGTCTATCTGGCCCATATCTTTGCGTGTGTATGCTGCTTATGATTGTAAGGTGTATGGGGGCCTTAACTTCTTTCCTCCAGTTTGGTATACTAAATGTGCAATTGAAGTGGATTTATTTAATCCGTTCAATAATCACAAAAATATCTGCTGATTTATCTTATGTGATTGTGAGCTCCTCTGAGAGACAGTGATATGACTATATATGCTCTGTAAAGCATTGTGTAATATGCCACTGCTATACAAATACAAAATAATAATACTGGTAATATGTGCTCTGCACAAAAACATGTTGTTAGGATGCTATGATGAGAGTTCTGTGTTTTTTGTCATGCATAGGATATAGAGAAGACCAGCCTGACACCACATACTTAGAAATTCAGATCTGTGTTGTCAAAGATGAAGGAAGACCCACACTATGTCTCTGGCACATTTTTCAGGATAGGGGTAAAACAAAGGGAAAGTTAATATATTCCAGAGTTGTACTGTAAATGTTAATATGTGTTATTTTTCCTTGATTTATGCTTTACCTTATGTGTTTGCCAGTACAAAACATAACTGCACTGACTGTACTAGCTACAGGGTCTATTGCACTGGATATATTTAGAAAATAATCTGCATGGTAGAATTTTCCATTTTGACCTTTTCATAATAATTTCATCAGTGATGATAAGTTTTACCTCCTTAAGTTTCCTTTGGTTCCTGACATCAAACAGACCCACTGTATGTTCTTCTACTTGTCACCCTTCCCACAGAGTCATAAGGAGCAGCTGCATGTCCTTCTTATCTTAATGGCAGCTAAGGCCATGACCTCTGTGACCTGATCATACATTCCTAATGCACCCACACTTTCCGTAAGAAGCCAATCATCACCCCTTTTATTGGATCTTTCAGTGAGTGTTTATGGGTTTTGGGGTGGCCTTCTCTTGTTTATGGGATACCATTGCTTCGTTGTGACTTGGGCCGGTCTGTTCTTCTCTTCTTCCTATGTGTTTGCAACAGATGGACAAAAGATCAGAGCCACCGAGGAAGTCAGATTAAGTTTGACAGCTAGAGGATGTGCATGTGAGCACAATAACAATGGTGGAGCCACTCCCAGGGTTACTGCAGAAAGGCTGAACATGAGTTTCAATTCCAAGTTTAGATCAGTGAAAAGCATCTAAAAAGGGAAAACAAAGCCTCAAAACCATTACTAATAAAATAATTGGATTTCCAGCATATCTGGACATCATAATTATATAATGCTGAGCTGGAAAAACGTAAACACTGATGTCTATGTAAATTCCAACAGTTGAAAGTGTTTTGTGTTGAGGGTTTAAGATTTATGACAAAAATCTGTTATCTACACACACACTGTGCTGTACAAAAATCAGACAAAGATCATTTCAGAACCCCCCCCCCTTTAATGTGACCTATATACTGTGCCACTCAAATGAAAAACAAACTGAAATCTTTTAGGTGGAGGGAAGAAGAAATATAAAAATAAAATGCATAAGTGTGCACACCCTTAAACTTTGTTTAAGCACCTTTTGATATTATTACAGCGCTCAGCCTTTTTGGGTATGAGTCTATCAGCATGACACATTTTGGGAATGAGTCTATCAGCATGACACATTTTGGGAATGAGTCTATCAGCATGGCACATTGTGACTTGGCAAGATTTGCCCACTCTTTGCAGAAATTCTCCAAATCTGTCAGATTGCGAGGGCATCTCCTGTGCACAGCCTTCTTCAGATCACCCCACAGATTTTCAATAGGATTCAGTTCTGGGCTCTGGCTGTGCCATTTCTAAACTCTAATCTTCTTCTGGTGAAGCCATTCCTTTGTTGATTGGATGTATGCTTTGGGTCGTTGTGATGCTGAAAGATGAAGTTCCTCTTCATGTTCAGCTTTCTAGCAGAAGTCTGAAGGTTTTGTGTCACTATTGACTTGTATTTGTAACTGTTCATAAGGCCCCAGTTTTAGCTGAAGAAAAATAGCCCAAAAGCATGTTGCTGCCACCACCATGCTTCACTGTGAGTATGGTGTTCTTTTGGTGATGTGCAGTATTGCCCCACAATACTGAAAGGTCCTGAAGCCCACATATTTGCAGGCACAGTGCAGGCATTTCCCTTACACTTGTATGGGAGACACAAGCGCAGTGCACTGCAAAATGTGCTATCGGACAAAAATGCAATTGCAAACCACAGTGCAGCTTTTGTGAAAGGGCCCTCAGAACAAACAGTTCATTGTCTATGTGGCTACATATGTCAGAATTCCGATGCTGCCCTCCCATCCCTATTCAAAGATGTTATTGGGACCCAAAGCATTAGAACTAGGCCATGCAGCAATCAAAAGTAGTGACCTAGTCTGATGAATCACAAGATAATTTGGAAGGCCAAGTGTTATTTATGGTAAGAAACACACTTGCTCAGATACCTTAGTGTAAGATAATACATTTGATGAGTGGTTCTCATCAATCCATTTGTAGGGCCTTGACATGTACTACATGCAGGAAGGATCTTGTTGTTATCGTTCTCATGGTAGCAATGTACTGAGTAAGGAAAAAACGGGGTCTGGGGAATTTGTTAGACACAGTGACATGTGACTCATCTGCCATCCTTCCAAATATTTTAAGAACTGCATCACATAAATTATAAAAAATAAACAAAGCTTGTTGGAGACCTCTTCACGTCATTCTGTGCTGTTGGTATTTTACTTGCATATTCCATTTCTCACAGGCTTCTGTTTTCAGAAACTTTTTACACAAGTTTTGAAGTTTTATATTTAGCTCGGCTCATTAGAAGCCCTTATGTTTATATTAAACGCTGTAGAGCAGTTTAGTCTATAGACGCAACATTCTTACTGCATTACCTTATTATAAGGAAATGTGTTTTCTCTCTCTCAGATCTGCATTATTGTTTTCAAAGTCTTGCCATGAAATGGATGTTTTGATATTTTATGGACTGTCGATCCGAAATGTAATTAAAACTTAGGGAGTGGTAAACATGAGGACTTGGGAGTCCATTACTGACATTGATTTTTGTCCAGCAACAGTAAAAACTCTGTTAGGAGCCGTCGCTGTGGCTTAATATGACTTTTTACTGACCAGAAATGATCATGTGAAAATTTTGGAGATTTTGTTTCTCAGACAAGTCAGGTCACATGCCTCATCCCATAGGTCTGTCTCCTGGTGGTGCCGGGGCCTGGGACACCCAGTCTAGGCCACTCCGAAAGGAGAGACATCTGAGCAATGTTAAGTATAGTTGATGACCTAAGATGGGGAAAGAGAACACATAAAAAGCATACCTATTGGGGAAGAGAAGACTTCTAGATGTTATAGTAGAACTATATAGGAAACCATTTAAATGCTCTGTACGGTGTGATAAGAGACATTTATTCTTATTAACTCTCATTTATATAGTGCAAACATATTACACAGCACTGTAAATTTAATCAGAATTAAGGTACAGCACAGGAGGAGAGCAACACACAGGAGGAGAGGAGGACTCTGCCTGATTGGACTTACAATCTAATAGGTTGGGGAACAGAGTATACAATAGGTAGGGAAGGATAGGACTGGCATGGGGGTGATGTTGGGAATGAGAAGCTAGGTTTCCAGGGCTTGTTAGTGTTAAATGTTGGAGCAGGTCTAATTGGACGAAGGAGAGAGTTCCAGAGAATAGGAGAGGTCCTAGAGAAGTCTTGAAGCTGCGTTTGTGATAATGATATGAGTGTGGATGTCATTAGTAGGTCAGTAGAGGAGCAGGGGGAGCAGTTTGGGTATTTTTCGGAGCATAAGACATACCTGACCATAAGACGCACCCAGTTTTTAGAGCATAAAGAACAGAAAAAAGGGTTTTGAAAAAATAGTTTTTTTGGATGATTTGAAGTGTTCAAATCAATTGGATCAATGCAATACCAAATTCAGCCACTAGATGTCACTAGTAGCACTAGTATCACGGCACATCACATCATCTTCCTCACACAGGGAAGAGGGGGGCCGAGCAGGGATGGCTGCAGGTGTCTCTCCTCTATGGCTGTGTTGGTGGAAGCTTCAGCATGAATGTAGCTTTTACACACAAGCAAAGATGGGAGTTCATCTATCTATCGCTCTCTTCTCTTCATTGCTTATATCAGCAGGGTTCTGCTGTTATAAACAATACAGTTCAGATGGGAGATCTGGCTGTGGGCGATCTCCCATCTGACAGCCCAGCCCCTCTTCCTCCCCGGCTAATCATCTTGGAGGGAGAGCTGGCAGGAATCCAAGGCACCACCACCCGTGGCTGAAGGTTGCACATTCGGACTACAAGACACAGGCACTTCGACCCCCGATTTCTGTGGAGAAAAATTCCGTCTTATAGTCCGAAAAATATGGTAAGTGGAAAATGCAGAGTGGAGTGATTTAAAAGCAAGGCACAGAACTTTGAGTTTGAATTTGGAAGCCAGTGAAGAGATTTGCAGAGAGGAGAAGCAGAAGACAAGTAGCAGAGGAGTAATGGTGTCTAGCAGTACCATTCATGATGGATTGAAGAGGTGACAACCTACATTTCAAGGAGGTTGTCATGCATTCCTGGAGGCTCATTTACAGAACATCTCTCCTTCTAAGCATTTATGGCATCCCCCATTGCCGGGATTGTTGCTGGGGTTTGTTTTCATTTTTTCAAGCTGCTGAGTCTGCACCTTCAGCTGATAGTTGGAGTAGCTGCATGGGCTGCAGTATGTCTGATGTCCGCTCTAAAATATTTGTGGTTACTCTGTAAAAGAATAATGGTAACGTGTGTGTGTGTGTGTGTATATATATATATATATATATATATATATATATATAAATTTTTATGTTTGGGCGACTGTTTCTAAAACTTGAATATGATTTGTCATAGTCCAAAAATTTGGTGGCAATGGAGTTGAAATTTTGAAAAATACATTTATGGTTATCTTGGTTGACAAGTTACAATGGCTGAAGAGGCAGCTACTTCTCATTTACCATAATTACTATTTCACAAACTCTGATAATTACTATAAACCTGGCACCCTTCCCTCATGTCCATTCTTATATTATTAAAGTCTATTATGAGTGCCAGAAGGAAGCTGCATCAAGTTAATGAATAATCGAACAAAATTGATTTGAGACATGGTGCTTGTGTTTCAGCGCTGATAGTGGTGCAGAAGTTTCCGGATTCCTGGCTGTGAGGACAGGTGGCAGACTAGACCTGTGTATGGAACATATGCTAACTAATTCAGAACAAGCTAGGCATACATGGCTCGTTTTTTTAATAGATTCGAGCGCACATACATGGTAGTGCCCAGCCTTTCTTCGAGCAGGATCGATTGATCCCGCTTGGTCAAACAGGGAACCTGCATGTTGGTAAACCCCGTTTGACTTCTGTTACTTTGTTTGGGGAGGATGGTCCCCCATCCAAAGAATCGGCCGGGATCAAAGCAGTGCTGAGCCCTGATATGAAGGAAGCTCGAGCTCAGCTTGATGACATCATCGCGCTGTGCTCAACGGCTCCTCTGTTGCATGGGAATCTACATGCATATGCCCAGCATTAGACTGTCACTGCTCAACCCAAACCATACGTATACAATTTGGTTGAAATGAAGTCTATATACACAGGTGTGTGTGTGTGTTTAGTAACATTTACAGCTTCCTGTAATAAAGACCAGTCACTGCTGGTATTCTTTTTCTTGAGCTTGGTCTTGTATGCACCCAACACCGGTATCTTTCCGTATGAACCCCAAAGTTTCTGGGCTTGCTCTGTTCCTCCGGCTCTACTCTTTGCATAGACTACTGTATATCCTACACCGTTATAATGCCATCTCATGTATGTGTCTATTGTGCCGTGGTTGTATACTTCTTTTATGTCTGGAGTGTCTTTTTGTGACTCTATTCTATGTATGTACATGAGGAAACTCTATTTGCATATTTTCTTTGTGTGATTAAAATGTCAGCTACTGTAGTATTGTGTGCTGCACAAGCTCAAGATTTAGTTTAAGCCTCAGAACATTTGCATGTTTTAGAATAAACAGTAATATTGACCTAGGGTTGGGCAGATCGCAGTGCATCTCAACAATGTCTGCTGGTGTCCAACTTTTTATTTGATCTTCATAAATGGAAGAACATGTTCCCTTCATTGTAAAGATTTTGTCTTTTTTCTACCCTTGACATAGTCCGACCTGGCAATGGCTCACTTGGACCGTGCACGCCTTCAGAGATGTTTTTAGCAGATGCTCTGGACTGGTCACCCGTGTTTATAGTTATGGTTGCTTTGATCCTGTGGGTGGCGCTATGTCATATAATATCATCTGTACATGAATATAGGGCCTTTCCCTGGTATCTTTAGAACAGTACAAGTTGGTCAGGCACAGACGAGGGAACAGCATGTTCTGCTGTATATAGTCAGCTAAATGTATTTGGCAATAATTGCACTTTGGCTCATTACATATTTTTTTCAAGCAGCATTTACTTCTCTGAGTCTTTATATAGTCACTTGTTCGAGTCGTTTGTAATTTCTATTGTGTTCTTAAGCAGACCTGGCTGTGTCAAGTGAGCGTTCGAAGGTTCCTGCTTCGTCTTCCCTGGCCCGCTCTAGATTACTGTGTTTGCGGATCTGCCCCATTTGCATTCTTATGCCATATTAGGTCTTCTTGTTAGACCTTTCAGTAAATTACTGGATGAACTTCACTTTGTGCAGTTGAAAGCCCAGTGTTAATTTCACAGGATTTATAAACTCTGCTGATGTTCAAACAATCCACAGAGCAAGTGCACTGACATGACAGCTCTGCTGAAAAAAAGCCTTGTTTGCTTCCTTTTGTGTTAAAGCTGCTTGCATCTGCCAGAGCTCCGCTGGCACCATACTGTGAGTGGCAAGTACATTTATTACTGTAGATGGGGACAGACAGATAACAACGTACATTTCATTGTTCAACTGCCTGTATCCTGCTCTGCTGGAGACCATGATTTGTGTGGTCATTAATTACAGATTATATAACTTCAACTAATGGCTAAAGGAGAACGCCCAGCAAAGTTACTGAATTAGTCAGAAAAAGCTGCAATTATAACTTTATGAATGTAACTCTGTGAGTGTAACAATGTGCACTTCCCCACTTTGTGCCATTGAATCAATATGCACTGCCCTGCTAACCATCATTGCATTGGCCCATATCTGCAACTTCCCAAACTTTCACTAACAAAGTTTTGGTTAGACTTGGAATAGTTAGGTCAGGCTATTTTAGCTGTCTGTGTCCCATTTGGGAGCTTTCCTTTCACTTCCTGTCCCTGAGACACAGGCTTAACCACTTCAAACTATGGTCTATTCCAGTGGTGGGCAAACTATGGCCTGGGAGCCATATCCGGCCCGTTTAGCTTTCTTGTCACCTTGTAGAAAGAATGTTCCTCTCCACTTGTGCACATAATGCCTAGAGGTGTCCAAACATTGCCTTGGGAGATGATGCAGTGATGTGATCATGACACTGTGGCTGCTTCCTCATGGTGACATCAGGCAGTCTTTAGAAATTATATCTCCTCATTGCAATGAAAAAGTGTTTACATTTAGGTGCATAAAATGTAAGAAGATAACCAGGATCACACATCACCACCATCATTAGTCATGCTGGCGATTAATAGAATTGGCACACCTATGGTGGGTTGGCCATTACAGGCTCTTGGTCCGGCCCCTGTATCAAATTAAATAAGCCAGTGTGGCCCATGAAAAGTTTGCCCACAAGTGATGTAGTTAGATTGGACATTGATTTCAGCACTTATTTTTTCCATCAATTAAAATTTGGCTGTAGCTTTAGACATAAACACCATGATGTTATTTAGACATTTTTATGCTAATGTAAGTTGTTTTTAGAAAATCGTGAGGAAAATACTTTTGGTATATAAGCTTACCCGTCACTTGTCAACTTTCCTGTCCAGTTTCTGTTCATGTGTGCTAGATTAAGGTGACCCTTCATTGGAAGGACTCTGCTGGTGGCAGTCACCATAATACTGGTCAGTTACAGGCTATATCACATGGGTATCTGCGTTAGGTAACCCTTTATAGACCGATTCTGGGCCAGGACCTTGTGACATGTATGTATTAATTGTTTAAGATAGTCAACACTTTATCTTCAATACCTCTTAAGAAGACTTTATTTAGCCTTTTGGCAACTGCCATGTCTACTGGATTTAATGTTGTAAAAGTTAAACCTGGTGACTTGCGACTTGTTACATTATCCTTTGGCTGATATTTGAAGATGTTTGGGTGTAAAAGTTATTTGTGGTTCAGCTATGTAATAAATAAGGCCAGTGAAACCTAATTATACATCATAGGAAACCACAAGATACTGGGAAATAATACATTGCCTTGGTCTGAGTACTTACATCCTTAAGCTGGCCATACACCTTCAGATTTCTCTGTCAGATTTCCTTCAGATCAGATTTTGTTTTACCAAAACCATGTAATATGAGGACCTTTCTACACCTTCCAATCACTATGTATTCTATCAGGGAGGACACTATACTACATGGTTGTTGGTAGATCTGATCTGATCTGAAGGAAATCTGACAGAGAAATCTGAAGGTGTATGGCCAGCTTTATATTATTATTATTATTATCATTTATTTATATAGCGCCAACATATTACGCAGCGCTGTACAATACATTAGAGTGGAGATACAGCACACAATAACACACAGGTACAGGTAATGACACAGGAGGAATAGAGGACCCTGCCCGGTTGGGCTTACAGTCTAATAGGTTGGGGAACAGAGTATACAATAGGTGGGGGGAAATATATTGTTTTGTTTTTAATTTTGTAAGACTTGCATTGAGAAAATAAATATGTTCATTCTTTCAGTTTACAGTAAATCTTTTCCAGTATAATTCAGGTTGGCCAAGTTGTCCATATTGCTTCTATTTCTCTATTATCCAATCATGAACAATAAATTACCCCACCCTGATGTGCTCAGAAAACAACGTATACAGGCATTAAAACATCTAATAAGGCCATCAAGCAAAGCAATCACTTCATGGCCTTCTGACCAATAGTTCTTCCTCCTGCGGTATTAATGAAGACAAATTACAATCAGCAATGAGAATAGAAAGATCTGCTTCTGAACTACTGAATTTCACAAGTATGATCTTCTTGTATGTAACCAGTTTCTTTACATACAGCAGATGCGTGATTAGTTTCTGCCCATAAAGCAACAGAAAACAAATACAATCTTTCATAGACTAGCAGATTCCATAGATTTTCGCATCCTATAGGACAAAAAGCCATTTTCTGGGCCTGATAAAAGAACCCTTGTTGTTCCTAGAGGACCAATATGTATGGAATGATTTCTGGAGGAAAAGGTATTATTTGTGTTAAACATGTTTGGTGACTTCTGCAAAATTCATCATGCAACATGTTAAGGCCCCCATACACCTTACAATGTTACCATACAATTTGTGTACAATCAACTTTTGTTCTATCAATACCATGTAATCAGAGGACCTTTCTAAACCTTCCAATCACTATGTATTCTATCAGGGAGGACCCGGCACTACATAGTTGGTAGATCTAATGCAAATTGTATGGAGTGATCTAAAGGTGTATGGTGGACTTAAGTCTGTCTCTGTATTTCCAGTTTAGATTGTAAAAGTTAATTATTCTTTTGTTTTTTACAGGTATTTGTGATGTAGGGATCCAAATACTACACAAACGAAGTGGAGACTTTTATGCAACTTTAGTGCTGTGAAGAAAGCAAGTGAGTATGAATCTCAGAATATTTCAGGTTAATCCTGTATCCCATATAGGGTTAATGCATGCTTGGCTTTCTAAGGTATTAGCAACTCAAAGAAATCAAAATACTGGGCAAGGAACACACAGCTCAATATTGGAGCCGTTTGAGGTTCTTTGCAGCAGCATTGGAAGAGCTGGAGACACAGCTTTGCATGGAGACCCCCGGTAACTGTAAGTGCCTTCTTTTCAATACTGGGGACTTTTTAGCTCAAACATCATCTGTGTTCAATATCTACTTCCTGTACTAAAATGCTGTATCAGCGATCACAGTGATGCAAAACATGTGCAGTTCATCCATATGTTCCCAAATGTCACATCAGGTCCTACTTCATCTTTTAGGAAATTTCTTTAAAGGCTGAAGTTTAGGGTTCGGTTTTGTTCAGGTTCACTCTGCCACCTTCAAGTTGAGTTCCATTAAACTGAAATGCAAAGGGTACCTGCCAGCCACGAGTGAGACTTGACATGCCATACCTCACCCATTGCTTTAGTACATGGGTGGTTGGAAGTGGTGATCATTTGGCTGTATTAATCTCCCTGCCTGCAACAGATTGGTGATATTGTATCAGCCTAGGAAAAGTCACTTACCTAAAATTCGAGGTCTGAAATGTAATCCCTGCAGTGGAAAACCTGCTTTTCTTTCTCCATCCCCTCTCCATACAGCACAATTTCTGTGCAGTGCTCACAGGTTATGGTTATTCCCCAAGATGTTCATTAACAATTTTTGAGCATCTGTAGAAGGGTTACATCAATGGCCTACAGCAGTGTTGGGCAACTGAGTTGATATGGAGGGCCTCAAGTGCGGCCCCCAGCATCACTTAATGACAACAGGCATAGCTAGAAGACATTATTTTAAAATTTTAAATAACAAAACTTGTTTAAAATTATACTTCAAGCTTTAGGGAACACTGTAGTATGGTAAAGCACATTGTGTGTAATATATATCATCAAAGGTCATGTGCCCCTATTTTGAGGTTATGTGCCACAATAAATATTATACAATCATCCCCCATTTGTTGGTGAAATAGTGGAAGCATAGGCACTCACCTGTATGCCGACTGCTCCAGCTAAGCAGGCTGATTGGTGTATAAGAAAGCCAATCAACGACCCAGACGGAGCCGGAGCAAGTCCCTTGCCTCTCGCCCCTCTCCTCACTCTAAGAAGATTCCAAGCAAAGAGTCGTCAGCTGGGGGGTCGGCAGACAGGAGAGTTCCTATGCCCTATACATTAACAGTTAGGATTGGGGGCTGCAAGTGGAGGACCAATAAGGGCCAATGAAGGTTGGCACCGGGGCCTACAGTGATGGCTGCAGGTAGGCAAGCACCTACCACAATAACTTTGGTTTCCAAAGTCAAACTAAGAGGCAGAAAATATTAAATTTTTTTTTTAAAACATTAGGTTGGTTGTCAATCATACAAAGAGGTAGGTAGTATTTACAAGGCCATATTTTATTCAATCTGTCCTGTGAATGTTTCTGATATGTCATTGCATTTCTAAGCAGTACATTATACCTCGTTAGCGTAAGTGAGAGTCTCATCGCTGCGCCTCTTCTTTATCAGAATCTTCCTAGTGGCTATTTTTGTAACATCAACAGAGACATTAAAATATCTGCGAGATGATTTGGAGTCTCGGAGATCATGTGGCCGGCTTCTTTATCACTACGAAGGAGCTGCTTGTCTGCGTGTCACCTGCCAAGCATTCCTTCTTGGCGCTATGACATAAATAATATGTTCTCTTTATTTCCCAGCTTGTTATAGCAAGTGAGGTCATATAATTGTGTAAGAGGGTTGTGTGTACACTAGCAATGCAGACAGAAGGAGTGCTTTTCGCATAACTTTATGTAAAATTATAAATGTAACCTGTTTATTTTACTCCTTTATATTAAGCCCATACATACTTGTCAGATGCAGGGGTTACATTTGGATGTGAGGTATTGTTTAAACACCCCCAAAATTTTTTTTTTAGTAAATGCTGGTGGTCTGAATCACCCGCTGACATCTTATGATTCTTGGGGCCTGGGCTTTGTGGTAATAAAACCTGCCAACCTACCTGCTCCAATCTCTAGAATGAGAAATATGTGGATCAGAGGGAAGATGTTATTATTATCTTTCATTCATATAGCGCCAACATATTACGCAGTGCTGTACATCAAATTAGAGTACAGATGCAACACAAGTTAGCACACAGGTACAGGATGTGATGCAGGAGTTGAGGACCCTGCTCGATTGGCCAGACTGATGAGGTAGGTTTTTAGGATTTTTTTTAAATTGTTAAAAGTAGGAGAAAGTTTAATGGCATGACGGGGAGAGTTCCAGAGAGTAGGAGCAGAAAGAGAGAAGTCTTAAAGCCGTGCATATGATGATGCTATGGGTGGGGATGTCATTATTAGGTTAGTGGAGGAATGGATTTCTGTATCAGGTTAGAAGTGTAAGTGGAGCAGGAGGTGTGAAGGGATTTAAAAGCAAGGCACAGAACTTTGAATTTGTTCAGTGATTATGGCTAGTGGACAGAGCTCTGACTCCAGCCTAATTATGTAGTCCATAGCGGGGGCTTTTAATTGTGATGACTTATTCCCTCAAAAATTATGAGTATGTGAAGATGTCCCTCAAGACCCCCTCAAGGGTCGAATGACCATTTCACTGGGGTTGCCACGTTCACTGAAAGCATCAGAGCTGATGCCCACAAGCAGTGTGGGAAGTTAGGAGGCATAGTAACACCCCTTACTTCTAACTTTGGAGGGATGGGGGGGGGGGGGGGGGGGGGGGGGGGGGTTACTCTTCCTCCTATCTTCTACCCTGCACATCATTTGCACAAGTGGGGTGGGATGATAGGAAGGAGGGGACATTACACTTGCCTGATCATGCTGAAAGTAACGTGAAAGTAACACTCCATACCAGCACTTCTGTGTTCAAAATACAGGAAGTGACATAACTTCTGGAGTCGTGGTTTTAAAAAGATCGAGAACCACTGCTATATACAATGACCATTCACTTAAAATATTTGATAATTTTGTAATTTCTCTAAAATAGATGAAGATTTAGGTTGGCCAAACTTGGTATTTGGAATGAGCAATCAAACTTTCAATGAGACTGTAATCTGGTGGTCGAACCAACATGTGGATGGTGATAACTTGCGGAGTTTACAGAGGGTGGTTAGTATAATCAAATTGATGACCACACTTATTCATGATCACTTGGTCTTAGGTTGGAATTTTCAGTTGGACCGACTTAAAAAGCAATCGTTTTAAGTCAATCGTAAAATTAATTTCTTTTTAGCTCAATCATCTACCAAAGTGATCAAAATACAAAAAAAAATTGATTGGACATGTTGGTAAATTTCAGTCGATCGTTCAAGTATCTGATGGGTTTTCTCTGTATTTGATTTGTATCCAATTGTACTGTGGCGCATGAGTACAGGGCTAAGGAAAGGAATCAATCAGTTGTAAATTGATAACATTATGTGTTCCAAAACTGTTGTTGGTTAAGTCGATCAAACAGAAAATCTAGCTGATTATGCCTAGCTTAAGGAATCCAGGAAATAGGTCACTGAAGTTATTGCTCAAAGCCATGAAAAACCTTCAGATGTGTGGTCATCAATGAAGAGCGGACATAGACAATGTGCCTCTTCTTACTGAGATTGGGTTGTTTGATCTGCATTTATCATTTTGTGGCTATATTTCTGGTTATCGTAACACATCCAATGCCTACATTAACTTAAAATGTAAGTATTTCTGATTTTGACCCCTATACTTGACCAAGTTTTCAGATTCTGCATACAAATTGATTCAAGCATTATCAGCCGGTCAGTGTATGACCCAATCTCTCCAGAGCAGTGGAAGTACTTAGATGGAAAGCTTAGTTCCCCTATGCACTATTTGCAAGCAGTTTGCATGTTCTCCCCATGTCTGCGTGGGTTTCCTCCCACACTCCAAAGACCTTCTGATGAGGTTAATTGGCTCCCACCAAAAAGATACTACTATGTTAGTTAAGGTAGCCATACGCAAGGCGATTCTGCCCCGACAGATGAGGGATCGACTTCAGCGGGATGGTATCATCCCGCTGCAGCCAGCCTCTAAGCTGATCGGCAGGCACCCTTTGTGTGCCGACCATTACTTCGAATGGGGACTGCTGGCCCCATTCAAAGTAATGGGATCGGCCGGGAATTTACCGACATGTCGGATCACTGTGCGATCCAAAATGCAGCAGATTCCTGATCTATCTCACCAGGTGGGGCCACACGATTTTCGGCCAAGCAGCCACCGGCCGGAAAATCGGGTGCAAATCGGGCCATGTATGGCTACCTTTAGATGTGAGAAATGACTGTTAGTTAGATGTACATGACTATGGTAGGGACATTAGATTGTGAGCTCCACTGAGAGATAGTTCGTGATATGACTATATGTACTCTGTAAAGCGCTGCATAACATGTCGGCACTATATAAATACAAGATAATAATAATAGTTCCTTCAGTGCTTTGTTAGATCTACACAAAAAAGAAATCTTGTCATGTAATAATCGTATGTGTGTTAATTGTTTTGTAAACTATATTTACACACGTGATTTTATGTAGGTGTTGCCTTATTGAATCATTATACATGCAATGTCACACAAATAAAGAAATGGTTTAGGTTATGTGTGACTATAGAGATTTACACTATTACATACACACGCACTCAAAATAAATACACTTTCACACCCAGCAAAAGAAAATAAACACAGCAACACTTTCTCATACCGCACACAAATGAAAAGATAATAAACAGAGAAGAACACAATCTTTTCTGAGGAGTTATTTACTTAGTTTAACACTAGCTTTATACTGGGTATGATATTTCATCATTAAAGATTTATAGGTTGCTGTTGGTATTTTTACCAATAATCTCTGTACCCCCATCAGTGTCAGGCAGACCGCACAGCCGCCCTCCTGAAAAACAAACCCCAACCTCGGTTCTAACCTCCGGCCCTCCATCCCTCCAGCCTCAGAGCTGTTTGTAGACCTCCTGAGGTCCTTGGCATACTTTAAAAGGAGCCTCCTTGCCCTACCCCTTCCCACACTGCTAGAACATTCTTTTATGTCTGAGAGAAGCATTTCTTGTAGGGAGATATGAAACATGGGGGCAGGGGATTTCCAAAATATGATTGCCGGAGGTCATTGAGTGGTTCGACCACCCACAGTATTTATACCAATAGTTTTTCTACAAATAATCTGTAGACCCCACAGTACACATATTCCAAGTACAATTCATGTAAAGAGGCTGAGGATTACCTCCATACCTCTGCCATGCTGCCTCATGTTGACATTTAATGATTGAAGAGACCTTTAATCATTTAGAGATTGAAGAGAAATTGACAAAATACTCACCTGATTCAGATGCTGGAAAACTGATACACAAAAAAAAAAACCATGCTTACCTCCTGCACGTTCATTTCTGATGCCAGCATCTTATATCCTGGAGAAGTGAAGCCGTCACACCCCCCCCCCTCCACTCCACCTCCTCTCCTACAGAGACTAGGCTGCCTCTCTGTCATGGGGGAATCGGCTGCTTGATGATGAGATGTGTCTCTGGATGGGAGAGATGTCCCAAATCCCATTGCGGCTGCCTTGGTGCGACGTAAGGCAGTGGGAGGTGCGCTTCAAAAAAAAGCTGTCAGAAAAAAGATTTTTATTTTATTTACAATTGTGGATCTCAGCAGTATGGGCTGAGCTGCAGCCAATACTGCTAAGTGACCTACCAGGTGGTAGGTCCGCTTTAACTTTTGGGATTTGTGATGGATTGGAGCATGTAAATACCTTCTGTTATAAGAAGGCTTGACTGTGCTATGCACTGCTTGAGTTGAGAGCTTCGATTCCTTTAATCCCTTCTCACCATTACCTTCATGGTTGTTCCTCTATCCTTGAACAGTTGAAACTTTCATTATTAGGAAACTAAAACGCTTTCTTTCCAAAGCCAAGAATATGGGGGCAGTCACTACCCTGGTTTTGCAACACCGGGTGACACCAAACCTAGTGACACCAATGTAGCTATGTACTGATGATTCACGGTACTATACAGGGTCTCTTAGCTGGTCCAAATGTAAATCTTAAATATAAACATCTGTTCAGTGGCGTAGGAACCACTATAGCAGCCATTGCAGTGCTATGGGGCCCATGTTCACAGGGGCCCACCACTCCTGGAAGGGCAGGGATTTGAGGGACAGGTTGGGAGGGGGGGGGGGCCTGCATACACATTTTTGCTATGGGGCCCAGTCATTTCTAGCTACGCCCCTGCGTCTGTTGAAACAAAGCTGGTGGCCAGGAAAGCTTATAAGCACCATTGGCACGTGATACTCGCTTTATAAAGCACGGATTCCTCTTTGTTTATTAGTGCCAATATTAAAATCTCTGTTCTATAAATCTCCCTCCGGTCATATATTTAGACAAAGGTACAGCTGAGTAAAACTGTCAGTGTCCGGATCATGCTGGCCTTACCGTGTGTCTGTAGAGTGCAAATTACCACCCTGTCAGCGAGTGTTAACGCCTGTATATCTGATCCCCCCGCTTTTCTGGCTACCGATAATGAAAAAAGATTTAGTGTGTGATCAATTCCACCAGGCTGCTCTGTAACATTGATTCAGGAAAGGGATAGTTTGTCAAAACAGAATAATATGTTATCAACAAGTCCAGATAGAGAACGGAGATCAGTTATTGTTTGTGTGGCAGTGTGACTACCGGGTTTAATGAAAAAATTCCAAGGGTTCCATTTAGCCATCAAAGCATTTGACGCTGGAGAAGAGGTCTAATTTTAGTTTAAAAATACTGGCACACTTAAATTAGATGTGGCCAATAACATTGAATACTTCCTCTCTTCTGTGGGTACCAATCATTTTTATTTCCTATATTTATTCAGTGACAACATATTACACTTGAAGGAGTATTTAGAATAGTCTCTGCCCTAGTGAAGCTTATAGTAGAAGCGCCACTAGGTTTAGTGTCAGTTGATCACATAAACCCATGGTGCCACCCCATAGTGGAATATATGTCACGTAAACCCATGGTGCCACCCCATAGTGGAATATATGTCACGTAAACCCATGGTGCCATCCCAAAGTGGAATATATGCCACATAAACCCATGGTGCCACCCCATAGTGGAATATATGTCACGTAAACCCGTGGTGCCA
>CM070037.1:34883912-34895140 GCA_036250615.1 Ptychadena robeensis | reverse complement strand
CTGATACAACGCCTCTCCCCACGATTAAAAGGGATTCCAAGGATGCATGTGTAGCAAGGGATCCAGGGGAGGTGCTGCAGGAATGAGCAGTTCTTGCATGCAGAGACTTTTTCTTTCACAAAAGTGGGAAGGGAGGGGGGGCAAGTCAAAGATTGCGCTGCAGCTGTCACACTGACATTACAGCCTTGGTTCTTGAGAAAGATTGGAGTCCTCTAGTTGTTACAAGTGTATGGGAGATATTTGCGATGTAGCCCCATGAATGTGGGGAGCTTGTGGTAGCCATACACGATCAACTTCAAAATAAAGCATTCATTTAAGTTAATGCTTTCCTTTTTTCCTGAAACAATGATACAAAGGTGATTGAAAAAGAACATAAAAACGATGGAGCAGTGATCGGACATGTTGGTAAATTTCAGTAGTTCATACAAGTATCTAACAGATTTCCTGGTATTTCTATACATTTTGTATGTAATGGTATTGTGGAGCATGTGCACTGGTCTAAATAGGCATCAATCTGTTTTGAATGGATGGTAGTAATAGTATTAGTAGTGTCAGTTGCACATAAGAGAGATTATACAAAAGTTAAAGTGTGTATAGCTACCTTTTCTCTCTTTCATTGCACAGAACTGTCAGTCTAGCACAGACTTGGGCAAATTACAGCCCGCTGGCCATATACGGCCCATCTTTTTTATCCGGGCCCTTGAGTCAAATGTTTCAACATAGTCTGGCTCCCCTCTGCTTGTTCCCTGCAATAAATGAAGATAATCCCTAGAAGATAGTTGTTATGGTTTTCTAGAGACTTAAGTGTGTCTATGTCTGCAATAGAATTACAATCCAAAGCCTTTTTTGTAATACATCTATTCGTTTTTTAAGCTTCCTGGCAGTATGATTATTATTTCATTTAAAGTAGTACAGAAATGTATTCATGTAATCGGTTTAAATTTCCCACCCAGGATGAGAGGGCTTTGGCCACGGCAGCCCTTACAGGTTCTTTGCCCGGCCCTTCTGTCAAATTCAAAAACCAATTGTAGCCAAGTAGTCAAAAAGTTTGCCCAGCCCCGGTCTAGCACATAAAACTTGTATGCTAGGAGGCTAGAGAAAACGTATGATGTCATTAGTTTGTTTTTGGCTCAATCAGCAGGGTGTAGCAGGAAGGTGACAGTGATGTATTACTGAAATCAGACTGCATGAATAATGATTAAGGTAAATGAATCCCCAATTTCATCAAACAGTCACCCATCTGTATGTCAGCTGTGTATTTAGCTGATTGGCTGAATTAATTTAAAGGACTTCTGATATAGTTTTGTTCTGCTTTCTTTTAAAGTTGAATGTTGGTCTGTAGTATGAAGATGCACAGCCGCAGGTTCCTACTTAAAAAACCCCAGAAGTGAGAGGCAGGGACGTGACTACAGCTCTCTTTGTATGAGAATTGCACCTCCTACCTCCGACTACACTGTTTCTTGCAGGTAAACCAAATCAGGAGAAATGAGTGACTATGGGGCCTTGTTTTGGAGAAAGAAAGAAATGGAACTGATTGTAAGTAGATGTTGTTAAGCCCCCATACACCTTACAATCTTACCATACAATTTCTGTACACTTTTCTTTTACCAAAACCATGTAATACAAAGACCTTTCTAACCCTTACAATCACTATGTATTCTATCAGGGAGGACCTGGCACTACCTGTTTGTTGGTAGATCTAAAGGAAATTGCATTGAGTAATCTAAAGGTGTATGGAGGGCTTTAGTGCTCAATGTTCAGCTCAAAGTTTCATGGTATATCATTCACTTTAATGGAGCTCCACAAGTTTTTTTTTTTTTTTCTGGTCGTATAGAAAAATCTTAAGCCCCCAATTCAACTTTAGATCACTCCATACAATTTCCTTTAAATATACCAACAACTATGTAGTGCTGGGTCCTCCCTGATAGAATACATAGTGATTGGAAGCATTAGAAAGCTCCTCATATTACATGGTTTTGGTAGAAGAAAAGTGTACAGAAATTGGATGGTAAGATTGTAAGGTGTATGGGAGGGAGCCTTTACCTAGAGACTTGCCAATGTCTGCTTGCTACTGTACTTTTAAATACTTCTCTGTGGACATAATTAATCATTGAGTTTTTCAAGTGGCAGATAAGAACATTACTACACAGTGATGGATCCAAGGCTGTGTGTAAAGTGTGTAGAATTAATTTCTCATATGAAAGTCATTGAGCAATGTTTCCTTTTTTAGGGAATGTCTGTTGGTAAAGTCTATCTTGCACTTCACTGATAGCATGGCCTGGAAGGGTTCAGTCATCTTCTGGGCACTCCCATCACGAAAGCAGGGAACACATGGCTCAATATTGGAGCCGTTCGAGGTTCCCTGCAGCAGCGTCATAACATCATTGCGCTGCTGCCCGATATTGGAAGACCTGCCGTCTCCATGCAAAGCAATGGACATTGACTGTCCGATATCCCTGTGTTCGAACGGTACCAATCAATTGTGCTCAAAAACAGCGATAGCTGCAAATGATATGGGCCAGATAGATGGCCGTGAGCTTGCACCGATCGTTCCGGCACATATCTACACGTGTGTTTCCAGCTTTAATCTTCCATCTATTCAGGGTTTTCTTTACATAATAAGGAAGGAAACTATAGATATGGAGAAAATGTGAGAGCTTTTACAGGGCGCTTCTCTAAACACCAGACATGGTGGTGTGCAATATTTTAAATATAAAAACCTAATAAATTCTGTGGTATTGTAATCTCCGGAGGATTAGAGAAAGAATACATTTATTATAAAGTTGTGTTAATGTCTTAGTGTGGAATGAGCAGAATTTCCTCCCATGCCTGGCATCGGTGTTCACCTTTCGGTATAATCATTCGGTTATGTACCGCCGCTGTTTTCCTTACATTTAGGCTCATAAGGACATCTGAAAAATTGCAGCTGTACAAACTTGTCATTTCCTGCCGGTAAATGTATCTAGAATTCCTGCCGATAGCTTAGTGCTACCTTTTATGTGCTGTGCTGAGGACCTTAAAAAGATTGTTTGGTAAGCCTGTTTTAGCTTTTGGAGCGATCGGAGCTGGAGATAGGACAGAAAGTACCTGATGTACGATGGAACAAGCGGCAGAAGATATAAGCGTCTCTTTTTTTAATTGGAAATAGTGCCAGGGAAGGATTCTAATAATATGCCTACATAGCCACATGTCTGTGTGGATAACATGTTGTTCTTTGTACCCTGTATGAAATATGTAAGTACAATCTCCATGTGCTGACACTCATTTTTGTTTTATTAATGTTGGTTTACATATATGAGAATGTTGTAGGCCTACAATACATTTTAACCTGATTAGTGCTTCAACAGCTGAATGTTTGAAGTCCATGACATGCAAAACATCTGCAGAATAACCACAAATGGTTCAATATTTTCATTCGATTAAAACAATTGATTTTTAGGGCGATCATTCGTAAAATCAATTGAAAACTATTGGACATGTTGGTAAATTTTAGTCAATGGTACTAGTATCTGATGGTTTTTCGATTGATTAGTATGCGATCGCACTACGGCGCATTCGCGCCATAGTACGATCGTGTTTATATTGATCACATTGTGTGATGGTACGATTGATATTAGACTTGCAATCAATCGTAACATTGCATAAGATGGTCAAATCTAGGAACACGACCTTTGTATGGCCAGCTTTACCCAAAGGTCCTCATAACATATGATCACATAGTTCATCTAGGCATTCTGGTACTTGATGGTGTCTTGCCAGTTGGAGTGGATAGTGGTGTTGGTGGTACCCATATAAACAAATTACCACTACATTGAAACATTTTCGCACAAGTCATGTTGACTTGTAGTTGGGTGTATCAGTAATGTTGTGACTTGGTATGATAGGTCTCCTCTAGCAGCTTCCAGTATGAGGTAGCAGGGAGGCCTTATGTTGGGAAATAATTGTTTCTGCTTGAATACTCAAGATAAGTGGTGCTCAGCTTAGTAAATGAAGATAGCTTCAATTACAGCTCATGGTATATCCATAAGAGCACTCAGTGTTCCTAAAAACTTTGTTATAAAGTAGGTGCTAATGTTTTACAGGTCATCTAATCTATTTGTTGTAATTTAGGAATAAATGGATGAGGGATCTCATTTTCGGATGAATTTTAGTTTGCTCAAAGCATCTGCCCTGATCAGTCACAACATGGCCCCAGCATCACCAGTGACAAGGTTCACTTGCATTTCTACATTAACACTGTGGGGTTGCCTCTGTATGCATGGAATTGGGCATTTTGCACATCAAGGACAGATGAAAAACTTCCTAATGTGTCAAACGAATAACAAGCCTGCAGCGGAGTACTGGGAGGCTGTGTACAATCTTCTCTACCCATATTATTGATTTAAGCCGGTTATACAGTAACTAGAGATTAAAAATAACTCTTGTAAGTGGATCTCGGATAGGTTTTGTTCAAGTTTTCCTAAAACAGTATACACTCCATTGTTGTATGCCCACAAATCCCAACTATTTCAATAATATCTTATTCACAAATCCCACTTGATCTTTTTTAATGGGACTCTAATCTCGTTACACGTGGTGCTGAAGTTATTTATACTTTCAGGTTGGCATATGGTTCTGTGACATCTAAATGTGCTCATTTTTATCACTTGGAGACAGCCTGGTCTGTCATAAGCTTGTTTACAAACCAAGGACATGCCGTTCAGGAGGCGTGAGAGGATCTCAGGCATTCCTCACCTAGATCTGTTTCCAAATAGCCTCCGTGATAAAGCACATTTAGGAAACACATCAAGGCAAAGTTATTTCCATAATACATAACCAGACGTCTTGTACAAAGCTGGCCGTCACTGAGCATGATGGGCCACCCAAGACTTCCCTTGAGATGCATGGAGAGAAAGTAACTGCTAATCTTTTGGGGGAAAACCAGTAAGAGATTAACTAGGAAAGTCCAATTCAGAGGGTGTCTAAAGAAACTACAAAATATAGTAGTGGTCTAACTATTAACTGGCCATGTTTTTGGTGCCATTATTTAGTTGTGGGTGCCCAAAACGAAAGAAAAGGTCCTGCCAAGCTTTAATTTTTTTGGCTAAACTTTGCACTTGTATAGTAGCTTACATGCCTATTACTGTATCAGTCTGTGGACGTTCGTTGGCCATGTACTTGCAACTTACAGCAATGACGCGCTGATTCACCACACCTTCACCTTCTGGTGATTGATAGTTTGTACTCCCCTCAAATGTCAGTGGGAAAAACAAGTCTAAAATAAATTTGTTTAAAAACTACAGTTAGTACAACCGAAATTTGAGCATGTACGTATGTGGTAGGTTTGTGGGGTTGTTGCTAATATTTGTTATTGCTGACAGTGGTTTTCAAGCAAGATGTATTGTGATTATTTTTCCTTTTTATTAATAACTTTTAATTGGAGCTACCTGAACATGGTCTTATGGGTCAGATTAGGAGAGGACATGGGTTGGTATTTGATGGGTGTATCGCTAACAGTCTATCAGTGTCAGGGATGGGCAAACTTTTTGACTTGTGTGCCTTCAATGAGTTTGTTAAATGTGACATAGGGGACAAACCAAGAGCCTGCAAGGGCGGCTCAGCATAGGGGTCCTGAGTCCTAGTAGCTAGGACAGGATATTTAAAGAATGAAATATGTTAAAACATTTATAATTAGAATATTTTGAAGCTTAAACATTCTATTGTAGACAAACTATGGCACCTAGTAACCAAACCAAACAATTATGCTCTAGGTGTTCTCTTCACTGTAGGGAATGAGGGGGGGCAGAGCATCTTGACACCAAGGTGACAAATGGCCAAATTGAAAAGCTAAAGGCACAGTTTTGGCCCCCGGGCCTTGGTTTGCACACATCTGGCCTATACACTAGCAGAGTGGTTGTTTTGCATTACATAGTAAAGAAATTCCATGTAACATTAAAGAACAAACATTCAATTCCATCCTGTTATATTTGTAGAATACACAGCAAAAGTAGACTGCTATGATCAGTTCTTATGGGCAACATTTATACTTGTCTTTATTTTGTAACAGTTGGTGCTCCCCTGTAATTAAAGTACCACTGTTTTATCGGGGCTCCTCTACCAATTGGCTAAATGTGGCAGAATTGAAGGGGCAGCATCTTCTGAACAGACCCGATTCAATTTAAATCATTCACTTTCCAATCCTGGCGTGATGGGACACACGAACATTGCAAGTATGCGCCCATGGGATGCGTACAAAAGATGTGGCCACTACTAGTAGAGCAGACCACATGGGCTAGGGCTCCAATATGCACTGGCATCTGCTAATGTTAGTGCAAGCCTCCGTTATGTTCATGTGGGCATGGATGGCTGCGCCGACATCAAAGTGATGGAGGCTCGGACCAAAGTCATAGCCCCTGTCAGAGCCCTATTGCCATCAATAGGCGGCTTGTACGCAGGGATTTTAGTGCATGTGGAACCCTTGCATTACTCTAACAAATCATCAGATTTTGGTAGTCCCTACTAATTGGAAATTACCAGTACATCTGGTCATTTCAAATTTATTACAGGGCTTATAAATGCAGCTAAAAATGATTGGTTGCTTTAAGTAAAAGTAATAAAATATGTGGATCCTGGTGACTTTTATTTCTGTAGCTTTTCTGTACTAGATAAAATGTTCTCTGTAACATTAAGTTGTTGGTATCACTGATGTAGAGATCATCGTTAAATGAATAATCCCAAAATCAAACATTTTATATATTCCTAGTAAACATAAATGAGATCAGTGTTGTGGCTGTTACCAAATAGTCTGTAAGGGCTTGTTTCCACAAGCGCGGAACTGAGCGGTTAGGTGTGGTTCTAACCGTGCGGTTTCGTCCGCCCGCAAGCGCATATATTGGAAATGCATGTGGCAGTTTCCATGTATGCGGTTGTGCACGGATGCACGCGGTTGCGGTCGGGCGCGGACGCGGTTGAGAACGCAGCATACCGAGTTTTTAACCGCACGCCGCGCCGATCCATGCCAATTTGCGCACATTGACATGAATGGGCGCGGATTGGTGTGGTTGTGCAGAGAACAGGGCGCGGATTTCGTCCGCATCCATCCGTCAGGAGGACAGGAAGACCCTGAGAACCACTCCCCCCTATTTCCTGAGAAAAAGAAAGTAAAATAAAAGTTGTAGGAGAAGCCGTGAGGTGACACAGACAATTGCAGCAATTGTAAGTACTCATTTAATTGTACATTAAGGCCCCCCATGTACCCCCTATTCACACATCATCAAGACTTCATCATCTGAAGAAGAGTCCGAGGCATCCATCTTGATATTTTCCATGAGGAGAATACAGCATGTAGTGAAAATTCCCATAATGCAATTCAGCAGGAAGATAAGAAAAAAAACGCTTTGCAGAAACCGCGCACAATCGCATGCGCAACCGCGTGAAACCGCAGGCATCCGCTTGGCCGCACTAGTGGAAACAATTCCTAAGATTGATGAAAACAGATACAATGTGCGGCTTGTAAAATGTTCCTTGGATTCAAAATAAGTTTCAAATGCCGATAGCCAGACGGCAGTTTAAACTGTAAACGCCAAGGCTTCATTCTTATACTTTTGAAAGTGTAGTACTGTTGGTGTCAATATCCGGATCACTTGCCAGCTATTTTGGAATCTGTCCATTGAAACCTGAGCTTTGTCTGTTGATCTCCTGCTTGCTAATGAAAATATTTCTTTGACACCATCAATGTGTCCTTTCTTCTGTTTACTTTGTTCTGCTAATCTGTATCCTTCTCACCGGCACTTCTCATATTCTAGATACTGGTCCATCGGTTACATTAGAGCAAAGCATCCTACACATGTTACTTTTATGTCTGGTCGATGTCAAAGTCACAACAATGTCAGGCTGCTAAAAGCCGTGCTTGATTACGAAGGAGCCAGTGACAGGATGACATCACCAAGAAAAATCTAATTTAGGCAGGGACAAGTATGACTGGGGAGGGGGCATTTAAATGTACAGTAGAGACGATCGTCTCTGAATCACAGGTCATATGGGAGCCACTGGTTTACACTCTCACTCCGTGCTCTAAGGAAATATGCGAGAACACCAAGTCACGTATGGAGAAAGCAACCATGAAAGGTAAGACGATAGAGAATAGGTGGGATAGATCATACAATTTACTGCTTACTATTAAAGCATGGCATTGGCTGCTAATTTTGCTTAATACTATTGTAATTTGAATTTTGTAGTCCATGTAAGTTAGTTAGTTCTCAATTATCAATGTTGAATAGAGTCATAACAAATCTTGAAAAGTAGCATTGTTTTCACAAAGCATCAAACATATAGCTTTAATATAGGCTTTCCTTTACTTGTGGTCCTCTGGACAGTTCTGCCATTCTTGGAACCTGAAGGTATCAACCTGAAGGTATCATCATGGGTGCTTAAATATATCCAATTTGCAGCCTTAATCTTGTACAGGATGCTGCAAGATATCATTGCCTGCCCTGTGCAGTAGAATGTTACCTTCATCATTTTACAATATTACTTTTCCTAGAAGACATCCATGCAACTTAAAACGTTACTGAGGGTATAATTCAGGAAGCCTGCGTATGATTGTTTTTTTGGCAATTTTTATGTGAAGCCACCCAAGGTGGGTTTTATTCTGGTGTCATTCTAGAAACTTCCTAATGCTGTTTTTTGTGTTTGTTTTTTGTATGTGACCCCACCCCCTTTTGTAGGTAGAATTAGGCTGCCCATATATGAACACTTTTTTTGTATAGGTGTCCATTTGGTGTTCAGTCAATGAACACTCAAGCTCAGCATGGTGATGACCCATGTATGGGCAGCCTTAAGCTTTGAATACACGTGACGATATGGGCCAGATCGATGGCCGCTTTGAGTGCCCTGTACACTCAGGGCCATAACATATGTGGCCATCACTGTTTTCGAGCGGGACCAATCAATCCCAGGGATATGGGACATGACCGTAAACCACAGCATGGGCAGATATCTGACAGCAGCGTGATGATGTAATCTAGCTGCTGCAGGGAATCTCGAACGGCTCCAATATTATGTGAAAGTGTGTTCCATGCTTAACTCTCCTACATCACAAGCGGGGTCCTTGGATCACCAGATTAGGGAGAAGTAGGCATAGTTGAGTGGTTAGATACCATTGTGCCAATGTTTGGGTGAGGCTTTTTGGTACTTTGGTACCGATTAGCTGTGCTCCCAGGTTGCATCTCATGGGTTTATTTTTGGATGGAGTGCAACTATCAATCTAGTAGTGACAAGAAAGTATTTCTGGATGACCCTACACAACGTTTATCTGTGTTTAAAGGAATGTTTCTTTCCCTGTGATATACAAATACTTTGTGGAAGTGTGCTGTCACATCTACATAGCTATACATACATGTGGATTTTCTATTCTTGGTTCACAAAGCACCCATCCATCCAGCTTAATATATTCTCCATTGTTTAAGGTTTACTGCACAGCTGCAGAATGAACCGATGCACAAAGCTTACCTCTGCATCACAGAAAAGAACATTGCTGATTAATCTGACTTTTCACATGACTTTGTTTTCCATTGATCTAGGAGTAGCATACAAATCCGCTTTTAGTGTATAGAAAACTATACTTTTTAAGTATTTAGAGTATACAGCAGAAATTTACAACAATATGCCATATTGAGTCTTAAGAAGGTAAATTATTATCAAACATTGCTTTTGAATAAGTCCGAGTTATGAAATGGTCTAAAGCTAGCCATACATGTATCGATTCCCGTGAAGCCACAGGCGTCGATCGATCGACCAATCAAGTCTGTGCCTACCACCTTAAGCCCCCCATACACGCCTAGATTTTCTGTTCAATCAACTTAAAAAGATACATTTTGGTGGGTCAGGGAAATCTGTGATTGATTGTATGTTTGCCAACTGTAGTAACAGATATTTGATCAACTTTTTTGTAGATAGACTGAAAGTGTAATGAATTTCAATACAACCAATTAAAATTTACCAGCACGTCCAATCCTTTTTCAATAAATTTTTTTCCCAATTTTTATTGGTTAAGGTTGATCTAAACATGTGGGCTGCCATAGATTTTCAATCAATCAACCCAAAAAATTTATTGAATTAAGTTGATTGGATGAAAAATCTGTACGTGTATGGGGGTCTTTAGGCCACCGATTCCTGGACGATTCTGTTACCAGTCGATCGATTCACAAATGTCAACTCCCCTTGATGTGTGCCAAATCGATCAGAAAACACCAACAGGTTGGTTCTCTGGCCGATCCCATTTGGGGGCCATGTCGATCGGGCGGGGTTGATCGGTCAAGGTGGGCTGAACTTGATTTCTCGTCGATCGATCGGTGTGCACGCGCCCGGTGATCGATCGGCCAGGAATCAAGTGTGAAATCGACCCGTGTATGGCTACCTTAAGAGCTCCTTTGCATCTGAAGTATATGCTTCCCATCTCCAATCTAGGACAGAAAATGTAGGGGCCGACTGACTGGAAGGCACATGCAAACTTTGGCATTGTATATTTAAATCAAAATTCCAAGCTAATCGCTATATGACCAGCGGATATACACATATGCGAACCTCATGAGGATGTTTAGTTCTGTCTCGACATTTTTTTAAACTAGCAGACTACTAAAGCCCCCCATACACCTTACAATCTTACCATACAATTATTTTTTCCTCTACCAAAACCATGTAATATGAGGAGCTTTCTAAACCTTCCAATCACTATGTATTCTATCAGGGAGGCCGTACTACAGAGTTGTTGGATTTAAAGGAAATTGTTTGGAGCGATCTAAAGGTGTGATCTAGGTGCTTTAGCCATAGGGAGTGCCCACACTTTTTCTGTTAGCGAATAGGTCCCGACCCTTCCAGAGATTTCCATCCATTGATGGGTGTATCTCTGCTCTGCATCTCAGTCTGCGTATAGTCCGTTGGCAAACGTGGATGTGGCCAAGCATGATTGGACCCTTGTATGTCCCTTCCACTAGTGTCATTACTGCTTTAAAAGAAAAGACACCAACTTGTACTTCTCCTGGCTAAATGTAAAAATACATTCAAAGAAATAGACCAAAAATATACCGTAATCTGTCCTCAACTTATATTTATATGACCATCTAAGATAAGGGTTTACATTAACAAGAAAAAAAAATGTGATATATGCCAAATATATACAACCCACAGTGCCGTTTCTAGCCTTTCGGGGGCCCTATGCAGTTTTTTGCTCAGGGCCCCCTGTCGACTGG
>CM070037.1:34869060-34882521 GCA_036250615.1 Ptychadena robeensis | reverse complement strand
ATGCTGCAGTGAATATACAGGTGTGTGTGTGTACAGTATGCTGCAGTGTACATCACAGTAAACATCCACAGAATACTTCACTTCCTAAAAAAAAATCTGAAAGATTTTTGATTCGTGGATCCACCGATTTTTTTTTTTATTCGATATTTGCGTCGGTTGTACAAAAATCTAAAAAAAATCGAATTACCTTCGATAAATGGACGAACGAAATCCGATAAAAAAATCTAATCTGAAGTTGAACGAAACAAAAATCTTGATGTGTAAACCCACCTTTAGCTTCCCCATAGACCCTTTAGCCTGTTACTAAGATGGGCAGCTTCACCAGCTAAGAGGAGTCTACAAGAGGTAGAACAGAGCAGACAGCCTTGTGCAATAATAGGAACATCTAAAGTTTTACCTGTCAAAATAGCCTGAGACTTGCCTATCATGGAAAGAATTGGGAGGCTCCTGTAGGTAGATTTCTAAAAAATTTTATATTTGTCTTCCGACATAGACTCTTTAAGGCAGGCATGTCCAAAGTCAGGCCTGGGGACCAAATGCGTCCCCGCGTGCAAGTTTCCACTGGCCTACAGCTTCAGTCATAAGGCGATCCACACTGGGGTGACACCATTTCACTACTGTAGGAGGGATGACGCCAAGCTTCACAACCAGTTTAGGGTTTTTTTGTGCACTTAACTTCAAGTGCAGCAAAAGGACTTTCATCTCCCTCCACAGCTGCAATGTCAGTGAGAAAGCTCTAGCAGAGGCTTTGGCTTGACTTCCCTACTGTGAATGTTGAGGTTCACCCTATGTGGCTGCTTTATCATGCAGGTTATCCCTACTATTAGGATGCAGCATTAAGGCGAGAAGTGCTGGGGAATCTTCTCACTCATTCTCCATATACCATACTGCAAGCATACCTAGATGGAGTCTTTATCCATGTAATGGCAGTGAATGGCTATTTTTTTACAATAATAAAAAAGTATGTGTGAAGGAAGAGATCTTCCCCATGGGTTTGTGCATTTGCAGTTAATGGTTCAAGGCATGTCAGACTGAATGGTCAGCCCAATACAAATTCCACTTAACATTAACCTTCTTGCAAAAAGGGCTCATGTCATCTCTATGTTCTTCACTCACCTCTGTGTTAACAAGCAGGAAAGTTGTGTGCATGCCGTTGTGTTTGTTGGTAATGTACAGGTGTTTATTTTACACCAGAGCTTCTTCATTTAAAATGTATCTTCTGTTCACTGGTCTCAATATACAAACTCACATTCTTCCCAGGCTTTCTTGTGACTAGACAGCTAGAACTTTAAACCAGATGAAGTGTGAGGAGCCCTTCCCATATGAATATTCACCCTAATGATAGTTGTATACACCAGACTGTCATCACATTACAGGAATATATAAACACACAATTACATTTGCTTAGGAATTTGCTTTGATGGTAACTCGGGTGGTGTGCAATAATCTTGAACAGTCACATAATATGGTACTTATTATTCATATTTCTAGCAAGGTGAAACAATCAATAATAAATGTCATTCATTGGATTCTATTTATAATTTCATGTAGTCAGGAGTAGAGGACTATCTCAGGTAAATACAGTAAGAGTTTTGTGTATGTGCAATACTTTATTCAGCAAGATGAAACCTCAAATCCAAAACTCTGTCATAGACAAAAAGTTTCTAGTAAAAGACACAGTTACTCCCATTTATTAAAAGGATTTTGTTTGTGTTTATGTATTTTATAATATATTGTGATTAGTCTAAAAATTAAAAATGATTCATTTTCTTTCAAGATAAGGGAACATTTGAATGTGTGGTAAGGGGTGCGTCATTGGTACTCAGGTTATTCAGAAATAGGACTAGCTATAAGTAGTGTGGTCTCCCTGCAGCTGATCGTTCCACCAATGGTGGCTTTTCCATGACCATGTTCTACATTTTATGCCACTATGATGTCTGTAGTTGACAATCTTGATGTCAGCATTTATATACCTTATGTTATGCCTCCAGCAAAAACAATTAGAAGTTCATTAGAAACATCTCCAAATTTCCCAAGACTTAAGGTATCCATACTCATGTAGATGTGGCCATCGAACGTGGCCACCCCTGTCTTCAAGCGGATCAATCGATCCTGCTCGAAGATAGGTAGGTCGAACAGGGAACGGACATGTCCATAAATCCCTTTTCGACCCTGGTCCCCCGTTCAAAGTATCGATAGGGAATCGAGCACCTAAAGTGGTGCACCTCGATTCCAATCCAATTGACGAGTGCTCAAGCACAGCATGATGATGTAATTGTGAAATAACCACGCTGTGCTCGAACAGGTCCTCAATCTCAGGGATATCTACACATGTATGGGTACCTTTTAGAGTCTGAGGCAGCTGACCTACCTTGCAGCTGTTTGACAACTAATTTGACCACAGAGATCAGTATTAATCTGGTAATCACTGGTCACTACATTAATTGTCAGACTATCCTATTTCATGACCTCATCTCCCTTGGTGTTGAATAGGGAAGGATGAGATTTTTTGGACAGTGACACCATAAATGGACATTTAAGCTGAATAAGACCCAGGAAGTTGTGCTGGCAGATTTTTCACATACCTTCGAACTTATGAAAGAATATGATGCTGTTGAAGGCTAAGCAAAGTCCAGCATGAGATAAACATTTGTCTTTTTGCTTTTCCAAACAGAAACAACCAAACATTGAGGGAGGAAACGTGCACGGCTCTCAGCATGAGTTCTGGTGAGTACATATGTCACCCTGCACAGTAAAGCCCCCCCATACACATCTAGATTTTCTGTTCAATCAACTTAAAAAGATCAATTATTGGGTCAGGGAAATAGGTGATTAATTGTTCTGTTTGCCAACTGTAGTAACAGATATTTAATCAACTTTTTGGGGATCGACTGAAAGTGTAATCACTTTGAATACAGCCAATTAAAATTTCCCAGCATGTCCATTTTTCAATTAATTATTTTCCCGATTTTAATTGTTTTAGGTTGATCTAACCATGTGGGTTGCCATAGATTTTTAAATCAATCAACAAAGAAATTGAGTGAATTAAGTTTTAATGAAAAATCTAGATGTGTATAGGGGGCCTTAAATGTATGCTTATATCTGCTGAACATGTCATCTGCTGTAGAGGTCAGACAGCCTTCACCACAATGGTAATCACTAAGATGTCTATTACCTGAAGTAGGGTTATGAAATCACTTACGTATGGAAACCAGTTTTCATATAGGAAAAAATTATTAATTGCTGCTCATTAATCTCATTAATAAGATGATAGTCCACATCTAGCTTGCCTGTTTGAACAGAAAAACTAGGAGGTTGTGTTAGAGTTAGGGTAGCTATGATGAGAGCTTGCTGTTTAGAAGTCCATTTGCTTTCCTGTTCCAGTAGATAAAGCTGTAGACAGAGATGAGCATTTAATTTGTTTGCTCCACATGTCATACTTGGATCTTGGTGAGAAAGTAAACAGGCTTTATGCTTGAATGGTGGCATTATGTGCTTATGGTGACCTTATTATTTGTGCTCTAGACAATGAAGTAAGCATATCAAACAGTGTGGTGAACGGAGTGACTTCTCTCTGCAACATGCAGGATAAAGGTGAGTCATATTACTGCGAATTTCATGTTATTTAATATCAATATATAAATAAAAACATGAATAAAATGGCATTGAATAGTTTGCAGTTCATTTCTTACAGTATATGTACTATAATATTGTACATAGAAAAAGTAAAGTTCCTATGGACAATGTGCACCATACAATTACAGCATTGTAGCAGTATTTTCATTTTATTTTATATTTGTAAACAAGATAATATGCAGCTCACGTTATATGTGCAGCATCACTCTGTGTATAATGTCCATGACAAGATCCTCAGACATTCAAAGAAAGGATGCCAAGTGATACTCCAGCTGCTATCCACTGGCCCTAAGGTTTTCAGTTGAACAATCAAAACATATTTTCCATTAGGAAAGATTTCAGGAGCCTTTAACTCATAAAAAGGAAGAGACTGTATTCAGTTATTTATTATCCCTTTGTGTAATAGGAATATGTTTTTGGTGCAAAGCATGGTGAGTTTATTTAGAAAATGAAAGAGACTTTTGTAAAATGTTTCTATGCAGCAGTACAAACACAAACTAACTATATATGATAGCATAACCTATGACAAAAAAAAAATATCATGAGGAAAGAGGAATAAATGAGTTGAGGTAAGAGTTGTTTTAAGGGACAACTACATTTATCTCACTACATGTATCCATCTCCGTGTTCCTGATATACAGTATGCAGAGTAATTACTGGCTGTCAAATTGACAGCTGAGCCATGCAGATTTTAGCTCCTTCCCCCATTTCATCTATTCCCAGCCCAAACAGTTTTAAACTCTTCGTGCCTCATCCTTCTGCCACTGTGTCAGCTTGAAATTGTATGGCAGATATTTTATTAAGAGGAGAGATCTATGTGCCATCATATGCTATGATTAGCATTAATGTCCTGCCTTATGATACCTTCTATCTTAGCACTTGCAGAGCTACCCTTCCAGTTCACACTATGAACCTATAGAATCTCTGTCACTGTTCTGTAATTGTAGGGGCAGTCACAGTTTTGAAAGGTGAGAGCTGATTAAAGCTTACCAAACTATACATTCTGATTGAGCAACCATCAACTATATAACGCAAAGGATATTCTGATACAAACTCTGGCTTTTTTGGCAAGTCTTTCCCTTATCTTGCACAGTTTTGGTAAATGTAAAGTAGAGTGTGCAGAAATTATACAAGCAGATTGCAGCCCTTAGTGCAGGGCTGTCCAAATGCAGTCCTCGAGGGTCAGACCAGATTTGTATTATTTTTCTAACGGATGTCAGTTAATGAAGTAATATGTCTAAATTACGTTTGATAACAAAGCCTGGCCTATATATGCCTTGGGACAGCCCTGGATAGTGTGTGGACAGCTTTGGTTGTAGGCAAGAGTGGAAGGCTTTTAAACCTCTTAAGTTTCTTGACTTTGATCTTGAGATTTTCCTTCACATGTTTTCTATATGGCATCTAAATATGAATGGGAACAGGAGCACTTGGGCAGATAGAAACCTCATAGAGGGGAGTTCCTCATGTTACTAATATGTTGTTTATGGATGTTTCTGTCCCAATTAGGTAAATTGTCCATTAGTTAAAGAAATTGTTCTGTAAAACAGACACGGATGACAATAAATATCAGACAGACAGGTTTTATGATGACCTTATCAAGGAATTCTTCTGCACTGCCAATTTAAAAGATTTTTATATTGCTTCCCGCCTTGGTGATAGTTGCCATTTAAAATAATGGGAAAAGTCTCAATAGGGTCACCAAAGCTTTTCATAGGGGTTCTACATTTCTCTTTTATTTCCCATGTATATATAAAGACAGCTACAGCTTTTAAATTCAGCAGTGTTAGCATTCTAAATATAACCAGTGAACAATCCCAATTGTGTCTTCTTAGCTGGTAGGGTAGCTATTATGCAGATGAATGGATTTGTTCAAACACACAATGAAAATATTTTTTTTGTCGGTGCCCACCCATGCCACTGAGAAGAATGGTTGGCTTCCACACACATCCACTAATTTATCCAACATTAGTTTTTATATATTTATATTGGGCTCCTTTGGCCTTTTTCTTTCCTTTTCTTAAAGCTGCTTGAGTTGTTCAACTGCTTTTGCTTTTTGATAGAATGATTGATTCTCTTTTTGTCAAAATCTTACATGGGAGGATACTATAATAGCTGCCAGAATGCCCTCTCTTCTTTCCCAAGATAAGAAGTACTTTATTGTTGGAACCACCTAGTGAAGAGAAATGGATAAAAAGGCAAAAAAACTGAACAAAACAAATACAGCCACCATGTCGAAGGTCCGATATTGTAATGTAATAATAAAAAGTCTTTATTTTTTCATACAACATTTTATCTTTTTACTGAACCTACGTCATTTTATTCCTAAAATACAGGGATTACGCATAATTATTGAAAATCATAATGCATTATGCATTAGTGTAGTTCAGTTTATGAAAGGCAATACAATAAGGAGGCTGGCTGAATAGGAGAGGATGAGTAATGAAATTATAAACTGCCGGGTCGTGTACTTGGAAAGAACCAGCTAACACGAATGTAATCCGCGTCTAACACATCAGCCCTCTAATATATGTATAAACAGCCATGGCATTTATTCCCAGGAGACACGCAAATGTGTACTAATAAAATGCCTTGCTTTCCTGACTCCTATTGTACTGAGCAATAAAGGCATTACTTCTAAAGTAAACCAAGGTGGCCTCCGGAAAAAAAAATTATGACATTTTAGCTTGTTTACTTTAACTTAATTTTGTTTTGTTCTATTTCTGGAGCATCGTACGTTATAGAACTGGAAGGTTATGTGCGTGTGAGCAGATGTAAACAGATCAGGTTCATCTATCTGGGAGTGATTGGCCGAGCAAGGACAAGTAATTCAGTGCAAACATATAGCAGTTATTCAAACATTTGCCACGCAGGGACTGATTGGTTCCTTGCTTTCATACAGATGTTCCCAATCTGATCACTCAACATAGACATCTTCTATCAGTGGTTGGGTGAAAACGTCAGCACTGCCAGTTGTAGCTCAACCACTCAACCATCATACCGCACATCTACAGGTTTATATGTGATGTCATTGAAAAGACGCATTGTTTCTATTATACAAATCACACATTTTGAATGTTAACTTCATTATCAAGTGTTTGCAATGTGTCTTTGAACTTGAAGAGGAAGAGTTGATTTCATAGTACAGCGCAGTTCTTGTACATCATAGCCCCTCCTCTTCTGGGCCTATCTAATTACTTTCTTTGCTTACTTAGCATCTATGTCACTCCTCTAATCTCTTTGTATGATCCACTGACCTCACATCCAATATGGCTTCACCTAGCAACAGTCACCCAATCTAAAGGTAGCCATACGCGGGCCGATTCTACCTCAATAGAAGAGGAGCGATGAGATGATGTCATCACGCTGCAGCCGGTCACTCAGAGGATCGGCAGGCACCCTTTGTGTGCCGGACATTACTTTGGATGGAGACCCCAGTCCCCATCCAAAGTAATAGAATTGTTCAGGAATTAACCGACATGTCCGATCACTGTGGGATCTGAAATGTGGGAAATTCCTGATTGATCTGTTCAGGTGGCTGCAAATGGGGATCAGCGGGAACGCGCATTAGCCGTCGATCTGCCGAAAAATTTAGCAGGATTCGGCCCGTGTATGGCTACCTTTAGGCAGCATTCATACGTTCGCTTTCAGCCAACTGTCAGCAGCCCAGAAAGCACCCACCGTGTTCCGCCATTTTCACACAATGTGCAGCCCTCATTCTATCAGTATCAGACAGGTGCCTGAAAAATTACCTGGAGACTCCTAATGTTGCATCCTCCTGGCTTTAGCACTTTTCGGACGTCCGGGCACTGAAAACACATATACCCCATAAAGGTGGTCCTACACAGTATATTTTTATGTTCAGCATAAACAATGGTGCCCATACACAGGCAGATTCTCCCTTGATAGATGAGGGACAGACTTTAGCGTGATGACATCGGGGCAGGCACCCTTTTTGTCTGCCGTCCCCATCCAAAGTAATTTGATCGGCCAGAGAAATATGGACATGTCCGTTCTCTGGCCGATGGAGTTTTTTGCTGACGTGGATCGGCTGCTCTAAAAGTAATGCAAATCAAACAGTGATGTGACATGCTGGTACCGCTGGTACTATGGAGCAGGTGCACCAGGCTTTAAAAGGTAATAAATCTGTTTTGAATTGATCATACTGTGTGCTGGTACAATTCGATCGATTGAACAACAGTTTGTGTGCATGGCTAGCTTTAGGCTTTTTAGATACACCAAAGCACATATCATCAGAGAAGTCAGAGAAGATTTCTGATAGACTCTCAGTAAGATATTACATAAGTTGTTGTTACACCTAACTCATCAAAACAGCTCTCACGTTACAGCCGTTTAGTACATTTGTTTTTTCAGGGTTGGGTGACGTGTAATTCACTAATCTGTAATAATTAGTAAACGAAGCATAGCGTGCTCAGTATTTTGTAGATTTGAGTTGTTACGCCCTTGTGTGACAACTAAGAAGATCAGAATGACTGCTTCATTTAATCATTATCTGTGTTCATGATTCCGTACGGACATTTCTTATATAAAGTGACTATTTGTCATGAGGAAGTATGAGGGCGCACTTTGATGGCCCCCTAAAATACATGACTCAAGGTATCACATTACTTCAGCCTTTTATCTATTCTTGGTTCAGAAACCTCAGCATAACACCCAGAGAACTCGCTTGTATAAACTGGGAACTTAACGATGGATGCTTCAATTACTTATTAGGGGGTAGAGGTAGAGTGTTCCAATTGTTAGACCAAAGAGGGACACCTGAAGAGACAAGAGGAACAGACTGATCAATTTCCCTCAAGATAAAGCCAAGTTTGGAGCATCTTGTGTGAAGATGGAGTCATGTGCTATACTTTGTAATAGGCTTTCTCCCTTGTTAGTAGGGTACTGATACAGGGCCATTGCAGAACAACTTCTGACTTTACACCACAGTCTCAATACTTCTTTATACTTTATGGTTTTTCCATATACATTGTTTCCACTCTTGTGTCCACAGCAGCTGATGGGTCTCGCTCACTGTCAGCTATTCAGATCATTCCAGTGAAGGCAGTACAAAGTTTTCCTGACCTTGTGCCAGTTCCAGGTACTTGCGTGCAGCACCATTCTGCATTGTTTGTCCGCTGCATCTCAGTCATGTGACATCAACTGGACGGCATGTAATCCATACTTTGTCATTAGTTCTGTAACCCAATGTCTAAGCTCTTCCCTTCACCAAGTTTGTCAAAGCTTTGCTCTGTTTTATATATTTGTACCCACAGAAAACGTATGTGAGTGATTTGCTCTATATAAGAACTGGAGTTATTTTTTAGACAGAGTTCTTTAATAATTGATATTGCTTGTCTTTAGATTTGTCTTGTATGTTTTATATTCTGATATATGGGCATGTCATGCATGAATTGTAATATAATAAGTTTAGTTGGTAAAAGCTCAGCTCTGTCTTAAGCCCCCCATACACCTTACATTCTTACAATACAATTTATTTTTGTTCTACCTAATCCATGTAATATGACGAGCTTTCTAAACCTTCCAATCGCTATGTATTCTATCAGGGAAGACCCGGTGTAACGCCGAATTCTGCTCCCTTGCCGAGATCTGTTCCCCCTGTAGCACATAACGGCCAGCAGGGGAAGCACATCTAATCAAATCAAATGGGCAAGGGGGGGGGGGGTGGAGCTGATAGTAACCGGGGAGTGCTGCATAGCAGTGGCCGCAAAACTGTCACCTAGGGTGGCTGCTGTGTCCATGACCCCCGGTGTCCATGGAGCTGTGCTCCCCGGGACCCTTCAACATCAGTGGCGGCAAAACTGTCACCCACGGCGGCTGCTAAGTCCATGTTCCCCGGTCTTCTTGCCGTACGTCCACATCTGCTCCCCCCGCTACAGGGGGAGTGGAGGGCAATAAGACCGGGGTAACATGGACTTAGCAGCCGCCGTGGGTGACAGTTTTGCAGGCACTGGTATGCCGTTATGTGCTACAGGGGGAGCAGAAAATGATGGGACACCGGCACTACATAGTTGTTGGTAGATCTATAGGAAACTGTTTGTAGTGATCTAGTTTGTATGGGGGGCTTTACCCACATCTACCCCTCAGTACCTTATTGTTTTTTGCTTTGAAACTCACTGAAAATATTTAAATTGAAATTCCATATACACAAAAAAGGAACATATGAGAGCTATTTTTTACCTGTGCCTGAAGATGATGGAAAATTCATATCATATTTACCGAAATTACCCTTTACTGACGCACTCCATGTCTTCATAATCATTGGGTTAGCTCTGCCCCAATGTGTATACTGACATGGAGCCATCAGGAAAACAGAAAATTCCTATCATACGTACTGTCATTTTTCTTTACTGACGTGCTCCATGTCCTCTTATTCATTGGGTTGGCTTCTCCCCAATGTTTATGCGGACATGGATCCATCAGGAAAAGCCGTCAGGAAATATATTTCTAGCTGTCCCGTTAAATTACACTACATTTAACACGTTGAAGTATGATGGCGTCATGTTGGGTGATTCGACAGCTTGTTCGAACAAAAGGATTCTGGAAGTAAAGGTGATTTGCTGAACATAGCAAATTGATTTTGTGATTGGCCACTCCTGCTGAGAATTGGCCAGGCAAAAAGGGTGCCAGCCATTACTTTGGATGGGTAAGTGTATGGCAACCTTTAGCTGATATATGAAACCTCTGTCAGAGAAAGAACCATAACATTTATATGCATGCCATATCATTTATATAAAGACCTGTAAAGTAATCGTGAAATATGTGGCAGAATAATGTTCTCTAATAATCCAGCTTCTGTAGATTGGGGTCTCCATAACCTTTCTACAAATCTGGACCTGGAAAAGTTTAGCAATCCTTAGAATTCAGTACTTTAATGAATACCCTTACTTTTCACAAAATATGTGTGCTGGCAATAATCCTACAGATTTTCTTGTTTCCTGGGCAACAGCTCGTGTAAAGATTTATATATAATCATTTTATATCTGCAGTGTTTACCAGGTATATGTCTGCTATACAAACAGCCATTTAGTGTGTTGTTATCATAAGTCTAAAAAACAAGAAAATCCCACTGTCGAGTAGGAAGGGGCTCAAAGAACAAAAAACATCTCTTTCTTTCCCTCTCTTTCCCTCCTTCCCACTCTCTCTCCCCCCTCTCTTTCCCTACCACCCTCCCTTTTTCTCTTTCCCTCCCCCTCTCCTTCTCTCCCCCCCCCCCCCCCCCCCCCCCCTCTCTCTCTTTTTGTCAAGTGTCTTATTTTCTGTATATTGTTTCTTCAACTGTTTGGCTATGTCTCCACATCTGTCGGGACCCCCACACAGTGATTGGCGGGGGGTCTGCTCTGTTCAGACATCTGTCGGCCAGCTAAAGTGTATGTGATCCGTCTGAACCCCCGCCAAGCACTGCGCTTAACGTAGGGGTCCTGACGGATCACACAACGCTGTGAACTCCCCTCCCACCAAGGCTAGGGCTCCACTATGCGCTGCCATCTGCCTATGGGCTGCAGTGACAATAACCTTCCAGAGGTGGGGGCCGAGGGATCAGGAGCTCTGACGGACTGTGGAGACAACCCTGTCAAAGCCCCATCAAAATCCAACATTGGGATTTAACGGATAGTGGAGCGCTAGCCTAACAGCTACCTGTTCTTCTGTACAGATTCTTACCTCTTGTAAGCCTAAAGCTAGCCATACACGTGTCGGATTCCATGTCCAATCGATTCATCATCCGATCGATTCCGGCGATTCTGCCGGGAATCGCAGGTGTGATCAATCGGCCAATTAAGAGTATCCATCGCAGCATACCACCTTGTCCGAGCGGATTCCGGCACGATTCCGTGTGCGATTCCACCTCACAAATGGCAACTCCCCCTGATCCGGGCAGAATCGGATGAGAAAGACCAACATGTTGGTTCTCCGTCGGATCCGATTCTGAGCCCCTGAACGATCGGACCTGATTGATCGGACAAGGTGGGCTGCATGCGATTCCGGCACGATCATTTCGCGTGCACGCGCCCGGAATCGATCGTGCCAGAATCCGGTGCGAATCCGACACGTGTATGGGGGCCTTAATGGTTCAGCTTGAGTTAAGTGTAGTGATATATATATATATCTTGATTTTGACCTGTACAATGTTAATTACATCAAGAACCCATAAACTTCTGCTTGGTGCCACTACCTTGGATATAATTAAGCAGCCATAGAAGATTTAGAATCTGAGAAGTTAATTTAAATTGGTGACAAGTTGTCATATAGCATATATGGTTATAACCCTTTTAGGGTTTTGTTAACGTCTGTGTCCCATCGCGCAAAATTCCATTGTGTTCCTACAGAAGCAAGTGAATGCCAGTATATTTACTCCAAAGGGAAAGCATGATGGACCTACTTGACCAAATATTTTAAACAAAAATTGTGCTTGGATTAGCATCTTAAGCTTTTTTTTATTTCCTAATTTTATTATACCATCCCACATTTTTACATTGCAGGTTTTTTTTTTTTTTTTAGGGGGAGGCTATCTTTTATGTGGCTTTTGCTGTGAATCATTATTGCTTTTCACAGTTTTGTAGGCTTGATATATGTGGAATGCATCCGTATGTGATTCTTTGGAACAATATAATTACATGGCATATACAGCGATAAAGCAGTAAGGGGTTGTGTTTAGGGTCCTCGCTATCTGTGAGTTTGGCCTGTATTCAGAATTGCACTTTTATCTACTTTAGATGTGGATCCAACAAAAGTATGCACAGGAAAGGGAGCCGTGACCCTTCGAGCCACACCACAGGGGGAAGTACAGAAAAGCAGATCTACACTAGATATTGAGCTGACACCTTGTAAGTTATTCCCCTTTGAAATATTGTTATATTCCATTATCAAAATAGGCAGTTGGGTCAAGTTTTTGACATTTGTCTTATTGACCAGATCAATAAAACTATACATACATTTTTTTATTAATTTTATATTTTATAATTTTTGGGGGGAGCAATTAACTCACAAAGTTAGTAGAAAAGATTGGTGGTCATTACTCCACTTGTAATCAGTCTTATTGACATAACTGTCAACTTTTACAAACCAGAAGTGACATCACCACCATCACTTCCGGTTCCGGGCTTACTTCTCGGCTGATCTAGCAGAGAGAGGGCGTTACTCCACCCCACTTGTGCTGATAATGTTCAGGGTGGAAGTGCCCCCTCCCTTCTAGATCAGCACGAATTAAAGAATCTGGGAAGAATTTCGCGATTTCTTGAAATCAGGATTTGACCGGGAAAGCCTCATAAACAATGTGACTTTCCCGGCAAAAGGGAAGGTTGACAGGTCTGCTTATTCATACTCTCATGCAATTGAACCTCATTAGCAGTACACAGTAGTTAGCGGTGTGCATTATTCTTTGTAAATTGTTTGTGCAACGGGGACAAAATTCAACAAAAGGGTTCATATGAATTAAACATGATGGCCCTTGTGTAAACATGCACAAAAACAGGCACGATTAAGGCTTTGTTAAATTGATCATAATATAAAGTACTCAGGGGCTAAAAATAAAAAAATATATATTAACACTTAAAAGTTTAAGCCAATAGCATTTTTAGATCTTACGTTGGCAATGGACATAACACAGCGGTAGCATATTGCACAAGAAATATGTTCATGCCCCTGGTTATGCTTTTCAGAAGAGGAGCTCCTAGGAACTGCAATACATAGAAGTCTCCTTTGAGCTTCAAACAATAGGAGCTGCAAAACATAGAAGCCCCTAGGAAGTGCAAAACATAGAAGCCCCTGGGAAATGCAAAACATAGAAGCCCCTAGGAAGTGCAAAAC
>CM070037.1:34837556-34868355 GCA_036250615.1 Ptychadena robeensis | reverse complement strand
GCTAGTCGCATGTGTGGTGTACACAATTATGCTGTGCGTGCAAACGATTATGCATGAGGGGGGCATACGTGTCCCGTAGCCCTATGTGGGCGCATGCGTAGTGGGAGAAACAGCCCTTCTGCATAGGTTCTGGTATTAGAAGTGAGAAATAACAGAAATATGTTCAGAATTGCTCTTTGAGGAATGGAGTTGGACAGAATGTGGTTTTACTATATGAGGTAAAGCAATGCATATAATGCACAAATTAGTCCTCATGGAGCTCCTTTAAGCATGCCTAATAATCAAGAATTAATATAACAAAAACTGACTAAAAACTGTTGTTCTGGGTGTCGCAGCAAGTGCTGTCATGTCTCAATCAGCTTGTCAGAACATCTCTCCTAGAGCTACGTACATGTGAATGCAAATCACAAACCGCAATTAGTGTCATGTCAAGCACTTGAAATTCTATGCTTATTATAGGTTTTAAAAACTGGGGCATGCAGTTCCATACGTCTTAGGTTCACAGAGCCCGATTCACATCATGTTCACGGCTTTCAACCACTTGATTGTGTTTTTCCCATTCAAGTTGACAGACTCTGTGGACAATTCGTCCTTTATTTCCCTGAAAGATTTCTTTGTGTCTGCAAAGGTCAGAAGGAGTGAGGACATGATATGCAATGCCAGTTACTATGGCACTCGGCATTCGCAATCCCATTCTGGACTGTTGGCTGCAAAAAGCTTGTAGCTCTTAATTGAGTGATATTCTTCTTTGTGTGTGTTTTATGTGTGACAGATTCTTTTTCCTTTTTCTTTTCGTTTACCTGAATGAAAAGGCGACTTTCCAGCTGACGGAGAAGCAGGTAAGAAGACACTGAACAAATCTATGTATTGAAGGAGGGTTTTTTTTTTTTATAACGGACATTAAACTTGAAAACTATTCTCCATCTCCATAGATGACAGGCCTCCTTCAGTAGCTGAATCTAATGGGGATTCCCATCACTCATCTCTGGCTGCCAAAGGATTCCGAAGTGTCCGCCCCAATCTTCCTGGTGAAAGCAAGATTCAGGTACTGTAATACTATTTCATGTTATATTGATATTGGTATTAATGTTGCTGCTTTCTTCATTTTGACTTCATATTATTGTATTGTGGAGGGTTGACTCTTTTGACTTTTTCTTTTTACTAACATCATGTAGTGCAGTAATAAATCTGCTTCTCTATCTTCAAGAAGCAAATTTTTTTTTCTGTACTAACAAGAGAAACGGAAATCTGTCTGCTTCAGATTGTTCTTCTATCTCTTGTGATCATGTAGGACAAACTCATACTCACATGTGAGTCAGTGAATGGGTCATCCATCTTTTCAACCTAATTATCAAACTAAAAAGTAGAGCCACTGCAGAGTGATGTCTTTCAAAACGAAATACTTGTGTATTCCAACTGACTAAATGATGACATAATTGTGATTTTTATGCAGGACCATTTGTTACAGGTTTAGGAGAGAACCAAAATTACATCAAATCAATCTCTTTTTCTCAGCTAGTGAAATAAAGAAAATTATTATTTATCTTCATCTTTTCACATTTAAGATTATTTGTTCATTTGCAGATGCAAACTTGTGCATGTTTTTTTGTTTTTTTAGCACTGGGTACTATACCTGGAAGTCCAATGGTTATATCACTCCAAGCAGCTTTTTTACATTTCTGATTGTGTACTGTGCAAAGCCATGATGGTTCAACGCCATTGACAGCTCTGAATATAAAAAACATTTTAATTCCTCATTTTTTAGCCAGATATTTAGTGCTTTACGTGACATTAACCTCCCTAGCGCACTGCTGAGGTCCAGATTTCTGTACCAAAAGTGCACCATAGACTTCAATGGTGCATTTTTCTTTATGTTGTAGGCTTGTAACTTCCCAAAATATGTCCGTACAAGGGTCTAATAGACATCCTGAATATAATAATGTTTGAAACAAACAATTATGTAAAATAAATTTTTTTTTTAAATAAAATTTATGAAAAAACACAAAAATCAGGGAACAAAGCTATGCTATGTACAAAAAATCGCCCAAATAAAGTCACTGGTGCCCCAGATGTGCCCATTTGCAGTTAACCCTCTGTAACCTGGTGTGATGAAACCACACACACCAGGGAAGAGAGGGTTACTGCAAATGGGCACATCTGGGGCATCAGGGACTTTATTATGGCGATGTTTATTACATAGGTGCAGTTTTCTACATAGAAAACTGCTTTCATGCTATTTACTGTTCAAATCTCCTGCCGCCTCCTCGAGTGACGTCATCACATCACTCGGAGGGGGGGGGGGGGGGGGGGGAAGACACGAGCATCCGAAGAGGCATCGGGGACACAGGGACAGTGTGAGTATGCTCTCCTGGAGCCCCGATTTGTGCTGGACGGCATCATCTCGTCCAGTGCTATACTAGCAGCTTCAGCGCTGGACGAGATGATGCCGTCCTGACCGTTAGGGTGGATAATCCACTTTTTTGCAGTGTCATTAGAGGTGCTGAATGAATCTGATCTTAATCTGATCTTAATATCATATATTGTAAACTTACAATTAGTTTAAAGAATTTTCAGGGGAAAAAAGGATACATACAGAGCAATGGGCTTGTAAATGTTTTATGTGGACACAGTGTGATATCCAGTCTGTGGGGAAAAAAATTGGTTATTCTATGGGTAATCATAATCGTAATTCAGATTAATGGGCCATGAGTGACCTGTTTCACATAACCTTTTGGCAATCTTATTGGATACAAGTTAAGATGCTTATTGTGTTTGGTGAACAAGTACTGTCCAATGGAGAGCTTTACCATACAATGGATTGGCTTCCTTATTATGTCCATTTAGAAAGACTACTAGCTCTTTTAAATCTCTAGTTATCATGGTCTGGTTTACCACATGTATGTTACAAACTATGCTTTAACGAATTAAGGGGGCATTTACATGGGCATTTGGAAATGATGTGTTTCCAAGCGCCTGGATGCCCTAAAAGTGATAAAACCGGGAAGATGCGACATGAGGCATCTCCCAGGTTGCGAGCATCTGCCTGATATAAATCAATAATCAATGAGAGGGGGGGGGGTTTGAAATCTTTCTTCTGTTGTAAACTCAGTGAGGGAATTTAATTTCCCTTCTGGGACAGCAAATTCTCCCTTGCTCAGACAAAAAGTTTGGCTTTGGGAACTTCCAAAAACACGTCTGGAGGTAATTGTTTTTAAAATTTCCTGTGTTCTTTGATTACCAATCCCAGAGACAGCAGAGAACAACCTTTGCAAAATGAGGAAAATCATATTATTGAATATAGTCACCAGTATAAGTATCCACACTGGATACTTGGTTGGTGTTTTGGTCACAGTAAGGTCTAGTCACCATTTAAAATATTTGATGTAAACCATGCATTTTTTCAATATGCAATTAAAGTGGCCATTAAAAATGCATCCACATTTTTTGTCTAATACTTATTCAAATACAATGCGATGGCGCGATGTATTGCTGATGTGCCTGTGTGTATGCATCCATTGCATAGTTGGATGATTGGCAGATACATTTAAACTTGAAATGATCATTTTAATACAATGGAGACTAGGCCTAACATTTTGAATTTCTCCTGATCCAGCAATAGTGAGCACAGGACTAATAGAGTGGCTGATTATAAGAGAGGTTCTAACCTATCCTATAAATTTAGGTTCTCTATGTACTGTATATATTAGGTATATATTTATCTCTGTAAATAAGCCCACAGTGTATTTCGGGTAACAGGAAGCTTAATTATTCAAAGAAAACCTTTTGGTTTTAATCGTTCATTGTTTTAGGTATAAAAATGAAATATCAAAAGGATTCTTTAGCCTCCCTGGCGCTACATGCTTTTAGCACCATTTTTATGGCGTGAAGAGCCGCTGTACAGGCAAACATGGTGGAGTACACTGTACTCCGTCGTAATTCCACTGCCTCTCTGCACATGTGGGCTGGAAAAAGTGGCGCGACCTCCATTGACATGGAGGTCTATGGAGCTGCCCCCTTCGGCGTCGCCTATGACACCAAAGACTCAGGGCCGGAAGGATTCCATGAGCCTGCAGCGATTCTTTCATCTTCTCACATGCTGTCCTATGTTCTGTATATGAAATTCATGTCATTACTCATTTCAACCCATCAAAAATTCTTTCCTAGCAAGCAGCATCTGTCTAATGATTGAAGACATCCTCTTTGATATTCATTACATCATTTCAGATACCCATTTTTTTCTGTGTTACTCATTAACCTTTTTGACCATTTCTTTCCTTTTCTTCCTTTCCTACATTTTGTGTTTTTAAACCATGTAGAAAGTGATCCCTCCTCCAGTCCCTCCGCCTCCTAAAGAGGAGAGCTTTGCATGGCGACCACATACTAACACCAAACTGTCTTACTTGAAACCTGTGCCCATCCTTGATGGGCTTTACCTAAGTGCTCCAAAACCTTATGCACCGCATGTTGCTAGCACCCCGCGCTACTCTTCTGCATGTACTCCCACTGTTACCCAGGACATTTCTGGAGATCACACTTCCATTCACGCTCAGGCAGAGCATGCTGATAGTTCTTTCCAATCCATCACATCACCAAAACACCATGCTAGTAAGTGTAGCAGTGCTGAAAGAAGCGTTGCTGGAATGAATTTGAGTCATGAGCCCAAAGCCGATAAAAAGGTCAGCAGTCTATATGTAGCTTGTTTATCTAACAACACTGGCTCAGCTGCATCTAAAAATCCCACCGGAGCTGCACTTGATAAAACCGAGGGTGCTGAATTGGGAGCTGATGTAACTAAATCACCAGCCACAAACATTGTTTCTTCGATAATAGACACCGGAAAATCCCCACCTCCCATCCCTCCAAGGCCATTCTTTGACCCTGTCCCAAGTAAAGATTCTATTAGCTGCAGTGAAATAGATACTTTCTGGAATCAATGCCCTCTACATCAAGATATGGGACGCACAGAGCCAGATACACATCATCCTGCTGGCCGTGTCAACATGACTGCAAAGGAGCCCTTCGTTCCATCAAAGCAAAAACAAGCCCCCAGGGCACAGAGATTCCGTGGCATGGTACTTGTTTTCATATTCTTTTTTTGACGTTCCATTGTGTTCATCACTAACCCTTGTGTTATTGTTACTTTTTGTGTGTTCCTCAAGTACCATCTGTTCCACTCCTGAGTAATCGGACACCCCTTATTTTTTTCTATAGAACTTTATTATGTTGCACTTTTACTTTTAGTCTCTAACTTTATAGCCTTTTTTACTTTTGTTTTTCTTCTTTGTTAATAACTGAATCTTTCTGTGTTTGTTGTCTACTTCAACAATCTTTATTTATTCTAACAGAAGTGTACAGGTATAGATACTGTTTAGGACCTTCTTTCTAATGGGTTTCAAGTCACCTTTTGACAAATTTGATGTGGTTATACTAAGAAAAGACACAACTTTGTAAGTTGTTACTTATTTACTGTATCCAGTAACGACATGGGTCAAAATAATATTGTCATATAAAGAAAAAAGAACTCAGACCTATGCTTGAACAGACATAGCGGTTTACGTCTGTAGTTGGTTGCTTTATGTCAACAAGCAAAAAATATAAGCTGGTATAATCTAGAGCTTTCCGAAGTAAAAACGGGACCATGGGTCAGAAGTAGTGGATTTAATGTTCCAATAAAAGGAAAAACAAATTTGCTAGAAAGGTGGTATTGGTTTTGGCTGTTTCCTTTATGTACCTGTTAATATTGTGCTTTATGTATCACTGTGCCATCTTCTTCCTAGCAGCACTTTAATTTCCTCGACATGCAACTGCGTGTCATAACACAGCTGCACACTTGTTTATAAATGTTCGTCCTGCGTAACCTCACCTTATTTCCCACAGGATGCCACTTCAGTCACAGCTCAGCCTGAGGTTATAGTAGTCCCACTCATCCAGGTTAAAGTTGAAAGAGAGCAAGAAGGCACTTCGAGCACTCCACCGCCACCTCTTGTACCGGCTGGCAAATTCTCAGGCTCCCCCGAACTTGTCACCTCTAACTTGGCTTTTCCGACACTTGATGATTTTATCCCCCCTCATCTGCAAAAGGGATCACCTCATACACCCAACTCTCCCAATTATTTTATTCCAAACAATCTACCACCTTGCTCTCCACCACCTTCATTGGTGCCATCGGAGGACTCGCACAGAGTCTCGAGCCTTGATAGCAGTGACGCCATCTTACCCACAGTAAGCTGCCAATACCCTCACTTTTACTCACAACGTGAAAGTTCTTCTTACTAGCTTACTAAACCCCAACAGGTCAATTCCTGCCTACTGCAACAAAGCATGACTAACCATTTTTACCCTTATACTAGTGCATGTATTATGTGGTTGGAAGTGATGTTTTGATGTTCATTTCTGTAACTTGTTTTGATGTTTTTGGATATTGTTTTGTTGTAATCGTATAACTGATCATATAATGGCATGTGTGCCTTCTAACCATTATATGAGATAGTAAATAAACAAACCGAGCAATGTGTATAATGGCATTCTGAGTGTCTTCCTCTCTCTGGATGATCGCACACCTGTTTTTCATAGTTGAAATGGCTTTTGCAGGCGTCTTGTTGTCTATGTCCAGCGTGACGATGCAAAGCTTATTTTTCTGCTCGTCCCAGTCAAGCCAAGTGATCCAGTTTCATTTGATACTGCATGTGTTTGCATGTCTGACTACTTGTGTTAAAGAGATCCTGTCACTATTTCCACTTGTTATGATCTGTGAGCTGTAACAATACGATATCGGACTGTAGATCTGTTAGAAGGCCGATGTTCTCCTCATCATTCATTTTAATGATGTTGTTTTCTTCTGTTTCAAATATGGTGTGAATAATCCCATTGTGCTTTGTTTTTAGGAGCCTGATGTGGCTGATGAAGTTTCAGCTCCCATTGTAAACAATGATAGACCTTTCTCATTTGTGCCGACAAGCAAATCCTCCGTGTACCCTTCCACTACTACAGTAAACCCTACCATAGTACTTTTGCAGCATAACCGAGGTAAGGCTTGCTCTGTGGCTGTTTGCAGACTCCGCTATTAACCAAACCACCAACCTTCTGCAGCTACTGAGATGATTTTCCCAGCATGCCTTATTAGATGCTGCATAATAGTGCATGCAATAGTTTTGGGGTCAGAATGTGCAGTTTGTAAAGGCAATTATACCTCCTTTGTCCAAAACCAATACTTGATTTTAGAGCAATCACATCTTCACAAGGAGTCATATGCTTCTTCTTTTAGAATCATGCAATAAGGTTTTCACAAAATATTGTACAGTATTAGGGATTCATAACAAACGTCTTTCCATCAAATACTGCTGGTTGTGTCCTGGATAGAGAGAGGGTCTGGTTTGCTCATTGTAGCAATTAAGTCAAAACATGACAAAACAAATTTGCCCACAAGAGAAATTTTTAATTAATTAATAGAATAGAATTTTACTGCGTTTATTGTTAATATGCACTCCGGCTTGTTATTATATTACAGTAATTAAAGCTGGGCATTCATGGATATTATAATAGATTCAAACACAATTGAGGGCTGTGCATGTTCACAGTGGCCGAATTTGCTCAAATCTATTAAGAAATTTGAGCCATCCAGGCTTCCTTCAAGTGGGATCAACCAATCCCGCTCGAAAAAAGCTAGACTGAACAGGTTTCCAACATGTTGGAAAACCTTGGTCAATTTCCATTATTTTGGATGGGGGCCACGGATCCCCATCCGAAGTATTGGACGGGCCTGCAGCCGTAGAAGTGCTAGCTCGTCCGCAGCGCGATTATGTCATCGCGCCAAGGTCGGGCTTCCTCGATCTGGAGGAAAGTCAAGCCGTGTCCCCGGCTTTATTCTATACCACTAGGTAAAGGCATAGAGAAAAATGTGAACTTTTTTTTTTTTTTTTACAATGCATTCAGTTACAGAGGAGAATGAGGATGGTTTAAAGTTCTTCTTGTACTACTTGTTCAGAATATGCATATTATTTTGTATGCATTGATTGAACACTTTAGTTTATATCACAGATGGAAAATTCTGCCAGTAGTACTAGTTTATTTTTAATAAATACATTCCTTGGCCTCTTACAGGTGTGAAACAAATTTCAAATATACGATAAATATTTCTGCCTATAATACTTTCATCTAGATACTTGCATTCACAATCCTAGTAGATTGTGCAGCATAGGCTATAATTACTTTTCCATACAGCATTTAATTGTTAGTTGACCCCTCTCTGCCCACTTACTACACAAGAACCCATGGAATGTCACAGCTTCTGACTTCAGATTATGCTGACTTCAGCAATGAATGAATCACAGTCCTGTATGCCTCTGGGTCACAGTGCCCAATGTGTTTAGTGACTCACTAACTCAGTAACAACTAGATTAAATGACCTGGACTAGTTTGCAGCTTATACATTTCACACATTTGATTTTATAGGCTAAAATGCAGTGAGATTCGTTTTTTTGTGTTTGATGGTTTTCAAAACCAGAGTTAGCCAATTGTTGAGGTATAAAGTGATCCGGCCATAGAAGCAGGAGGTTTTTTTTTGTTTTGCAATTTAATAAATATAAGAAAGAGGAAAGCCAGGACCAAGATAGCAGGTAAAGAATTTCAGCTTGCCACCTACCTGTTCTACACTGAATAAGATGGGGAAGGTTACCCCAGGTTCCAAGTTGATGCCTTTAATTTGAAGTAATGAAAATAGGTGACAATAGTCTACTTTATTATTACTTTATTATTAATATATACAGTAACTCAAAACCAACCATTCAATTATACTTTTCTGTTGGTTAAAGTAAATTGGTACAATGCCAACAATTTAAGCAAACCATTCCTTGTGATGATCTTTATAGTTTTTTATTTCATATTATTTATTTCAAATAATACAATGTGCTATATGCATATTGCAAATAATGTAAACTGTTGGCAGAGTATCTTCCTCACTAAAAATGTTGTGGTTTTAATTCAATCTCCTAAATTATTCCCGATGAAATTTGACCTGGTGCAGAAGGGGTGCATCGATGAGAGCTGGCCAATGCTGTGTTATGGGAAATAATTCATGGTCTTGGTTGTAACATTGAGCCCTTTGGCCTAGGCATTGCTTCGGACTCTATCTCTCTACCAGGGTCCCCATCCAAAGCATTGAACGGGAATCAATTGCGCAAAGTGGCATGCATTGACTTGCCGTCCAATCGACAAATGCTGGTGGTGACACCATCATGTTGCGCTTGAGCATTCATCGATCCAAGACCCAGATGCCCAACCTGTGGCCCTCCTCTTTCCTTCACTTGTGGCCCCCAAAACCTGTTATTGCAAAGGGCATAGGAACACACCTGTCTGCCAATCCCCCTCCAACAGGTCCTCACCTGGGAACTTGGGAGTTGGAAGAGGAGGAGAGGTGATGAACTTACGTGATAGGCATACGTAAAAGCCAATCAATGACCCAGATGGTGTCTGAGTAAGTCCCTCGCCTCTTCTACTCTAGTGTTGGCAGGGGCTCAGCAGACTGGTGATTGCCTATGCTCCCACTATTCCACCAGTGAACGAGGGGTGATTGTATAATATATATATTGCGGAACATAACCTGAGAATAGGGGCATATAAGCTTTGAATCAAAGGTGATGTGCCCCATAGATATCATCAAAGGCTTTGATGATATCTATGAGACACATAACCTTTAACAATATATATGCAAAATGTGCATTACCATACTACATTGTTCAGTCTAATGCTCGAAGTATCATTTAAAAATTAAAAATGTCTTCCAGCTATGCTTCGAGCATTAGACTGAACAATGTAGTATGGTAATGCACATTTTGCGCATATATTGTTAAAGGTTATGTGCCTCATAGATATCATATGCTAATCGGTATAGATTGAAAATGTTATGTTAGTGATGATGAGGGCCACACTTGTGGTCCTCCATGTCAACTCGGTTTGCCATCACTGTTTTAAGTAGTCGTTCATGAGTAAGTTGAGTTACTGTTTACACAAGTTTATTGTTGACTTTCTTAAGATCACTTAATATCCTCTGATCTCTTTGAAGTTGAACTCCTCAGATGCTAAAAAACATCAATTGAGATTATGTACCATATTCTAAATAGAAATAAAAACTTACATGTATTTTTAAATACGACTTGTTTTAGTCTCTGTCTTCCTGAAATCACAAGCACAGTAGTACAAAGCCCTGCAGTAGAAGGGATGAGTGTGTCCACTAATTGGATTCTATAGTGTTGCTGACTAGTGTACATCTCATAGAAGGAAGAGCAGAGAGATGACCGCTGTTCATTCACCTTCTAATCATAGACTGGGACAGTGTTCATATATATGTTATGAAAGTAGCTGTCTGGCTGGAGTTCAGCTTTAAATCCTCTTGCTTTTTTATTTGCAAATGCTTCCTCTTGAATGTTTTCCTTCTGATTATGTTCCTTAGTGTGTTCTCCTCATTCACGATTCTACAATGTCACGATGATCTCTGTTTTATAGAGCTCAGATTTGCTATGCATGGTTTGAATACACACTTGTCTTACACGTGTTCTCTGCTTTTTTATCACAGAGCAGCAAAAACGTCTTAGTAGTTTGCCAGGTATGACACCAATGCTATCCACGCCTGTCATGTGCTTTGCTTCTGTTAGTATGTAATGCAGTGAACTCTAGGAATGAACGTGGATTAAGATGTTTACAGAAATCCATTTAACATATATTTATAGATGTAAAATGTATCTCGCTGTTTGTAAATGATGTATATATGAGTCTGTGTATTTTCCTGTTTCCTAGTTACAAGTGATATAGGTATAGATAATGTGTTCTTGCTGTGACTGTTCATTTGGTAGAACATATAGTATAATTACTGCTCATAATATACACACACGATGTATTGGTGAATGCCAAGTATTTCAGATATTGAATGCAACCGGATTCTGTGTACAGACAACCTAAATCCCACTGTATCCAGTTCTTATGAATTGATTCTAGTTAAGTAAAATCTGTGCTTAAAGTACATAAAGTTTGCTTGTGCTGGCCTCCACATAATATGGTGCGCCTAACGCAGCTTCATGTGATGTGTGAACAACACAGTACGTAGTAACTGGATTTTGTACTTGCTTAGACCAGTGGTTCCCAAACTTTCCTTGCAGGGCCCCCCTTTTATATTTAGGAACATTATCAAGGCCCCCCTCCCCATTCAAACACAGGTTAAGAATGCGCGTCCCCCCACTAGCATCTTTGAGGTCACCAGTAGCAGTGCCCAAATTCTTTATTTTCTTGCATCTTAAATTGTGTATATCACAAATCCAAAGAGTAAGAGAACATCTACATTGCTACCTCATGTAACCTTCTATTAGAAAAATACTGCGCTGTCTTGTCTCTGAAATCGGCTAACATTACCCATAGCCACTTTAGTCCTTTTATTCCACTTGCACATTTTTTTCATTAAAAACCTACCTACTTAAAATAACCACCTACATACCACATGCAATTATGAGCTAAGGCACCTTCAAGCTTTATATACCTCTTGTGATTTCACAGTTGATAGATGTCTTGGTCTAAAGCCCCCCATGCACACGTCAATTCCTATTCGATTCCCAGAACGATCTCCGCGAACGGTGATGGTTCGGGAAATCAAATGCGGCCACCCTGTCTGTCGAACAGGGAGCGGACATGTCCATAAATCCCATTCAGCACTACTTTGGATGGGGACTAGGAAACCCATCTAAAGTATCGAACGGAAATCAATTGTGCAAAGTAGTGAGCATGGATTCACTAAACAATCGAGCGGGACATGGTGACATAAAGATGACATCACCACGTCACACTTGATCTTTCATCTATTAAATGGGTATCGACCCGTGTATGGGGGACTTGAGTTTCTTCTGATCTCTGTTGCCATTACAAATTTGGGGGAAGCTAAAATACTTGAGTACAAGAGAATTTTAATGCCCTGGATGATGGTTAATGCCTTGCACAGATGCTTGAGTTTTACAGATTTTCCTTCTCAATTTGGGTGAAAAACTAGAATCTTAACAGTAGTCCCACCAATGGTCACTGGAAATCATTGGTGAGATGCTACATTTTGACATTCATATCTAAAGCGTAAGCTGAGCCTAAAGGTCCCCAAACATGCATAGATATGCGTTAGATAGATGGCCACCTATCTAATGTGGCCACCACTGTTGATCCCACTCGAAGACAGTGGTGGCCTTAAAGACAGGTCTGTGAAATAGGTAACGGACATGTCCGTAAATCCTGATTCCCGTCCAATCGAAGGGCACCCAAGCACAGCATGGTGATGTCTGCGTTCTAATGGGTCATTTGTTGAGCGTCCTTTGCGCCGTGTATTGCCACCTTAAGCCAATCAAAAATTCTAATGTTAAATTCATCTTATTAATCATGGCTATTGGTTGCTAGTAATCTGGATCAGTACAAACTGGAACGTTTGCTATGGGGAAAGATATAGCACCTTCAGATTGATCTTTTTAGGCTATATATATATATATATATATATATATATATATATATATATATATATATATATATATATATATATATATATATATTATTATTATTATCATTTATTTATATAGTGCCAACATATTACGCAGCGCTGTACAACACATTAGAGTGGAGATACAAACACATGATAACACACAGGTATGAAATAGGAAGGAGTTGAGGACCCTGCCCGGTTGGGCTTACAATCTAATAGGTTGGGGTGCAATATATATATATTGCACGCCTTAGGATCTTGGGTCTATAATATTTATATAATATATATATATATATAAAAAATATAATAGTTCAAAGGCCTAACGTGCATGCAGGCTTTATTCGAGCTATGCTTTTATATATAAGTTACAGCATATGTCTCGGCATAGCAATGGATCTCCATCGGAAAGTGCACACGTAGTATGTGATACAATAGGCTATAAGCAGCTATTAGTTGCCCTCTAGTGGGAAATCCATTTTCTACAGCGTTGTACAATTGTATATTGTGGAGTATGTCACATTTGACAATGTCAGATACTCAATCCGCTTCATTAAGAACACAAAAACCACATACAGTGCAGAATATAAAAAGGTTACCTGCTAGTGTGCTGCAATTAGAGAATTCCTGTATTATTAATGTTTTATTCTCCCACACCTCATACTGGAATTTTCAGTGTCTGGCTAAGAGAGTGGAATAAGCTGTGCAAATGTCTGGAATAAATCCGAAATGTAATTGCTGCTGTCACTGGAATGAGACCAGCTGAATGTAATGAGCAGCACAGTGTTCTAATAACTGCTACATGTTTTGCTGGCAGTCCACATGATTAAAATATTCAGTTTCTCCTCCTTGTCGGTTCTGGAGGCAGAATATGGATGAGCTGACTGAGCCATAATTGCTAATCGGTCTCTGCCTAAAAAGTTTTGACTTAACTTGAAGTAATATTTATAAATGCTACTTCTGAGTTCATCATTGAAGTAGGCCCAGGTAGGGGATTTCCCATCAATGCTGAATGAGAATGATGCACACAAGGCTTGAGATCCGACGCTTGGAAGCATGGAAATTATGAATGAAACACAGAGGAATTTATGCAAAAACGCAACCCTGAGCCAGAAGCCTTGCGAGTTCAGGGCTTGGTTTCTAATAATGACTGTGATTCACTGTAGAAATTCAGAATTGCTTATTAAATGCATGGAGTGGGAGTTGATTTATTTGCTAAGCGCCAACTGAAAGATAAAGTGTTGTTAGCTGCACGAAAAAATTTCCATACATAAAATGATTCCAATAGAGTTACTCAGTAGGACTTTTATCCATTAGTTCAGTAACTAACCACAGTTCCCTTTTATTGAAGTCTGAGCATCACAATAAGGATATACGGTGGTTATGATGTGTAAATAAATAAGGCTAATAAATAAAAAATTTCCTTTGGTTTGATCTTTATATATAATACTGGTATACAGTGATTTTGGTGCCAATTAAGAATATAACTGTGATTTTGGCAGATTGGCTCTAGTTTCTAAGATATTTAACCTCCTGGGTGTTGCGCCCGAAGCCAGTACGGGAGCAGTTTGATCTTGGATTTTTTCACCTAATATTCACAATAAATTTAATGATTGTGATCTCCAGTCATTATTATCTTCATTGCGCAAATCGGCACCTGTACATGCACATATTGCGAACACAGTGCACGGTAATTCCTGGGACTGTTGTATAAAATATTGAATATTTATGATTACGAAGATATAGCACTATTCAATATTTTAGCAAATTCTAGAAGTGGCGATGTTCGCAATAAAAATCAACACTAGTTATTAGTTAACCTAAAGGTAGTTAACCTTTTGTCAACTGTCTTAGGTGCTCCACGCATGTTTTACAAATCATATGTGGAGCCCAAGACTTATCCTGGTCTCCAAGCAGCACCCCAAAAGAGCCAGGTATACTTGATGCACAAAGTCTGAAATTTCAAACATGTAGTCTCCATAGATGTAGGAGTATCATCAGGATAGTAGATTCAGGCTCTTCTTGATGAAGTCATTACATTTACTTACAATGCTTATTAAGACAGAACTTTTTTGGTAAAAACTAAAACTGGGTTGTCAAACTTATTAACTTAACGTATAACTTAAACTCTAGCCACCTTCTTTACTCAGCTGAATTCTATCTTCAAAGAATCCTTTTTATGACATTTGTAGGCCTACAAATTGAACTATAAAATAATTTTATGGGGTATTGAATTACCTAAGATACTGTTAGAGAGTCAAAAGACAGTCTAAAATCTGTTGCATTGGAAATCACACAAAAGTCGCATTGAGGAGATTTGGCGTTGGCGTTGAGGCGTTATTTCCATGGATGTCCATTATTTTGAAGACTAGCACCAGTCCAGCAAAAGGAATTGAATTTATGATTTCAGCCCCCTCGAAATACTCTAAATCTATAAAAAAATTAATAAAACCTTGTAAAAAATAAAATACACATTGTATGTTTGTGTTCTGATGACTTTTGTTTTGTCTCTTGTTATTTTCTGCTTGAACGTGAAGCATTGTTCAGTAGATATAATGTTGTTTAGCACACTGTGACAATTACTGGAATGTATTTTTCCAGCACGTTGTTCATTTCTAGTATGATCATTCTGTAGTATAGTTATTTTGTTCTGTTTGTGAACATGCCATGTCACCAGTGTCATGAGATGTCTTTGTGTCTGCTCGCAGATCCTGTGCTGGATGGCTCTACCAATGGAAAAGCAGAGCCAGTAATTGTACCGGAGAGAAAGCGTTCAGAAACTAATCCCCCTGTGCAGAAACCAGCCATGGACAATGCAAAAAGAGAAGGCCGTTCTCTTTATTACACAGGAGATATGTCAGTGGAAGACATAGGCATCCCACTCCGGGTAAGATGTCATATAATTTATTGACCAAGATTTTCCTATACCAAATTCAGAAAAAATATATATAAGAGCAAAAACGTTACCCCCTCTGTTGGTGGGTATAGTAGGGATAGACCACAATTTCAAGAACTGTTTTAAAGACAGTTTGAACCCTGCATGCTGCTATGACTTAACACCAGCTTGTGTATATATATATATATATATATATTAATATAACCTGATTTATACTGTACTTATACTTTCATTAAATTCGTCTAAAAAAAAATTCGTGTTGACAGCCTTAAAAAAAACCTTGCTATTCCAACCAAGGGAGGGGGTTACATTTGTTGTTTTTTGCTCTTATACCAGATTTTGTTTATGCTATTAATAAATCCCACAACCCTTCTCTACATCCTCAGCAAATTTGATGTAGTGCGATGATACCTTTGTCACTTGGCAATTAACTCACAAAGTCAGTTGAATCAAAAATTTAAAAACGAATCTATTGCACACAAGCACAAATGGTTGAAGAAATGAAATTACATTTCTGGGTTGTGTTGGAAGAACAGCTCTGCCATGGGGGCTGTTATCATTGGTAGTATTTAAGATTTCAAGGGTTGAATCTTGTGTAATTCTGGCATAGGATGAAGCCATGTTTTCATTCTGTAAAATCCTACAATTTATAGATTTTGAATTCTTTCAGGTTTAAAATTCCTCCTTTAAGTAAACCCTGTGTTTGGTAATTTATCTTCCGTTACAGCTTGTTGTATATCATTTTAAAGTGTCCTCTAATTATATGACTAGAAACTGATAATGTCTATTCTGCTTTACAGAACACAGAGAGATCAAAGGACTGGTACAAGACCATGTTCAAGCAGATCCACAAGTTAAACAAAGGTAATGGCTAATGCTGTGAACATTCCACTAGATCTGAATATGGTCTGTTCTAATGTGTACTAGGCTTTTAAAGCTCTTCTTGGAACAGGACAGTCTGCACTATGATGTCCAATAAGCCTTACATTTACAATTTATAGCCTCAATTTAGAAACATTTTACGACTACTTATGTATGCCTATTTTTCTAAACCAGCGCAATGGCCATTCTTTAGCTTAAACGACATGAACATCTAAGTTGTCCAGGTTATGTGTTGACATGTTATAGTGCAGCCTTCTTGAAAGTGTTCTCTGCAGCCAGAGGCAGCTAAAAATTAGAGGCAATACATACCCCTCCTTACAACTATACTCCACACACAGCAGGCCTTATATTGTATAGAGCGGGAAAAGGTGGCCAAGTGTGAGGCACCCTGCTACATCCCCCCATGAGGAGTTTGGCCATGGCAGATCACTCAATGACACCAGCTTTAGAAATTATGAAGAAATAACTTAAATATTAAATGTGCCTAAAGAAGTCAGGAAAGTATTGATTTAGTGCATATACTGCTTTTGTTGGGTATATAATTTAATGTCTAGACTGAGAATATATTTTTCTTATGACATAAAATGATTAAGGATTGGGTATAAGAAAAAGCCTTACAGAATATATGCAGAATATAATATCATTTCATTTATAATATTTCATTACTAAGTTTTAGCTAAAGTAGAATTGTAAAAATGCAATGTTTTATTTGAAACCTCAGTACCAATAAATTATACCTAATATAGTAAGTAGTAGTAAGTAAACAAAGTATAAACATTGTTTAGCATGGGTAAGTGAACATTGACTTTTGGCTTTAAAAAATGTCTGACTGTATTGGGGGAACGCACTGTATTTGTTAATTATATTTTCCAGTTATTTAATGATCCTCCATTGCATGCACAACTGTAAAACGTCTGCTGGTCTCTAGTCCTATCAATTCTACTAGCTGTGTACTTGCCAGAAGTAATTTACCTCTAAGCACTTATTAACATGGTAGTTATTTCGGTCATTACTGATTTAATGGCATTTTAATTCTGCCTGTTTGCAGGCAGCAGGCCTCCTATCTATAATAAATCACAGTTGTGCTCCATGGCAGTAGCCGTTACCACAAATAATCTCAAGTCCTTATCTGTAAACAATAACATTTCTACCAATAATAAATGTGTGTTAGTACATCATGGACCACAAATCTTACACCTGCACATCATGTATAGAAAGGACCACATTCTGTTTGCAGCATTTAACAAAAAAACTAATTTTGGATTAGTGAACCTATCAGTTTGTTGTACATAAAGGGCTGGGAAGATGGTAAGAAATATTACTGATCTTTGTAATTTCACTGAGGCATTACACACTTCCTCTAAATGGGTGACTACTCTCACTCCTTCACCACATGGTAGCCACCAAGGCAAGATGTATTTTTGTTCCTCTTATTTATTTAGGAGATCAGATGTGATAAGTAGGTTACAAAAAAAATATTGTTGAGGGTTTGAGGGTAGTGTTGAGTGGTCTGCCCTTGTTCTCACTAATCCATAGATTGGCAGTATTTGCAGCCGAGTTCTTTGCTTAAGGCCCCCATATACATTTCGATTTAACGACAATCTATGTCAGATTCCATTGGAATTTATGATCGAAGAATCTATTATTGATCGAACTGCGCATGGTGAAACCGATATATGATCGATGTATGTTGGTTGGATTGATCGAAAGTATATTAATTATTAATTGAAGAAAGTCTATAGTAAACTCACCAAAATGTCTGCCACCGGATGTATAAATAAGCTTATTATTCAAATCGAACCAAAATTGGTCAGGCACAACAAAATAATATTGCATATACATTCAATGTATACTCAATTGATCAAAATTTTGTCCGATCACTTTTCAAAAAATTTTTGGGTAAATTTCATACCATGTGAAAAGGCATCAATTTCCATAATTGATCGGTTTAAGTCGATCAAACGGTAAATCGAAACGTGTATGGGGGCTTTACCCTGATGCTTTGTTTTATTACTTTTTTCTTTTTCTGTTGCTTTTTTCTTTTCTATAAAACTTTGATCTCTACTTTCCACTGCTTTTGTTAGACTCTATTGAAGAAAACCCTTATATCCCTACATACACATTTCCCGAACTACCTGAGGTCAAGCCTAAAACTCAAGGTATCAGACTGGCTTGAGAGTGGACATGTTCTCTTATATCAAGAGATTTATTGCAACATTTACTCTGCTTACCTAACCCAAGTGTTAAAGCAATGAATTAACCATTTAACAGTGTTCTATTATATGGCCAACACATTTAAAGGGAATCTATATGCTAAAGTGTTTTATAATGCATCTGTCAATGTAGCTAGCATAATCATTTATCAGTGCATTTTCTCTTTATAGACATCTGTAACTGCACATGCAAATTGAGCTGTGGCAGTGGCCTATTACATACTGTGCTTAGTAGGAGGTTGATAATTTTCTATGTTTTGGGAAATAGGACTAAAAACACAAATCTTTCTGTGTGAGAATTTTAGTAGTCCTACAAAAGGAGAATATCCAATATGTATATATAAAATAAAGTATTGGAATAATGAGCATGCATACATGTTGTTCATGTCATACTTACAGGTAATGCATATAAATGTACCGTAGTTCCCCTTTAAATAAAGAACTGAACATTCAGATCAGTATTATGCCAGAAGTAGGCTTTATAAATAGGAAGAATGGATCTTCCAATGTGCAGAAATGGCTAGCTGTGTTTTGGGTGTTGTTCAGTAATAAGTCAGAGGTTACATACTTACATAGCTAAAGTTTAGAAGTAACCATAGATATGCTGAACGTCCTCTGCTTTTCTGTGCCGCTTCTCTCTGCTGCAGAATTCAATCCTTACACTCCCACCTACCAGTTTCCTGTATCTACTCCTAGCCCTAGCTCCGAAGGTAATTGGAAAGATTACAATCAGATATGATGTACATACTTTGCTATGAGGCTGTTCAGCACTTTTGTATATTATCCGCTTTTTCATGTATGTAATAACCCGAAGCAGATTTGGTCCTGGACCTGCAGTGGTGTTCCTTGGACCTGCAGTGGTGTTCCTGCTTTTGTTTGCTGTGAATTAACACAAAAAAATTTTTTTCAACCGTATAATCCAGCTGACGTTTTGTGTCACAGGGACTGGAATGCATTTACCACATGTTTGTTGGTAATTAATTTTTTTCAGCTGCTTTTGTATCCCAAATTGTATCACAATCAAACTTATCACAGGGATGTTAGGGTTCATGCCGGTGCTTTGTGGTCTTTAGTAGGAGGGCAACAATACACATAGAAGATCTGGCTTCTAGAACTATGTGCCAGATACATTTCCTATATACAGTAACTACCTGTATGTATGGAATGAAAATGCCGGATTCAGCATCTTTGGGCAAGCTCCCATACTATACAGTGACCTTATACATTGATCTGTAGTTTCATGGTGTACCGGCGCTTTTTATTTTCATGATTTAACATACCACTATCCGTTAAATACAGAAGTATTTCTTATTATTGTATAGTACTCTTTACTGAAACCTTAGACAAACTTAATCTGAAGTTTTATTCAATCTACTGTATCCACGTTTATTAATCTAGTTAAGAATTAGTCCTTGTTCAGAGCTGTAAAGTGTGCTGACACATGCCTTGCCAGTGGCTACCCTACCACCCCCAATAGCACCTCTGTCCCCAAGGCACGATAGACTACATGTGTAACAAAGCCTCTACAGTTCTGTACATCAATATTTAAGAAGCTTTAATTTCCAAAGCAACTGCTGGTACTCTTGGTGCCTTGGGAGAGAGTAGTTGGTTCTTACTGTATAGCCTCAGGTTTTGGTTCGCTCCCTTGAAGGTTACAGGGTTAGTTAAATTGGATAGTCTATCTTACATAATGCGGACCTAAAATCATGGGTAAACTCTAAAGGTAGCTATAGACGAGGAGATTCTCCCTCGATAGATGAGGGATTGACTGCAGCATGATGATGTCACCCTTAGTGTGCCGGATACTACTTTGGATAGTAGTGGCAGTAAAGTAATGGGAATGCACACATCGGTCAATCAGCCTAAAAGTCTGGTGAAAATCGGCCCTTATACAGCTACCTTTCCCAGTTTCTAGTAGTATGTTGTTGACCTTGTCCATTTTCACAGAACATGAACCTTTGATTGTTAATGCTTCCAAAAAGACACTACATTATCTCCAGACAGGCACTAGCGTTTTTTTCTTAAAAGTTGTGCGACAATCTATATGCAAGATATCAGATGTCCTTGTGATAATCCAGAATGTGACAGTTACCTTGACACCATATAACACCACACTACCACACGAGAATTCCTGGCATCACATTTCATCACCAGCATTGTTTTAAAGCTTCAAAATTAAGATGTTTCCTAAAGCTATTCTTTGTAATATATCGGTTTGGCAGTGTGTTAAGCAACAAAAAGCTGCACAGTTTGTGCTGAATGGATTTTTTGTTTTCTGACATGTTACATCGGATATTGCAAAGATCCATTCAAACTACAGCCAGGATTTCGTCTAGATAAATACCGTAAATACTTTCTGTGCTGTTATGCAACAGAATGTGGCGTGTGCTCACAATTTTTCTTTTACTTCTATGCAGTCTGTGGGTTCCTCTGATTTCTCTGGCATGTCATTGTTTTTTGCATGCCAAAGCACAAGCCAGGCCATCTAACATTTCTAGTTTTGGCTCATACCCTAATTGTTTAGACAGGTTAAATATAGACTGAGATAGAATGGTTCCAAAGGCCAGCTAAGATATTGGTTTTGTGGCCTAGGCCAAAGCTGGGGACCATAGAGGACTGGTGTTAAATTGTTACTGGCTTACCATGGCAACCCTAATGCTGGATCCACAAAGGATTTTCTATGACAATTTATAGTTTTTGAGAAACCTTTGACATGTATTACTGTATCTGTACTATACATGTTTTCACGCTATACCTTTCTGTAGTGCAGGCACCCTTTCGTGCTGTGTGGTATTGGCAGTATCTACATGCACGTATTTTTTATCTTCTATTAATCAACATTTTGTATCTGAGGAAATAGGGCTTTTATTCCATATAACCCAAACGTCTCCATGCTTGCTCAGCGGATTTCTAAAAGATATTTAAATAATCACAAAATGTTCTTCTTACTACTATGTCTGTAAAGTCTGCTTCCAGAGGGGATTGCATAGAAAGTTTGCTCACAGGTCTTTGATTGGAGGTTTATTATTGCCAATAGGATTTATCATACCAAATGGCATGAATTCTACACTTTGCTGTCGTGTTTTTTGTCAATGATCAAAAAAAACTAGTTGCCAGAACCTTCTCATATCTGTTCTCTTTAGATGATGATTCAGATTCATATCCAAATTATGGGCGACACTCGTATATAGAAGATGGTAAGTTTTACATTTATATAACATTACCACATCATGTTCTACAGACTACCATGAAACATATGCATATTGTGTACCAAATTGCCTTTTCCAGGGGAAATTGGGCCTCGTCCCTCTTTTTCAGAATACAAAGCTGCAATTCTGGGGTGGCACTAATTACAAAAACTAGGTCCCTAGTATGAAAAGGTAGATAGAAACAAGGACAATGAAGCTTTAAAAGCATTCCATCAATTACTTGACGTAGATGTGGCTGTAGTGCAATGAATTGTATAACCACTAGATGGCGATGTCAGTCAACACCAATCTTCTGTAAAGTTTGCTCTCATTTATTGACTCACAGCTCTGTTAGCTATTGGTCTAAAAGCCAAGACAACTATCAATGTATGAGCACAGGCTTGTAGTCCCAAAAACACCTAAAACTGATTCTTCTCATTAAGAGATTGGATGGGGTCCCAACCATAGTAATGAGATCGATCTAAAAATTGCAGACATGTGCGTAATTTGTTAGATTGATTTCTGGCCGAATTTAAGTTGGGCGAGTTCGATTTGGGGACGATTTCATGGCAGATCGAGTGCACACGGCGGTAGATGTGCGGCTAAATCAGCAGCAAATTGAACCTTCTATGGCCAACTTTACTGAGTCACCCTGTAGACGTCTATTTTAAGACATTATCCAGTCATAAGTACCCAATGGGAAGATATAGCTTTTTAGTCCCTGAAACTTTTCTATAACCACTAATGGAAACTTGGAATACCTGCACAGTATCAAAACATTCTAGGTCTGTGACTCACAGTGTTAAATAAAATCATCATCCAGGCAACTTCCATGTTAAGTTCTACATATCTCTGTAATAACTTATTGTTGGTAAAGTACAGTGAAGATATGTACAATTATTATTATATTATAAATTGTTTAACTGTTTCGGTGGCTGTGATGGTATTTGCTTTGCCTCTTGATTCTGCCCTATTCAGGAAAATCGCAGCCCTCAGTGCCACGTTCCAGGAGTGAGATGGACCATATTGACATGGAAAATAATGTCCGCAGGTCTATCACCTTACCTCTACCAACCCGCTCCTCCTCCCTCAAGCCGAGCCATGAAAGGTAAGGTGCTTTACCAATATTTAAACTACTATAACCAGGGGTGCACATAACTTTTTAGTGAGTTACTCAGATGAGTACCAGGAGATGGTGTTTGGTATGCATCCCTTATGTAGCGTGGTAAGTAAGTGCCATCTTCCTCACTGTCCTCCGTGTCAGCCTTCTGCATGGTAGATTCTGTTGCAGATGGACCTCTCTGTTCCTGATTGATCCTCCGATTAGCTGTTTCCATCCACAGGTCACCAGCTGGCTTTGGGTCACATGTAACTCTTACAGTATAGCATTTTTTGACCCCCCAGATCTTATACCTAAGTAGTGCAACCCTGATATTTCCTGGGTTAGTAACTTACCCCTGTTATACAGTGAAGGTGTTTGTACAGGTATTGAGTATGTTTAAGCTTCAATACTAGCACGTTGGCTTCCTTCACACATCTAGAGGGAGAGGGATGAGGGGAAGAGGGAGCTGCAATGTCTGACCGGCTAAAACTGATACGCAAACACTTAAATGCACAAATTAATGAAAATATAGGTCCACATAGCTGGCTTTTCACCTCATTTGCGTACTGGTGGACCACTTATGGGCACCTCTTACTATAACAATATGGCCTGGGCAGGGCTGAGTTTTATCTGCTTTAGACCCATGAACAAGATATACATACTGGTGAAAAGGTCCTCTGCAGACCTCCAGCCCGCCCCAGTCAAGCGCCCTCCCACTAAGTTGTGATGGACTTACAATACTACAGGTAAAATGTACAACTGGATAACTAGATATACTATTTATAGAGAAAGGCATATACTGTTCACAGTTCAGGGTGTTCATTATACACCTCTTCTTTATCTTGCAAAGGGTTTATATGATGCAGGCCACAATATAAAGCCTACATTATGCCATGAAGTGGTCTGCATTATGCAAAAATCATTCCCTGATTGTAGGCGTAATCAGTCACATGATTTAGACAGGTCATGAGACCAGATTGTCAGATGAACTTTTTTGCTTAATCACACTAGTGCAAAGCCAATCAAGTTTTCAAAGCCCTTTTTACTATTTTAAGACCATACTGCTATAAGGCAGTGCTAAAAAGAAAATTACCGTATGTACCTGTGAACAACAAAATTTTTGCTCAGCTATTTTTCATCCCAGTTTATTTGCTTTACCAAGTTCCCTTCTCTAAACTCTATATCAAGCAAATGTTTTTGTTTTTCTAATTAAAACCATGACAGGCATTTTTAATAACTGGCTGCTCGTCTTGCCAGAAGTACACTTCATAAAGTCTTGACATCCCACATAATAACTCTTTACAGTCTCATAGCAAATCCCTGTTACAGAGCTCGCACCGGAGCTGGCGTCAACCAGATGAACTTCCTCTGGCCTCCTGGGAAAGTTATTGTGTTGTCATTGTGCCAGCAGAGCCGAGGACACATCTTGTCATAATGATCGCCTTTAGGTACACGTCTCCAAGTCAGGCTATAACACATCTTTACAATTTTCTGGAGCCTGTTGGAGAGATTTTCTACTGGCGTCATCAGAAGGCTGTGACATTCTCTGCATGGGATTACAGTATATTTTATTTTTATTTACATTTTCTTCTAATACCGGGAATGACATGCTAGCTGTTGGGCAGGTCTTGGAAAGGGTTACATAGGGCCTCTCCCAGTCCTTGTATGTCCTGGCCTTTCACCAAGGAGAGGTTTCTTAGGAACACAACAAGAAACATCTGCTTATCTGCGTGTTCAGAGCGGGTCAAAAACTAGCATTTGTGTTCTCTAGGAAACAAATGATCAGAGTCTATTTCTGTTACATTATGTACTGCTAGACTGTGGTAAAAAGCCCACATACATTATATGCGATGAGAGGTGCCCCCAATCTCTGGTACATTTCCTGCCTGGAGACGAGAAAAGCTGGACACAGGATCAGCAGCTCTGGAATATTTCCATCCACAACATACGTTTCCTCAGTAACCGGGAGCTTTCACACTTAATTGCTTTCCTTGTCTACAGGAATGATTGGGATCCCCCAGACAAGAAGGTTGACACCAGAAAATACCGTGCGGAGCCAAGAAGCATTCATGAGTACCAGCCTGGGAAATCCTCAGCACTCGTCAATGAGAAGATGGTAATGTAACTCAAGGGCAGCCACTGAATCCGTTTATTGTTACTTGACCTCTGTGCCCTGGGGGTGGGTTAATGCTGTGCCGTTACTAATACCCACTGCAGAAAAGACTAGTGGAGTTAAACAGTCCAGAGCAATGGTGGGGATTATTAGACTGTAAGTATATACCTTCCTCTTAGTTCAGGGTTTAATTATTTACCTTGATCACTTATGACTTAACACTTTATGGCCTGGATGATAAATAGTGGACATAAATATATTTAAATGACTAGCCATGTACCTCATATGTAAATTACTGCGTTGTGTCCTGTTGACTGTGTCTAAGATCATCAGCTGTCTGTATGACATGGATTTGTCACTTGTATGACGTGGCATTTGCACATGTCATGATTAATAGAGCACTTAGTTCATTTTCCTTGCAGTTTGATTCACCTGTTATATTTTACATTGTGTGGGAGAAAGTGGATTAATGTGTATGTCTGAGTTTTATTGCAATATGTTAACCGATTCCTTGCCACAGGTCCTGTATTAAGTATCTCTGACCAATAACTAACGGTTGTCTTAACAGTTTGTGTTTTCTAATGAAAAAGAATGTGCTTTCTAATATGACTGAAAATTACCCTATGACCCTGAAAATCTGGAAAGTGCACACAGCACCCACAAAATATATTTATTAGACATGGTGTCAGGTCATTATCAATTTGTCATAGATAGGCATGATGCTGGCAATATTTGAAATGGTAGCACAACTTATTTACATTTTTAATGCTTTTTGCTGATCTTTTATAGTTTAAGCTGTAAGTCTACTAAAATGGTGTTTCTGTTGTGCCATGGATTTTTCATTTGGGGAAGTAGTAGAGATTGTCAAATATAATATATTATTTGTATTATTATTATTAGTAATATTAATATTAAATGAGACATGGTCAAGCTGGGAATAAGAAATCTATCAAGGTTCCAAATTATTCTTGTAAAAAGGTTCTCAGTAGGGTTTGTGGGGTTTTCATCCATACGCTGTTATTTAAAAATTTTACATAGTATATTTATATATAGTATAGGCCAGCTGTGGGCAAACTAAGGCCCGGGGGCCAAAGCCGGCCCTAGTCACCTAAGTGTAAAGACGCTCTAGCTTAACCTCTACTCATTCCCTGCATTAAGTGGGGATAATGGCTAGAGGAGGATTTTTTTGGGTCTCCTAATTTGCATGCAATAGAATGGTTATGTTTACTTATCAGTGGCCTCTATTTTTTAATATTGTTTTATATATATTTTCTTTTTTTACATTTTCTGTCTGGGCTACAAAATCTAAGGACACCTATGCTGGGTGGCCCTTACAGGCTCTTGCTTCGGCCCTTCTATCAAATTTAACACAACTTATGGCCCATGAGTCAACAAGTTTGCCCACCCCTGGTAGACATCATACAGTATGTGTTTACTGCATTGAGCCAGCATTGTTTAACTGATTATATCAAACACATCATCGTGGACACCTGACCACCACACTTAGGAGCCTAGTGGACCTTTGTGGCTGAAGTTGCTCTTTATTTTGTATTAGGCTTTGACGCCACTTTGCGTTAAAACCCTGCATTTGACAAATGTAAATTAATTATTGACACATCCGTTGGTGTGATCCATCAGCTTGTATTGCGTTAAAATCAATGCAGAGCAGTAAGTCAATCCAACGCACCCATTGAAAACTAATTGAGTCCATTGAAACGCAATGGTATGCTTTTTTTGATGTGTTGATCAATCCGTTAATGGTAAAAAAAAAAAACACTAAGAAGGGACACGTCAAATACACATCTCTTTCGCATCTCTAACACATGGGTTGCGTTTAATTGGATCCGTTAACGAAGCACATCCTTAACGCAGTGGAGTCAAAGCTTTAGTAACTAATTAAAAAAAAAACCTGAAAAAAACCTTAGGAAACATACTTTCTTTAACTTGCAAATTGAATTTGAATAGGAAAATGTAAATACTATATTGAACTAATATTGAATTCAATTTAGACTCATTAATATGGCATGGGCAGATGCTACCAGTTGAAAGTCTTCAATCTTCCACCATTCACACATTCTATAGGGAAGCTTGTATTATTGTTTCCTAAGCTGTACAATATATAGTGACTAGTCATTGTTATTCTATAATACAGCTCTACAAACTAGCATGCCAGGTATCAGATGTGTCAAAAAGTACTAGTCATGTCCTTATTTTTTTTGTTTATTTTCAATTGTACCAAATAATGTAGTAATAATAATTAAAAATAAATAATACAATGCTTTCTTTAAGGCAGGAAGAATGGTGGTTTTCAAATTTAAAACATTTCTCTTTGTATTCAGTGACAGTTATTGCCAGTTAACATTAACTGCCCTCCTTATTTATTAAAACATTGCTGCATATGATTGGTGAACATTTAATTGGCGTTGCCTGTAAAGCAATAGTGACCACCATCATAAAATCATTAGATGCAAAGACCTGAGCAAATGAAGATATATCTCAATCTTTTTCTGAGGTTATACTTTTTACCTTCTTATTAGTCAGTGAGGTTGTCATCATTTTTGGGTAGTCATAGGGAGGTTTAGGTGGGAAACCACACTGTAACTACCATGGGTGGGGTGCAGAAACATAAATATATCACTAGATGGCACCCCGATATTCTGTGTAATATAGACCAGTACTGTTTCTGCATATTAACAAAAGTTGTTATTAACCGTTTAACAGAATGGCGTTTTTGGACTTTTACGTTTCTGATTTTTAATGCAAAAAATTTAACTTCCTCTGAAAGTACACAAGGATAGTAGTATAAAATCAGTGTACTTTCTCATATAACCTGCCTTACTCCTTGTGTGTTACTTCCAGCATGCGTGTGCTGTTTATACTATCACTTTACCCATTGCTGGTACCTTGTCTGCTGTATCCTGTGTGTCCTATTTCTCATCCAATGTCTGGGTGTGCTAGGAGCTCTGTTTCTTGCATGTCCATGTTCTGTTAAAGATGCAGAATAAAGTGTGGCCTCCCATTTACTTTTCCAGATAGTAAATCTGTCTTCTTGGTTTCCAGTCCTGGCAGTGGAAAGGCGTACTTGGAATATCTGCATCTCTAACAGGCCCTTTTCTGTGTTCTTTTTTCATGATCTTCTTCTCCTTCTTCCTTCCATTCCCCTGTCATGACCTTTGTAGACTCGGGATAAAAGCCCAGAAGAGATAGATTTAAAGAATGAGCCTTGGTATAAGTTCTTTTCCGAGTTGGAATTTGGGAAACCGGTAAGTAAGGCTAGATTTTGGCTTCTTTGTGCTTTGCCATAGCTGCAGATACAATGGTTTTGCCAATAGAGCCATGACCTGTTTTTATAAGAACCCTGAACGGGAAATAAGAAAAGTCTATAATAACATATAATTTATATACACTAGAAAGCTATTTTTTCCAATTGGGATATAGCAGTTGTAATGGCATTTAGGGCTTTCTAATGTTACAGACGGCCAAAGGTTTAAGGTTTGTAATATCAGCTACTTTCACCCGTCTAATATGTTATGTATAGGTTTGTTATTTTCAAAATTATCTTTATTTGCATTTCATTTACTAGCCCTTTTCATTGTTCATTAGAGTGTTCTTGTTGTAAGCAGCTACTTATTTATTTTTCTATTGTGTTTTAGCTTAAGTTAAGTATGCAAGCATACTTAAATGTTGTATATATTATAGGGAGCTATACGCATCTTCTATTTGATCTATGGAACAGTACAGGCACACACTTTTTCATAGTCATTTCATGTCTGATGGCAGCATTTGCTCAACCATTTCACATGTTTATACTCTATGCCAAGCCTATCAAACTCCAGTCCTCGAGGGTCACATACAAGCCAGCTTTCGGTTTTATCAATAATAGAAATGTGTTCCAATCTGGCCCATTGGGAATGGAGTTGGAAAGTCCTGGCCTATTCGATTTAATTATTTAATGAATACTGTGGATTAATTCATAATATCTATTTCACTTTTATGACTGTTGATAATTATACCCTGAATGTGTAGGACACCTAAAGCAAGGTGGATCTCCATCTGAAGTGATAAAATAAATAACTCAGAGTTATTTCTTGTTAAGAATGCAGTGTGCCTTATGATACAAACTGCACCCCATTTGTCCTGCCTTATAAAGCTCATACATAATAGTAAACAAGTGTTATATATAGTCATATGAATAGCCACAGTGGTAACACAAAATTAGTGTTTCTGTGCAGTAGGTCATTATTACAAGTTTTTAGCTTTTACATTTTTTCAGGAAACACTATAGTCAGATTTAAGTTGAAATCATGTATAGACGTGTATTTATAAATCAATTATCCACTAACTTCATCTTTTGTTGCGATTTCATATCTTCCGGTCTAAAGGCTTTGCCCATGCTTTTTAATTCTTACTCTTATTCTTACTTTTTTTAATAACATTACATGCTCTGCATATACTTTCAGTCTCTGTTACAAATATACAGGGGTGCACATAACTTTTTAGTGAGCTACTCTGATGAGTACCAGGAGATGGTGTTTGGTACTTGCCCCAAATGTATGTGGTCTTCCTCACTGTCCTCTGGTAGGTTCTGCTGCAGATGGACCTCCCTGTTCTTGATTGATCCTCCGATTAGCTGTCTCCATCCACAGGTCACCAGCTAGCTTTGGGTCACATGTAACTCTCACAGTACAACACGTTTGAACCCCCAGATCTCATACCTCAGTAGTGCAACCCTGACATTTTCTGGGCTAGTAACCACTGAGACTACCTGCAGTTCAAATGTCATACTTTCATCATATTCCAGCTGCCCCACAGTGCTTTTCTATTGTCAGATTTTACCCCTACATATTTCTGCTCTGACTTTCAGATCTCCAACACCCTTAGCAGTCCAATCTTTTTTCTTTTAATAATAAATTACATTCCAAATTTTACACCCCTAACTGCAACCTTTGATATTTATTTATGTTTCCCTGCAGTTATCCAAGTGACATAAATTGTATACATTTAACTGCGGCCACCCAGACATGGAGTGCCCCAAGTTGTTAGTATACATATGAGCTGTGTAACACTAATGCAGGTACGCATAGCTAGTTTTTGGCCCCTTTTGAGTACCAGAGTACCACTTATGTGCACCCCTGTGTACAGACGATGATGAATATAAAAATGATGGGAACAGAATACAAGAGTTCTAGGTGTGCTTTATGCAGGGCAAATGATTGTGTGCAATTATAGAAATCCGCTTTTTTAATCAAGGTTTAGCAAAATCATAATTTCCATTTATTATTAACCTTAAAACTTACAAGGGTCTCTAGCGTGACATTGCTTGTAGATGTTGACAGCTGCAATTATATCCTTTCTGTCATTAAGCAGTAATTTAAAAGGAGTTATAGGTTCATTCTACTTAAAGTTGATTAGATTTACCAGAAGGCTGAATCATCCATCAGCTTATTACATTTCTTAGCAACATTTATGACAACTTCTCAGTGCCTGTATTTGTTTGTACATGTACCAGTCTGTGTACATGGACCCATTTGGAGCCCATAAAGGCAATGGAAGAGCTCTGAGCAAAAAACAAATATCTTGGTCCCTGAAAATTAATGCTGAAAATGATATGGGTTAATTTATCAACATCTACCTATTGGCAAAATAATAGAAAATATATAAATAGTACAATTCAATACTAATACTCGGGTCACACAAAGTCACTGGCTGATTCCTTAGAAGTCTATACAAGTGACATTTAGGCCCCCCACACATGGGTCAATACCAGTGTGACTGAGTTTGGATGGGGATCCATGTTGGTTCCCGGTTCAATTGACATTTCCTTTAGCAGCATCCATCGAACAAGGTCCCCTGGTTCGATTCTCGATCCATCGTTGCAAACGCACATGTGACGATCTAATGTTTGGGAA
>CM070037.1:34773352-34837546 GCA_036250615.1 Ptychadena robeensis | reverse complement strand
TTTCTGGTCTGGATAATCATATGCAGATCTGGCCACCAAAGCAACCAGTAACTGTTCTACATTAAAGCTGGGCATACATGGTTCAAAGTGATCCAAATCGGGGGGAAAACAAAGATCGAGCTTTGATTGATCATGTTTTTAAATTCAAGTTGTTCCATAGTATCTAGCTTCCCATTTGTAGTATGTGTGCCACAGCCCATATTCATATATGAAAGAAAATTTTGTTTGGGGGGTGTGAGGAAGACAGACGCTCTATGCATCAACCCCTTCACTACCCCAAACGAAGATTAGGGTCAATAATAATAATTGATCGGTCACATTATGTTTTTTAAAAACAATGTTTTTTTAAGTTGATCGTATGCTCGGCTTTAGAGACGGCCAGTTCAGAATATGTTCTCTTCATCTATTTATCAAAGAGAAATTGAGACTATGGAGACCATAGTTCTGGTCTGTTGGCCCATACACTAAACTATGCATAAACTTAAGCTAGCCATACACGCACCGAGTGGCAGCCGATTTTGCTGCCGACCGATGGGCGTGCACGCTCGCGGTCGTTGGGGGCAAAATCGTCCATGTCGGATATTCTCTGGCCGATGCTGTTAACTTCAATGAAGACCAGCATCTTCATTAAAGCTAATGGCCGGCACACAAGGGTTACCGGCCAATGTTGTCAGCTCTGGAAAGCAGCGTGATGACGTCATCACGCTGCACTCCAACGCTGGTCTGTCCTGCTCTGTCGGCCCCCACTCGGTATGTATGGGGGCCTTTAATCCAGTGCAAGCATAACCAGGAAATATTGACTCAGTATGATAAATGTAGTCCAAGTTACACAAATCGCAAGAATTACAGATCAGAAATAGTTTTCAAGCTGTTCTGTACATTTGTTCCTAATAATCCTTCTGCTGAACATGTTTAGTAGGATTTATTTTAGAAGAATGATGTGATGTAGTAAAAACGTGTAACAGGATATGCTAGGAGGGGAAACTATGAATGTGAATTGTTTGCATTGTTTGATTTTTCACAAAGGTGACTGCAAGCCAATAATTGAACCAAACTCTGAATCTTGAAATGTAATTATCTTACTAAAGGTGTATGTCTCATTCATTTCACTTGCTTTATAAGGGTAATCTTTGGTTGATCTGTAGCTCCAGTGTAGTTAGGGGGGGGGGGGTCTTACTACTTAAATATGTTTTTGTGAAAGTATGTGCCCAATTCTACACAATATATGAAAGTCCTTCGTTATCAGAGATAATTAGCTTTATTGTAAAGTTGTATGTGTTCCATGGCTGAACCTTTATCTCATTGTCCTGCACTGCCATCATGGAATTTCAGCCATTTGTAAATGTGGTATGTACTTTTGGCCTTGAAGCAAAGTAAAAGAAAGCACTATTTGCCTTTTCCTGCAAAGACCAACTTTTTGCAAGCTTCTGTCCTATCTAAATTGATAAAATGGAGTTAAATGTTGTTTTTCAGGTGACCCTAAAAGGTCAGAATATGCTTTCTCGAATACAGGTGACCCCCCCTGTGTTCATGTATAAGCCTGCCTGGTCATGTTAGGGCTTCCTCTAGGTCTTAACTCCAGAACCATTTCCTGGTCTAATCTAAAATGTTATTCCTTTTAATTCTTTGCATGCCTGCTTCATTCCTCCTACTATAGTATGGGACATGCTTTTGCTTGTTTCCCCCCATTTATTTATACTTTTCCTCTTGATGCAGATGCAAATCCTCTACTTGTGTTATTTCCAAATTCATTCTCCTTGTGATATCTTTTCTCTGTTTCTCTCTCTTTTTTCCCCATTTCCTTATTTCCTCCTCTGCTTTTCATCAGCCTCCAAAAAAGATATGGGATTATACTCCGGGGGATTGCTCTATCCTCAAAGTAGAGGATAGGAAGGTAATGATGTTCTCCTAACTCTCTCCAAAAGAGACTTTTGCAGCATCTAACGTGTGTCTGTGCGTGTAGTGAGCTTACATTTTAATTGTGCTTAGTCTAGCTTCTGAGCTGCCTTCTGTAACTCATGTATGATGCACAACATACCTGATCTTATACTGTGCTCCCCAAACCTGACAGGTATAAATAACAATGTTCCATATCAAATGTTATCTTAGAGGTAAAAATAAAGCTGGCCCATTGTGGGAATTCAAATGGAATGTTAGAGCTATATACAAAGCTGGTCCATAGTGGAAATATAAAAAGGGGAATTTATTGTACATAAAAAGGTTTACCCAGCTTGGCAAAGCAATATTAAAATCCTGAGTGCCACTTCTGTCCAAGCTCCAACTTTCTTCAAAGCTGAAATTTGGCATCCAGATTGTAAGGAGTTTCTTTGGCACATTGTGGATGGTTATCAAGCTGATAGAACTATGGTTTGCTACCTGTCTTCACATAAGAATCTTAAGCTAGCCACACACGGTTCAATTTTGGTTCAATCGATGCTGGATTAGATTGAGGAATTCAATCGTCTAATCGAAAATCGATCTTAATCGCATCAACATACACCCCACATTGAGTTTGCGATTGTGGTGAGATTTCGATTCCAAAATATTACTAAAATCGTCGATTTTGGTATTGAAACGTTTGAATTCCAGATTGAAGTGGTCTATGTTATGTATATCTAATCTAATCGATCCAGGAGAAACACCACAAACATCGACGATTATAAAACGATTTTTGCACAATCGACAATGATTTTCCAACATGTGCGATCAAAATTCGATTCGATTTTCTGCCTTCATCGAACAATTATCGTCGATCGTACCATGTGGGCATTCCTCGATTTTCGTTCAATCGATGAAAAAATTCATCTAATCGAGCATCGATTGAACCAAAATCGAACCGTGTGTGGCTAGCTTTACTTTTATCGGTTCAGCAATGAGACTTTTAAAAGGAATGTTGTAAAAAGATAGATAAAAATAGTTAAAGGCCCCCATACATCTTACTATACAATTTCTGTACAATCAACTTTTCTTCTACCAAAACCATGCAATATGAGGACCTTTCTTATCCTTCCAATCACTATGTATTGTATCAGGGAGGACACTATACTACATAGTTGTTGGTAGATCTAATGGAAATTGTAGGGAGGAGTGATCTAAAGGTGTATGGTGGGGCTTTAGACTGTTGTCACTGGCTTAGATACTCTGAAATTTCTACAGCTGGAAAATGGGTTTGATATCCAAGCAGCTAAGAGTTTCTGAAGGATGTTATCAATGGCAGTTCACATATGTCTCATGTGACAAGTTGGCTATTAATAATAACTGGTGGTTTGCATCACTTGGGTGACACATATATATATTAAAGCAATCTATATGCATGCAATTAAAGATTATATAAAAAGAAAGACCATATGACATATCATACATATTTATAAGATGTACCTGAAATCAAAAAGTTTAATAAATCAACAAAGTAAAGTATTTTTAAGGATAAAAAAAATTAATCTCTATACATCAATCAATACATACACAAAATGTACACAAGTTTCTTGTGTGTAATAAGACATTTGATATCATGTTTGTCCTAATGTTTGGATTCAGAAAGTGGAATGGCTTCATAAACTACTCATAGTTTAGTCCAGGTTAGTGTGTCAGGGTCAAAGTTTTGACTTGTCTGGTCAGAGTTTTTCATATCTGAATTCAGTAAGTTAGCCAATAAATGGTATCACCAAACTTGCTGTATTCATCGATGGCTAACACGGTACAACAATCTCATATCTGAATTGGAGTAAAGGTTTCATAGTCTAGTTCAGATTAACCTGTGCGAAATGTACTTGGCGATACTCCCTTATCCCAAATTACCTTAAACATTAACTTAAAGAAAGATGTGACCTGCCATTACCTACTTCTGATAATGGCAATAGCCTGACTGTCATGGTGACTGTGGCTACAATCCTCCTAACATAGAAGTTAAAATTTTACGTTCTCCATTTAAAAAAAATCTTTTATCAGTTTATGGGTCATTTAGAACATTTCATCAGCATCTGCCAAACCGCATATTCACAAGATGTCCATCTGGCTGCATTTAATTCAACTTTATACCTTTACAGCTTGAGTCTTTGGTCAAGTCTATGTACTAAATGTAATGTAGTTTAAGTATTTTGTGATTGTATCTTAATCTTAATATTTCTTCTTGGGTGTCTGCCTGAACTGTCTGAAAAGTACTACAAATGAGCACAACAATTTTTAACAAAGACATTTAGTATTATTGGATAGCATGTATTTTAGATGATATCACTTATTACACAAAGAGGTAAATGTTTGATAACAAATTTAAAGGTCAATAAAACCTAAATTATATTGCACACTCATTAAGTAAATATGTTTATTATGACTCAGATAAAAATTGGCAGTTAATAGCGTACCTGTTAACCAACAATTACATTTTATTTCAACCACTGCCCCCAATTATTATTAAAAAGCAAATATGTTTCCAGCTAAGTTGCTTTCATATTTGTTTTATGTTACATGTTGTGCTGCTCTGCCTTTGGCAAAACAGAAATTGCTAAACCTACCCAAACAGTTGCATTCCAGCTATACTTCTGGTGGTAACGATCAGGCCGGTCAATAGATCTATACTGAATATTCAAACTGCTTAATGGCTAGTGTTATAGAACAGGTTGTGGTACATTCTACCCTATGGATCTAATCCACACACATTCCCTCTTTGGTCTTTGTATATACATTTATGTGTCTTGTTTATTTGGCTTGTTGAATACCAATCTTTATAGTCCTGCATTCTGCATACTGAATTAAGTTTTTAACCGTCAGTTTTAAATATTTATTTGTGGTAACTTCGAAAAAAGTTGGGTGAATTATTCTATTCTGAACGTGAATCTAGACATGACCTCCAGCTAGATTCATATATATATATATATATTCTGTATTGGAGTAAACTCAGTTGGGTTTGTTGTATATTGGGACTTTTTGGAAAATTTAATGTGAAAATGTAATCATAGTATTTTCATCCCATAAGAAACCGGTGTTGAGGCATGACCTGAATAGGCCTTTGACTAAAAAAAGTGAGTGGTCTATCAGGCATGTTTTATGTGCCAGACATAATTAAGTAAATCTCAGGATGATAAGAACGTGCCTGCATGTTGAACCACTCTATTTCTGATTTTAATTCACTTTTCTACTAAATGAAGTCAGTTTTGTGGTTAATCTAATAACTTATCTTATTCTTCCCTCCTTATTTATGCAACATCTAAAAATAAGCTTCCTCATTTCCTATCAACTGAATTCTGAAGTTAAGAAAGTGCTTATCCTGGTTTGAAATGCAACAAACAATTTAGTAAGAACTAAAGCTAGCCATACATGGCTCGATTTCCCCTGCGATCGCTGTGTGATCGAGCGCAACATATGTACGAAAAATCGATGAACGATTGCACAATGGTCATTTGGTGAATTATGTGCACAATCGATCATTCAAGGTGGGCTGCATTTGATTCCGGAAGTGAACGTAAAATCGGCCCATGTATGGCCAGCTTAAGGCTTTATACAAACAGATATTTTGCCAAGCCAAGGGTGGTGATAAATGAAGGTATCCATCTAGACCAGGGGTATCAAACATTGGCCCAGTGGCCAAGTCTGGCCCATAGTGTAATTATATTTGGGCCACAAAAATATTTGTAAAAATTGTATTTAGGAAATGAATGGCAGAGTTGTGTCCTTTATTTGACATGTCTTATGTGTTATAGTATTGCACTTTGCATGTTTCAGATTCAATGCAAAAGCAAAACTTTGCTTTCATATAAAAGGTTCACTATTAAGCTGATAAAAGGAAACACATTCATTGTAGATTTGTTTTTCAATAAATCAAGTTTTTCAATTTGGCCTATTATTATTAGGACACCCCTGATCTAGCTAGACCTTTAATGTTTTGACTTGTCAATTTAGCAATTGCACATGAGTAGACTATTTGTAGTATGAGTAACACTACTTCAACAGCCCATATGCTGCACCTAAGCGAGATCCAGTCATATTGTGTACAAACACTAAGGCTTTGTTTCCATTGCGTTGGGACCCCTCCGCTAAGCGTACACGCTTAGCAGGGGGTCCCGACGTAACAGATAGACTTACCTGCTCGGCGGACGGGTCTGTCTTAATTGCGTTGAGCCGATCCGCCGGTGTCAGGCTGAACGTAGTCGAGTGCGTTCAGCCTTTACATCGGCGGATGTGTAAACAGACCATCCGCCGGCAGGCTGAGTCTATGGGATACGTCGGGACCCCTGCTAAGCGTATATGCTTAGTGTAGGGGTCCCGAAGTACAATGGAAACAAGCCCTTACCCATGTGTGGACAACCACTGTCTATACCAATAATGTCAAATATTTAATTGTATGTTATCTTGCTATTTCTGTTTGTTATGAAATGATCCTGCTACACTGTGTATATTGATTCAATATGTGTTGTATGTCATCCTCCGAGGGTTCTGTGACAAGTTTTTAATTGTCTTGTTCTTCTTCAACTAGACTGAGCTAGAGAAAGACCTCTATCAGTACGAGTCTGAATTAGAGGCAGATTTAGAGAGAATGGACAAGTTTATTAAAGCCTCTGATAAAAGGGTATGGAAGTGTCTTAATTCTGCCATTAGCTTGCCTATGGAAATGAATGTCTGCAAGAGTGAGAGAATGAAGAGCAGTTCATTTCATAACATCACTAATCCCAGCTGCAACCTGGCCTGTGGAATGTGCAGAGACAATGTAATGTTTTCCATCGCTCTATGTTCAGTAATCTCCTGCCTCCAATGTGACAAACATTCCATGTAATCATGGGATTCTGCAATAACAAGAATGTGCATGTAAAATGAGAGTTCCGTACCGTCTGCCTGGCATGCTGTTGTAGACCTTGGTCCAACTACACATCAAGGTGCCTGCTTTTGTAGAACCAACCACACCTAACTTCTTTTAGAGGTTTAAGAGCATAGAAAGTTTTAACTGCATATAAATCAAATTTTTTTTTTTACTATTTTCCTACCTAGATAGCAAAAAAAATATATAAATATTTTGATTTGGTGGTTTAGACCCCAAAAATGGTATAGAATTATAGAATCTAAATCTATATTGGTCCAGTTTTCTGTTCAATTAGGCATTACCTCCCTGGTGGTTTTCCTGAGTAAAGTTTGTATACAAAACAAATTCACCCCAAACTACACTATTCTTCTATTCTCTGTGAGCCCGGACTTGTCAATCGCTTCTGGCACCACCTCTTTGGCGTCATCAGAGGCGGTGAAGAGTCGGGGGCAGCGCCATTGACATCCATGTTAAAGAGGCGGCGTTGGTTTCCGGCCCCAAATCCCTGGTGTCATCTTTAATGCGGGGGATATGTGGAGGGGAGGAGGGAGGGTGAGTACTACCGTGTTTCCCCGATGATAGGGCACTTATATTTTTTTAAATGCCAAAATATGCCCTAGGTCTTATTTTCAGGGGGATGTCACTCTGTGCCATTCATTGTCCCCTTTGATTACTCTGTGCCAAACATTGTCCCCTTTGATCACTCTGTGCCAATCATTGTCCCCCTCACGGACTCACTTTTTTTGGCTTCTACCGGTATGGCCACGTAACAGACTCCGTTACGGCAGGGATCAGCAGCTTGCTTGTCCTTCCTGCACTGCAGTCACACAGAGGCACACGGAGGCACACTGTTACCCATCGGATCAACGGATGGGAGATTCGGGCAGGGGCAGGTATCGGTGGGTGTCTTATTTGCGGGGGGTGGCTTATTTTAAAGTTTTGGGCAAAAACGGGGGGGGCTTATTTGATGGGGATGGCTTATCATAGGGGAAACAGGGTATGTACTATGTGTTCGTACCACGTCATCGTAAAATTGTTTTATTATTATGATTTATTGTTCACTAAAAATGTTTTCAAGAGACTGAGCACTTTTGCAATTTTAGTTACACTAGTACCAGTATGCTAGTTTATAAATTAGGGTCTCAATGTAGGGGGGGGGGGTTACAGGTGATATGTACTTTACACTGCAGTGTTTTTAGCATGTAATGTATAATTCTAATGTCACAGATCATAATTAGTAAAAGAAATCAAAGCTCATGAAACTATCCCAGAGCACTTTTGATATTAGCATGAAAAACAACAAATTAGAAGAGCACTTAAAGCCTAATTACTTTTCTCTCTTACAAAATCAATTTGTCAAGTGCTCATCTGAGCAAGTCTAATTTGCCATTTGTATAACAAGTAATACATTTTGGTTCTACAAGGGGCATCGAGATTGTATAATGTGTATCTGCTCAGATGTGCTGTCTTGCTTGTTGCTGGTCTGTGCTTCTAAGTCTTTGGCTGAGTCGTACCTTTCTTTTATCATTGGCTTTTAGACATGTTAAGATGTATGCTGTGTAATACTTTGTGATACACCTGTCTTATATTATACTATGCATATATTATGTTTATTGTCTTTCCTATGTTTCCTATGCTGACTTACACAAACAATCGCAGCCAATATCCTATACTTTGATCCTAATAAGCTCAATCACCAACCATTGGGGATAGGGGGATACTTGCTAGGAAACCATGCACATGTACATTTCCTTTTCTGTTTACTTTAATTAAAAACATAAAGCATGAGTGTTAGTCAGAGCAAATGGGACATGCAGACACAAAGGCTGCAGAATTCCCTAGCACCAAACCAAGAGCTCATTAAATGAACTGCATCCATCCCAACCTGAAAACTTTTTTGTAAAATCCAGTCTCTTCAATCTTAAAGTAAAGGTGAGACTACACGGGTCTATTTTTATAGTTCGATAGACTCAAAAATATAGATTTTTTTAAAGTTTGAATGAAAATCTAAAACCGAACAAAGGTTTAGTTCAACCAACATCATACAAAAGTGAACGATATCAAACATGTTGGTAAATGTTCATCTATCTTGTAAAAAAACGAATGTAAATCGAACGTACCATTTCAATTGTTTTATTCTATAATTTTTGTTCGATCTAATAAATTTGAATGAAGTGATTTCTTGTTTAAAAAATATACATTCGATATAGGCATATCGAATCTATAATTGATCTTGCAAAAAACTATACGTGTATTCCTACCTTAAAACTTAAGGTAGGAATATACGGGTCGTTTTTTCACAGGATTCTGCACAGCCGAGCGCCGTGCGCGCTCACGCCACTGAGGTGTGCAGAAATCTGGGAAAAAAATCATGGGTGACGTTTTCTGAGCGAGATCAATAGATCTCGCTCGGCCGGACAGGTTACCAACATGTTGGTAAACCTTGTTGGATGTCCTATACTTTGAATAGGGAACCGCTGTTCCCCATTCAAAGTGTAGACGGGCTGACAGCTGGCTCCCGATATCGGGGAAGTCAGGTAGTAGCGTGATGGCGTCATCACGCTACTGCAGAGATCTGTCTGTCTGCTCTAAAATCGAGCCGTGTATCCCAGCCTTAACTTCAGGAGACCCATTGTCAATTGTCTCTGTAATGATCTACCGTCCAAATGACTACAATCCACCAAGCATGGACTCTGATCTCCCTGCAGACTATTGATATTTTCTCTGGTACATCATGTCGAAGCACAATATAGGTTTTATGTAAAGTGTTAATGTAAAATCACTAGGGGTAGTAGCACCATATCACACAAAGCACTTCCAGGAGCATCCAAGCATATATAAAAGTGTAACATTAGAACTGCGTGTTTTGTATTCTGACATTTCATAGCGGTTTAAAAACTGAAAGTCTCCTTTTCTCACACCTGAGTTACTGCATACCATTCCTGCCATGTAATCATAGTCAGATAGTTACATCACTATACCTAATGCAGTAAGCTTAATCTATTGCCATTAATACCAATGAAAAGATTACGTAACTGATCAGCATTGATAGAATGTATATCTAGAGAGGGAATTTGATAGCTAAACATAAAACCTAGTGGATGTGAAGTCAAAAACTTCTTTGGAGTTTTCAACTTTTGCAAAGAACTTTTTTTTTCTCTTGCCTGGGCTCCATTGAAAAGATTTTGACTTACTAAGGCAGTGGTGGCCAACTGAGTTGATATGGAGGGCCACAAGTGCGGCCCTCAGCATCACTAAAGGGCCGCACATAACATTCTCGGTCTATACTGACTTGTAGAAGCATTTTATAATGAGAGCAGGCAGTGCTATAAGACATTGTTTGTAATTTCTAAAAAAACAAAACTAGTTTTAAATGATACTTCAAGCATTAGGAAACACTGTAGAGTGGTAATACACATTTTATGTCATATACATCCTTATGTGCCCCTATTCTCAGGTTATGTGCCGATATATATTATTAAATCACCCCTGTTCATTGGTGGAATAGTGGAAGCATAGGCACTTAACTGCCTGCTGATCACCCGTCAACACTAGAAAAGAGGTGAGGAACTTGCTCAGACGCCATCTCGGTTGATGATTGGCTTTACATACGCCTATCACATAGGTTTATCGCCTATCCTTTTTCCACTCTAAGAGGATCCTGGACAAGGACCTGTCAGAAGGGGATTGGCGGACAGGTGAGTTCCTATGCATTAGCAGTTAGGATTTGGGGGCCGCAAGTGGAGGACTGAGGAGGGCCGCCGATGAATGTCCAAAGGGCCGCATGCGGCCCCCGGGCCGCAGGTTGGGCACCTAGGTACTAAGGGCTTGCTTACACTCATTAACAACTGTCCGCAAGCCTGCGACATGAGGCGTTCGCCAGTTAGGTTTTGGGGTTTTTACTGGATAGACCTGTCATGAGTCTTTATCTAAACGACCCGCGGGCACCTATACAAGTTTGCAGGTACTCGCAGACAGGAGCGCCTGGTCAATTAGATCCAGCCAGTGTAAAGGTGCCCATACACGCATAGATATGTGCTAGATCAATGGCCGCTTTGAGCGCTGTGCGCCGTGCGTTCACGGCCATCAATCTAGTGCATATCTTATGCAGCCACCCCTGTCTTCGAGGGGGATCAATCCCGCTCAAAGACAGGGTTGTAAATGACATGACTGTAAATCATGGTCGATCTCCATTGCTTTGGATGGGGACCGCGGGCCCTCATGCAAAGCATTGGCTTAACTAGATGACGCAGCAGTGCTGCACCCTGAGCTCCATCGTTATCTGTGACGTCATCACGCTGAGCTCGAAGGCTGATCCATCTCACGGGCATCGACCTGGCAGCCTTTAATCTAGGGTTAGTGTAAATGTAGCTTTAAGGCCCCAACACACGTACCGAGTGTGGGCCGACAGAGCAGCTATGGAGTGCAGCGTGATGACGTCATCATGCTGCTCTCCATCACTGACAGCATCAGCCGGCACCCTTTGTGTGCTGAACATGAATTTCAATGGAGACGCCGACAGGGATCGGCCGCGAGCGTGCACGCATATCGGTTGGCGACAAAATCGGCCAGCGCTCAGTGTGGCAGCCTTTAGTGGAAAAACTGACCATGTTGTACCAGACAGGAAGTTATTTCAAGTTGTGTACAAACATTTGTGATCAGTGGTTAGATAAAGAACAGGGACAGTACCAACAGTGCTCATTTTGTTCTATGAAAGGGGACTGGGGTGAGAGAGCAGAACTTCAAAGTGTCCTTTCCTATAGGAAACAATTGACATCAGACAGACCTCATCCTTCCTGATGAACGACCCAGATAGGAGTACAGACATCACAAGTTCTCCAGAGATGCCTTGGACTAGACTTAACTTTCCAAAAGACAATATTACCAAACATATTTAATAATTTAAATTTGCTGAGTACAATAAATCTATAACACTTGCCCATTACCTGGTAGAACAAGGTCAATCTAAAGGGGCCCTAAAAATGAGTTGTAAACCTTGCCTACTTTTCAAAAACTTTTTTCCAAATAAGTTAATTTCATTCATGATTAAATTCAATGATTAAATTCACTTTAAAATATATTGAAGTGGTTAATGTCATCATCAGGGACTAGCAGCTAATTAGCTAACTAATACGTGAAATGAATACATTTACAGTTTCACGTAAATAAGGTGACACATGGTTATATTTATATCCCATCTTTTAGTCTGTTGAAAGGTTGAGTGACCTGGTTTGAATAGAGAAGCCTTTTGGGAGTCTGAATAACCAGGATTCCAGAGCCGTTCCCTTATTACTTGTACACTTATTTCTGTATTACAGCAGGGATTTGATCTTATACTTTAATTGGGCACAGTCGGCTTTGACGAGTTTTACGCATGTGGGATTGCACCTCTCTGGAAGGAACCGTGTGTGAAAACAATTCCAGGCTTGCTATTCTTACTCCAGCTGCTTATCTGTCTGTGCCGTTGGCTGTGTACGCTCTGACTCATTTACACACATAAAAAGAGACCAGTCATCGGAAGAACCTTGTACTGCGACTGCCCAAATTCTGCCTGTCGCTAGACATGAGCGTATTCAGTGCCGGGTAGCTAAAGTTTTCATACATTCATGGAGGTACAATGACACAGTGCTGGGGGAACTGGAGGGGTATTGTCTGATTTTATTCATCCATATAAATCCCTTCTTTTCTTGGATTCTTGCAGAACGCAGCTGTGAGCCGCCCCGAGGACCTTCCATCTTAGTAAGTTTCAGTATTTCTTGTTTTGTATATGGGGCTTTCTCATCTAGTTATATACAAATGTTTGTTAGAACCATATAATCTGCCAACAGCATATTAAAGCGCATAATCTGGGTTGAATGGATGTAGTTTTGTATTTACATGTAAAACCAAAACAAACAACTTGAAAATGAGAATGGTTTTGATGTGTGTAGTCTGTATTTTAATATATTTTCTGTACCTACTCACCAGCCCTGTTATACTGCCTTCTGTTATCCTTATACTACACTTTCGTATGCTTATACTATACCCTCTTAACATCATGCTGTCCATATAAAACATATGCCTCCTGCCCTATCCATACTCAATCTCTCGCTTCTGCCCTGTTATCCACATGCCATCTCCAGATTATACCCTGTTATCTATATACCGTCTCCAGCTCCTGCCCTGTCATTCATATACCAGTTTCCATTTTCTGCCCTGTTATCCACATGCCATCTCCAGATTATACCCTGTTATCTATATACCGTCTCTAGCTCCTGCCCTGTAAGTCATATACCAGTTTCCATTTTCTGCCCTGTTATCCACATGCCATATCCAGATTATACCCTGTTATCTATATACCGTCTCTAGCTCCTGCCCTGTCATTCATTTACTAGTTTCCATTTTCTGCTATGTTATCCACATGCCATATCCAGATTATACCCTGTTATCCATATACTGTCTCCAGCTTCTACCATGTTATCCATTTACCATATCCACCGTCTTCCCTGTCATCCATATACCGGTTCCATCTTCTGCCCTGTTATCCTAATACCAGTTCCAGCTTCTGTCCTGTTATCTATATATCATATCCAGCTTCTGCTCTTTTATCCATATACTGTCTCTAGCGTCTGCCCTGTCATTCATTTAACAGTTTCAGCCTCTGTCCTGTTATCCATATGCCATATCCAGCTTCTGCCCTGTTATTTATATACCAATTCCAGCTTCTGCCCTGTTATTTATATACCAATTCCAGCTTCTGCCCTGTTATCTATATACCATATCCCGCTTCTGCCATTTTATCCATATGCCAGTTCCAGCTTCTGCCCTGGCATCCATATACCAGTTCCAGCTTCTGCCCTGGCATCCATATACCAGTTCCCACTTCTGGCTGGCATCCATATACCAGTTCCCACTTCTGCCCTGGCATCCATATACCAGTTCCCACTTCTGCCCTGGCAACCATATACCAGTTCAAGCTTCTGCCCTGTTATTCATATACCAGCTCCAGCTTCTGCTCTGTTATCTATGTACCAGTTCCAGCTTCTGCCCTGGCATCCATATACCAGTTCAAGCTTCTGCCCTGTTATTCATATACCAGCTCCAGCTTCTGCTCTGCTATCCATGTACTGTCTTTAGCTTCTGCCCTTTTATCCGCATACAATTTCAGCTTCTGCACTATTGTCCTTGTATCATCTCATCTTTGTGTCATATGAGGAATGTACCTTCTTCACCTCCTGCATTTGTTATATACCCCCTTCATCATCTGCACGTTGCGCCCTGGCTTCTGTCCCCTTGTGTTCCATCTCTTCCTGTTATGTTGCTCTTATGTGTATCACCTTTATCTTCTGTACATTTGTGTAGTCACGATCTCTATCTTCTGCCTTCTTCATGTGCTACATCTATCCCATACCTGCTATCTATGGAGCACTTCTACCTTCTCTCCTTTGTCCTTTTTTGCTACCGGTATATCTGTCCTTAGTTCCATCTTCATCATGCACAACCTTCTTATCTTCTTTACATCTACATTTCCCATTTCCTGGTCTGTTATACAAGTACCATCTTCATTTATAGGCCTCTTAACATAAACTCAACTACATCCTACCTTATTTTTAATGATCAATCTCCAACTTGCGCTGTGTTATCCTTATATATCCTCTACATTATTTCTGTTATGCATATACCCTCTGTATATACTGCCATATTGTCCTTTTTCCTCCTCCACATCCTACTTATCTCTTCCAAATGCTACCCTTTTATCCCTATACAACACCCACATTTTACCATGTTATCCATACATCTGTTTAACATCATATGCTGTAAAACCATACCTTCTCTAGATTATACACTGTTATCCCAATAGCTCCTTCACAGCCTTCCCGGTTATCCATATCCTACCCTTTTATCCATATATTGCCTACACATCTTACCATTGTATCCATATACCTTATGCACATGCTACCCTGTTATCCTTCTACCTTTTTCTACATTTCACCTTCCTATCAATATATACACTCAATGCCTTGCAGTGGTATCCCCATACCTTCTCCAGACCCTTCACTGCCTTCCCCATATCTCCTCCACAGCCTTCCCTGTTATCCATATACTTCCTCCATATCCTTCCCTTTTATCCATATATTGCCTACACATCTGACCATTGTATCCATATACCTTATGCACATGCTACCCTGTTATCCTAATACCTTTTCTACATTCCACCTTCCTTTAAATATATACACTCAATGCCTAGCAGTGGTATCCCCCCATACCTTCTAGAGACCCTTCACTGCCTTCCCCATATCTCCTCCACAGCCTAACCTGTTATCCCTAAACCTCCTACACATCACCACCCCATGTCACCTTGTTATCTTATTCTACATCCACATCCTTCCCTGTTACCTATATACTTCCTCCATACCATACCCTCATGTCTATATATCCTCATTAAATCCACTTATGTTAAATACATTCTGTTTGCACCTTATACTTTGAATGTTTTAGCTCTATCTCTTTCACTGCTATACCTGTACTATAATTTTCTTGTTCTCACCTATAATTATCCTACCTCTATCACATTCCATATACCTCAATTCTGTTTTATATTATGTCTGTACCTTCTCCAGCCCTTGACCTACTATGGTTGTGAGATTGTGTACCATGTGTTCCATGTGCTCTGTTTTACCATTGCGTCCTTCAATCTTATGTTTAATGTGTTTTCTTACATTTAAATTTTTACAGGCTGCATATACTGCACAATTAAACATACTATGTCACTAGAAAGCCTTTAACAATTCTGGTACTTTATCTCTTTAGTACCATTTAGGAAAAAATGGATAGGAAATAAGTTGGGTTATTTGTATTTACACCTGGTATAACCTGATCCCTGTTCGATCATCTGAAGTGATGAAATGTATACACATACTTCTATTGATAATGAATACATGGATTAAATTAGCACATACATTATAGTCTTTTGCAATTTATTTATTAGCCACAAGAAAAAACACATGGTTCCCATAAAACAAATAAATGATAAACACATTACATAGCAGTATTCCCTGTTATGTTTACCTAAGCGGGTGCTGGGTGGGGTTCCTCTAAGCTAATAATATCCATGATGTTTAGTTGTCATGTACAAGCATGGTTCATGCATATTCAGCCTGTGTAGTGTGTGACTGATTAATACGTTGATTCCACTCTCTGGAATGTGTGTGGGTTTGGCAACAGAAGTCATTTTGACAAAATTAACCTGGTCTGTAAACTGTGACACGGAGCTTTTGAGATTAGCCTATTAAAGGAGCGAAATAAAATACTGCGCTGTATAAAAGCTTATTTAACTGGCCAGGTAAGTAAGCATGGTGCTAAATATGCATGACCTATTTTAGAAGTGGATAGATTTAAGGGAATTGTTCCTTTTGCCTAAGTAGGCCAGTACTGCCTTCTGTGAAAGAGTTTTGTTCACATCAAAATCCAAGTTTAATTATTTGGATTTACTGTGTCAACTATAAAAAAAACTGCAGGTTAAAAGATTAGACAATAACCTATTTTTTGGTGTCTTGATGTTGTCACCTTTTTTGTTCCTATTGTAAAAGAGTTTATGTATGTATGTATGTATGTATGTGTATTTCACATGGTGTGTAGTATTCTATACAAGATATATGTACTCTTATTCATTTAATTTGGATCCTTAGTTGCTGGTGCATTGGAGATCCTTGCATAGGTTGGGTAGGGTTGATTTACTTCCGGAATATCACTTTGCAATGACATCATTCATATGTACGCAATGAGGTGAACCTCTTTTGATATGCTATGGGTGCTTCCAATCCACCTTTGACTCTATATAGCGCTCTGTAGCCATGAGCTGTGGTAGAACGAAAAAAAATACGTAGTTTACCGCTTATTTTTCGTGTCCACACTGCACCACATCCGTGGCTCAAATGCGTGTCCTTGTCGGCCTCGGTTTTTCTGCTAGTTTTAGCCCATTGACAGGCAATAGACTCTACATGGACTACAAAAACAAACCACAGTGAAAACCCACAGGGAAACCACAAGCAAACTGGACAGTAAAAAATTATAGTTTTCGCATGTGTTTTTCTGTCGTCCTTCTGGCTTTACTTCACAGGTTTATTCTAAAGCATTTTAAGGTACCCAAGATAATTCCCTTTAAGGAAACATTTTCTAAAATACCATATGACAATATCCGTTTCAGATGACCTGTTTGATTTGGTCAGAAGTATCTCATAGCTTCCTTATCTCCTCCTTAACTAAAAGTTGTGCAATGTCTCTTGAACATTACAGAGCAGTGTGCCAGAAATGTTGTAGTTCTTTCTATTCCAGAAGAAGCTCTCCATGTACTTTATGTGCTGTCAGTTTATTTGCCCCACAGAAGTAGATCTCCTTTATTCCTCCTGCTTGCAAACATTTGCATTCTTTCAAGATTATGAAACCGATTAAACAAACACTAATGAACTGGAAAACAGGATTTGCCAAAAGTCTCTTCGCTGTAAAAGAGGCTGAAACTAGACGTATATGTGTTTTTTTTCTTTGTGATCCAGCTCCTATACACCTAATTACCATTACGGGAGAGAGATAGAGACTTCTCCGGAACCCCCACTGTCCGAAAATGAGAGGCAGATCTACAAGAATGTTTTAGAAGGAGGAGATATCCCAATACAGGGATTGAGCAGCATGAACAGACGTCCATCCAGCTCTGCTTCTAATAAAGGTAATTCAGACGCTTATTATATCCATCACAGGTTTGTGATGGTGTAGTCCACCTCTGTAGTATAAGGTACACAGTTGTTAACCTACTTTAATACTTATGCATAACTTAACTTTATTGTATTCTTTACATAAAAAAGTCTTTGTGCTATAGTGCTTAGAAATAACATATTTGTATGCATTGAGAAGACTGTCTTAATGACTTCCCCAAGCTTATTCCTATCTGGGACACAAGCAGTAAAATCTCTGATATGCTAAGGTGACTTATATTCATGGAAACTATAAACGCATGTTTGTAGTTGTTTTTTATTAAACGATTACATAACACTATCTGTTATTCATGACATAGTCCATTTATTATATACCAAAGCACCCTTGTTTTTTTAGAGCTGTCAAATAATCTTTAGCATGGTAGTTATAGACCTCTATGGATTTTTGGCAAGTTGGTTGTGATAAAATGAGTCGATAAGTTCTGCAGTTTTTTACATGGAGCCATTGTTGGTCAGATGATCACTGAGATCCTTCCTTTGACATTTTTCCATTTCTTAATAATACTCTCTAATGATTTGCAGCACAGGTGCCTTTAGTATATGGTCTTGCCAAAGCTATTTGCCTACATAAGCACAAAAAATATAAAGTGTTGAAGGGTTTTGCAGCGTTGTGCATCTGAATTTATACATTTAATATTATTTTTTAATAGTCTCCTAGTGTAGGAGTTGTACACTTAAAGTGTAAATCTCCTACACCAAAATTAATTTCCAACTGGCCTCAGAGAAGGTACAATATACAGTCTATATCAATGATATCTAGCAGCACAAATGGCTGATGGACTGTTTTGCCCTAAATAATGTATTATGTATTTTAAATGAAGTTAGCCACTTTTACAAAATAAAACGGTTTAAAAAATGAAAGAAAACATTGCATAGAGACGCTATTCTTGTTTTAATGTAACATGAGCTTTGTCCAGGCTTAATGGAAATATTAGTCTAGATGAAGGGCATCAAGTAGTCCCATGACCATCAGAACCTCTCCGTTCAGGAATGTGTTTGTGAGTGGGAAAAACTGTTCCTTGAAGGTGATCAAGTTGATTAATTAGTAGATTAATTGAACATGTAGCATTGTGTAGAAAACTGATCTGGGTTTTGTCACTATGATATTTTTTAAAAGGGGTTCAATTAAAGCAGACAGGCTTGGCTTCTTATTGCACCAGTGTCTCCAGTAATTGCCATGACATTAACTCAATGCCTTTATTTTATTCTGCATGCTTGCATCTGGACCCCACAGGTGGGAATGCTCATGTATTTTCACATTCCTCATTTAACAAGCGAGCTTGCAGTGCTAATAATTTGTTAGGCAGTCTATATAAGCAGAAGTCCTCTTTGTCTGCTGCAAAAGCTTGCATAGCTGAAATTCTGCCATCCAAATTCAAACCTATAGTGACCACACAGGACCCCAACCTGCACAGACAGGCCACTTCACTGTCTCAGCAGAAGGCACAGAGTTGTGAGAACTTGCTTGAAACTTCATCATTTGACGACACACAAACTTGCATGAGGCAAGCTGGTGGAAGTATAGAGAACTTGCTGGCAAAATCAAGCAAGGATTATAAGGTGAAGTCGGGCAGCACCATGAGCCTGCAGGATTACAGTTTGAACTCTGTAAAAAGTTTGTTTCCACCCAGTTTCAAGACAGGGGGCCAAGAATTTAATATCATGTACAGAGATATGCATAATATTAACCGATCAACTTTGCATAGTGCTTCTTCGTGTTCCAGTGTAAGAGATATAGCAAGCCATTTTGAAAAGGAAGGAAAGCTAAAGTCGTGCCATAGATTTGGACTTGAAGGCTATGAACATGTACCCAAGCACAATGTATCTACCCGCATAACAGCATTTGAACAATTAATTCAGAGATCTAGATCAATGCCATCTCTAGACCTATCTAGTGAAGAAGCTGCTTCAACAACACCTCCACAGTCTCGAAGTGGGATTCTTTCTGCCTGCTCTGCTGAATCGCTTCTAGAGATGCCAGTTAAGAAAAATGAGGATGATACCCTACAGCAAGCACCCACTGCTTCCACCCCTAGCAGTAACATGGAGGATATAAGTTCAGACATCAGTGACAATGCCTTAATAGATGTCCTTTCTGGTGGCACTGATGAGACAGACCATCTTTCCAATACTTCAAATGACAGTTGTAACAATCCCACCAAACCTCCCCAGAAATATAAAATGAATACCTGTAAGAGCTCCTGCCCTGCTTCCTACACACGGTTTACAACTATTCGGAGACATGAACAAAAAATGGCCAAAAACAATGCGTCCAATTTACAGGCTGAACGTCTGATTCTTCAGAGAAATATGTTTCTAATGAGTCCCCTCCCCTTCAAATTAAAAAAATCATCCCCGAATAGTCCAAAGAAGTCTTCAGACACCTCAGACACAGAAAACAGTGTGACTTTGTCAGCTGTAGAGAGCCTGACTGATGATGACCTTAAACCTTCAGTGGAAGATGAAGAGAGGCCTTGTCTACCTACCCGCCAGTCTTCATATGACATTGTGGAAAGACTTAGCTGTGTGACTAACATGGAAAATGGCAACCTAGCACACTTTTCTAACTCCAATAGCAATTTTGTGTCGTTACCATTATGTTACAATCTGGACTCAAATAACAACAGTGAGCCGAGTGAAGGTGGAGCAGTTCCTGGAGGTGGAGTTTTTCTGCATCTTGACAATGTGTGACATCTGTGTGACACACCATCTCTACCTGTCATCCACCTTCATTTCTTCTTGAATCCACATCTGTGCTTGCCGTGTGTTCCTTCTGTGCTGACATTTACATGCGTTTGGTCCAAAGCTGTAAATGGATTTCCCAACCTTAAAAGTTCAGTAATAATATAAATATATTACCAGCCCACATACTGGTCCTGGGCACAATATAGACTAGATTTAAGTGTACCTGTCACCTGTATGCAGCGTAAACATCCATGTGGTTTGTTTGTGATAGGTTCCCTTTAACAAGTGCAACTTTTATTCTCAGGGTTTGATTATGATGCTGTCTCATTTAGGATCATAGTGAATGGCGCAAATAATTTTTCCTGATTCCAAATAAAACTTGTTTTTACTATTTAAAAATATGTAATCTCCGAATTTGTATAATCATAAAATTCCCTTCCTTGGATATCAAGATGAAGACTCAAGATTGGTTGACTTGCTTTATCCAGGAAAAACCACATGCATGCATGTGCCAGTGCGTCCTGCATCATAAGGTCATGTCTGTAGCTACTTGTGTCCTGTTTGAGACTGCATCATCATGTTTGCATTGAAATGCTGTTCATTTATTCTTAACTCTACCCATCCTGTTTTGATTGGCGTCAGCAGGATCACAAACTTGTCTTTTCAAATGTTTGCTTGCAGTGATTCTCTTTATAGTTCTAGTAGAAATGTTTGAAGCTGTCCCTTGTGCTATATCTGTCTGTCCTTGTCTTGTCCCTAAAAGTAATTCGCTAACTGAATTTTATTATTTGGACATTAGATTCTGATTCTCCAAGACATTTTACACCTCTTGATTATATGGATCATCCAGAAGAGTTAGTACGTCGACGGTTTGACAGCAAAGAGGTATTCCTTTGTTTCCTTATTTTCAAAATTCCTCTCTAGACTGTACTTATTGCAATTCAAACAAATTGCATGGTGTTAATGTGACGCCCGAGTGCAGCATGAGGTATTATTTGATGAGTTATGAATCTTGCAATACTGCTAGTTGGTCCTGTTAAAATTTTGAAGTTTGTAAGTGCTCATCAGACGTAAAAGTTCAAGAGGAATTGTCCTCCAATCACAAGTATAGCCACAGAAAATTTAAATAGATTGCTTGAAAATGTTTACTAGATGACCAAACTTGATATATAGGCATGACAAAGGCGCTATAGGAATTGTAACCAGGGGAAAACGGCCAAATATTTTCCCCAATCTATACTGGAGGTGCCCACGCTTTTTAGTTTAGTTTTTTTAAACTTTAGCAATCCTAGTGCTTTGGGGGGTTTTTTTTGCTCTTTTTGTAGAATATATGTTGTGAGCTGCATTTTTTTAAATGCCAACACAGAAGGATAGATACATTTTCAAAAACTGCAGTAGTGCTTGTTTGGTTCATTTTTACGATTCCAGTAAAATTATTATTGTCAATTTGCACCACGTTAATAATTCTTGTGGTATTTCCATATGGTTTATGTCAATCTAAAGAACTACTTTTAGATAAGGAGTTTACAGACAGTGATAGGTGTGTGTGAAATATGTCTCAATAGTAGTGCACCTCAGCATTATGAGAATATGTTAACCCTGTAGACTCTTATGTTCATGAAAAATACATGATATAATGTCTGAGCATTATATATACCTAATGCACATATCAAAGGAAGAGAGTGGAGAAAAGAGCCATGTCGTTCAACCAATCCAGTTTAGTTTAATAATAAAATAGTCATGGCATAAGCCAGTGGTTCCCAAACTGGGGGCGCGAAGGTATTCTAGGGGGGCGCTGGCCCTCATTCTTAACCTGTGGTTAAATAGGTGGGGTGGACTTAATAATGTTCCTAAATAGAAAAGAGAGGCCCTGCAAGGGAAGTTTGGGAACCATTGGCATAAGCAAAGTTTGTACATAAATATCTACATTGCTTAACACTAGTGTATTTGGAAGAAAAAAAACATGTGTATATTTAAAAATATATATTTTTGCGTGACCGTAGTATGCCATAACTGTAGATATATTAACCTGAGAGCCATTTTATCACCTTGAACTTTATGGACTGGTTTTTGGTGGACATGATACTGTCAGGAACATGTGTGAATTAGCTGGTAGGCATGGGCACAAGGTAAAGAAGCAGCATGGCTACTGTTCAGATTATTAGCTTCAAGAAAGTAAAATTGTTCACTATCTGCATTTAGTTACTTTTATATTTTTAAGCCATATCTTGTTTCTTAGTTAGTTCTCTTTTTAAATTAAAAGTTTTATTTTCTGATTCTGTGAAAAGTGGCATGACCAGGCAGGTGATTCACAAGCCCAATAATGCAATTTTTATCTCAGAAACTTTTAGAGGATCAGCGGAGACTTAAACGTGAGCAAGAGGAAGCTGATATTGCTGCTAGAAGGCACACTGGGATGGTCCCATCACACCACCAGTTTATCACTAATGAGCGGTTTGGAGACCTCCTTAATATAGACGATTCATCAAAGAGGAGATCTCGGTCTGAGGTCTGTTGACGTTAGGCTAGCTGCTTGGCCCAGATCCATGTATATGCATTTACTGTAGCAAATCATTTATTGCCTAGAGTATGCCACACACAATCGCTTTTCATTTGCTTTTCATCTAATTTGGCTGGTAGAGGAAATGAGATCTCTAGAGCTTGCAATCATCTGCATGTTAGCTGTGGATTCGGATGTTCATTGCATGGCATAATGATCTATAGTTTTCTGTATATATGTTATATATTGTATTATACTGGCAAAAATATTTAATTTGTTTGCCTTTTTTTTATATCAAGTAGGCATTGCATGTTTCATCTTATAATGAACTACTAACCAACCTTAGAAATACATGTGATTGTGTATTTTAATCAATGCTTAAAAAAGTATCTGCACATTATACTATAATCAAACCTTGCTTAGTATTCTATATTTTAATGTGCTGTGTAATGAAAGAGACAACTGGGTTTAACTTTTATCATTCAGTATGCTTGTAATGTAAAACAAGTTTATGTTGTGTACAGCAACTCGACAGATGATTTAGAATTAATATCTAGAATCTGAATGAACACATTTAGGTTCCTGCTATAATAATATTAGGTCCTCAGGATAAATCATTCAGATTCATAACACATGTACAAAACTCTTAATTCTGCATATTGACTTAGAAATAGATGATAATGTGTGTCACATTAAGGAGAATATATTTCCTGCATGACTTCCACCTTTCCTAAGAATCATTCTAATCTTCGTGTGTCACCAATTTCCTAGTAATATTATGGGTAACTGAACTCACCCTGTTACACAACAATCCATTACTGACCCAGTTATCTATCATTTAACACAACTCATTGTATTATACAACAGGACAAAGAGGAAAGCATCATTGATTTTAGCTGTAATAACAATTTTCTGAATTGGTAATGGTGGACGCAGGGGATGTCTACTGTTAAGGTGTTTAACTGTAATGACATCATCTATTACTAAAATATAAAAAAGAACCCTATATGTTGTGTTCCCAATGCTTATTGTTAATATTTATATAATTTATATTGCATTTAGTTATATAGAGTAGTTGCAGTGTCTGTAGCCCTTCAATCCTCTTTCTGGCCACTTTCCTGGCTGCATACCTGCACAAAGTGGTAACCAAAGCGTAAGGATGACATCCATGGAGCTTGTATCTGAAGTGGTCAGCAGCTCCCATGTCCTGTCCTAATGTGTTAAACCATAAAGTATAAATTAATGATGCTTTCCTTGCAACTAAATACTGTGTTCTAATTTATTATATTTTGTAAAAAAAAAAGTAGTCCTCAGGAGTTGAATTAACTTGAGTCTTATGTAGCAGAATGTTTCTGTGTGGTTCATTGACAGCGTTAAAGAAAACATTATAGAGAGTTAAGCCCCCATAGACCTTTAGATCACACCATACAATTTCCATTAGATCTACCAACAACTATGTAGTATAGTGGCCTCGCTAATCAAATACATAGTGATTGGAAGGTCCTCATATTACATGGTTTTGGTAGAAGAAAAGTTGTACAGAAATTGTATAGTAAAATTGTAAGGTGTATGGACCACCATTGACTAATCCAGCTTCAGATAATGTTATTTCCCTGGCTGTTATACACTGACACTATGACTTCAGTACTTTTAATTTCTGTTCCAAAACAAAAATCTAACTTCTATCCGTGTATACAGTTAATCCTAATGTTTTATATGTCCTAATGACAGTATCTGTATATGTAGAGGTACATAGCTGTATACTTTAACCTACATTAAAACATTCTGGCCATTACTGTAGTACATACTCCCAAAAATACTACAATTTAATTAAATAAACACACTTCCTTACTGGAATAATTTCAGCATATAATTTAAAAATATATGTCAGAAACTGGGACACAATTTTGGCTTTTTTTCTCACAAAGTTAAAAGGATTTCATTTCCATTTCATCTGTGATATTCTCACGTCCAGTGGCTGCCACAGATTCTATCTCGTTCTGGACTAGTGTAATACGAGGTAATGTCTGTAGGCAATTCACTATGACTTTACTATGTAAATTCTGCACATGAAAGTATTGTTCTGCATAATTATCACTAGAGAGTAACAGCAAATCGAACTCCAGTATCTCATTTGCTACTACACACTGCATAATAATTGAATCAGTCATCAATATTCTATGAGCTGCGTCTCAGCTGGGGGGCAATTCATTCAGATTTGCATATCAGCCCGAAGGGCTTCATTTGGTTGTAAGGGACCAACTAATTCAACTCACTGTGGACTAGAGATGTAGTATTTATGTTTATGCGTTTTGTTGAGCAGTTCTTGGCAAAATAACTCCATCTTTTTCTGTAAAATGACTTTTACATCTCTTTTTTTAGATGACACAAGCCAGAGCAAAGTTTGATTTCAAAGCACAGTCTCCAAAGTAAGTGCCCTGGTAATACTTTACATTTTACATGCATCATTACATACATCATTTCTGTTAGGTAATAGGAAAATCGTTCTATATTGTTGTTTCTGTGGCCAAAGAGACTTCCTTGTGTTGTCAAAGGCAATAGTAAAACATTAATATAAAATAAACTCACCAATAGGGGGGAAAGAGTTTAACATATATAATAAACAGTTTTTGAAGTATACATTTGGATTTATAACTTGTTTCAGAATGACACAACAAGAATAATGATAGGAGTGAAAAGGATGAAGGTGTTAATTAGGATACATAGGATTGCCTATCATTTATATTGGGAAAGAAAATGGTTGGCACACTGTTGCATTGTATTTACTAAATGTTTACAGACTGTGTCATTGTAGACATAAGTGGCTGCATTATGTCAAACAGTTCTGCGGCGTAATAGATAGCAATTACTGGTTCATTTTAAAAGCCAGTAATTACTATTAATAGAAAGAATGTTGAGTCACTGGTGAAGGGAAGGTTACATTTAGGAAATTAAAAATTACATGTCTTTTCTGGTACATTAATGGTCCTCTAGTGGTTAAAAGTGCAGAGGGGAAAGATTAGCTCCCCTTGGTGACAATGCGATCAAAACCATTGAAAACCATTGAAATATAATTACTTTTCTAGTGAATGGCACACTAAATCTTCATTTTCTAAAATACCTCCACTAGTTTTCCCTTTTACCTGTGAGTTTGGCATTGATGTGTCCCACTGTAGCCAACACACTATGAGCTCTTTAAAAGAGTGAAGATTTGGTCCTTTATAACCTTGACACAGTTGAATGTGTGAGGATGGGGATGGTATGTGTTCTCTACCCAGAGAGATCTGGCCACCTATATAGTTAAGCTAGCCACACACGGCTCGATGAAGTGACAGATTAGAGGAACATCGGGCGGCGTGTTCCCGATTCTCCTCTAATCTGTCACTTCATCTGAGCCATTCATGTTGGAAAACCTTGGTCGAAATCCATTACATTGAATAGGAGACAGCGCTGTGTGTTCAGCTACGGCTCTGTGTAGGGGGCCTGGCCAATACGGACCCAGCCAGCTCTGCCAGAAGAAATAGGGGGCTGGCTGCAGATTGGCTAGCAGCCAGCTGGAGAAGCTGGCTGCCGGGGGATCGGGAAACCGGGTCCCAATCATACGGTAATTTATGTGCCCATGTGGTGCACATTGATTACTGTACGATTGACCCGTGATCAATCACAGCGCTGTAATTGATTGCCGGTGGATTGCATGGGAATCTACCAGCTTTTAATACCTTTTGTGAATACTAAAGGTTTGGGTACAGTAAGCTGCTTTGAACATGTGTTACAATGGACTTTTATGCCATTTCTTACCCAAATCATGGCAAGTGTTGCTTTTTAATAAAAAATCCTATGATGATCACTGTAGTGTTTTTGTATCTTGACTTCTAAATTGTGCTCTGAAGAGTTTTTGTATAAAAAGTAAATGTAAAAGTAGAAGGAAATAAATGCATCATTTTGTAACATGTTAGCAGTTTCTTCATTCCATCTTCTGATACATTTTTGTGCTTATTGTAATAAGTGTAATTTTTTTTACTTGCTCCTACAGAGAGTTGCCCCTCATGAAAGGAGATATAGTTTACATTTACAAGCAAGTAGATCAAAACTGGTTTGAAGGAGAACATCATGGAAGGATGGGAATCTTTCCCATTTCGTATATTGAGGTATTGCTCTTATGCCAATACGGCAATAACGTAAACATTTAATATATTATATACTGAATATTTTGCTTCCATTACAGATGTTGCCACAAACCGAGAAAGTCCAGCCACGGAAGCCTTCACCAGTGCAAGTTTTGGAGTATGGAGATGCTATTGCCAAGTTCAACTTTAATGGGGATACAGCTGTAGAAATGTCATTCAAAAAGGTAGTAGACATTTAATTGTAGTATTCATAGTAAGCATACAGTTGTCTCATCATTATGTGTTCTAAAGTACCTTTACCAAATACATTTTCTTTTCTTAAAGGGTGAAAGGATAACTTTGATTCGCAGAGTGGATGAAAACTGGTATGAAGGGAAGATATCCGGGACTGGCCGCCAAGGTATATTTCCAGTAACCTATGTAGATGTGCTGAAGAGGCCGCGTGTGAAGAATGCTCCAGATTATATGGATCTGCCATTAACATATTCACCAAACAGAAGCACAAGTGCATCCCCACAGGTATGTCTTGGGTGTGTTATATTTTATCTGTCCGCCTGTTTAACAGAAAAGTTGTATTTCAGTTCCAGCTTTTTAAAGGCTAAATCCAGGCACAACGTTACTTTTCACATAGAAACAGTGATGTTTCAAGGGAGTTTGAATACTGTGTAAACAATATTTTGATGAATATGTATCAGTTGGATCTTTTTTAATAGGTATTACATTTTCTATAATGCATAATTAGATATAGTCAAGTAATAGCAGCAAACTCATCATTTAGATAGTATTTTATCATTTCAGTCTTTCTTTTTGTATGAGTAACATTTTCATGACACCTCCTCATCTTCTTTGTTTCTTTTATGTTTTTTCCTTTTGAAGTCTCTTGGTTATGCCAGGCCTCGTACCACCACTCCACCCCATGTTGCTCGCAGAGCTTTCTCTCCAGAAGTGCAGGCTATTACATCTGAATGGATTTCTCTTACAATGGGTGTCCCTCGTAACAGTGGCTACTCTGCAACCCCTCCTCTTCCTCCCCTTCCTGAAGCCACCTTGTGCTCCATAGACTACATAACCCCATCTGCAGCTGCAAGCCCTACATTTTCCTTAACCCCATCTGTCAGCTTGCACTATGGCAATCAGTCTGGTAGATCCACTCCAAACTCTGCCCTGTCTTCTGTGCCAACATACTCTTCCCGGCCACAGTCTTCCACCAGAATCAGTAATGCCATTTCTCCATATGGTGATGAGATGTTCATGGGTTCCCCATCAAGTTATGGAGGTTCTCCGGTTCAGTCACAAAGATCACATGATTTCTTAATCTCAGAGCTCACCGATGTTTTGCGTAATCAGTATCAAGCCAAAAGTGATGGTGGCTCAATAGCTAATGGCGACAATGACTGTTGGAAGCAACCTGGTCTCAGGACACATTCAAACGTAAATGTTTGTCCAGAACCAGAATGTAAAATACGTGCTGACCCCGTTAAGGAGAAACAGTTGTGTAAAGAACTTCTTAGCTTTGTCAATGATAACCAGGATGATGGGAAGAGAGCTCAGGGCAGTCCTCTTAAGGTACATAATGCATGTGTGTTCTCTCGCTCATGTGCATCACTTGTGTATGAAGATTCAAACTGCTGTCATGTAACACATTCCCCTTTATACTAACCATCATTTTCCTTCCTACTCTTCTAGGTCAATGCTTTATTTCTAACTTGAACATTAACATTTGTGCATTTTATTAACATGTATTTTTATGCCCACTAATGATATGTCCTAATGACCCATTCGCATACATGACTTTACAAATGTGCAAAGGTTTATATGTAAGATAAACCATACATGCTAACCTTGGCATGTAGATATTTTATCCAGCCATTTACATTCCTTCATTTTAGTACAATAGATTACATTCCTATTGATGCTCCTCTATATAGAAAAGTTGATCACACTTATTCAAATGTTCCATGAACCTAGAAAAATGTAACCGGAGTAAACTGAAATAGGTCTTACGGCCTCTATAGACATTATATAATTGGGTTGTCCAAATCCACAGATCTTTGAGACATAGACATAGTAGACTATTAAAAAAACATTTGGGTTGTATCCCCAGTGGTAAGGGTGGAGTTGATGAATATTATAGTAATATTTGGCAACTGGATGTTTTGCAAATGTGTGACTGCCATCTACTGTCTGTGTCCACCTTGACATAAATCTCTATTAACTGGTATTTCACAACCAGGACAAATTCATTACATTAGCCAATTGCCTGTTGGAGGACATTCTATCCTGTTTAAATCCTAAAACATTGGGTTCCATTTCACCATTTTGTAAAATAATATTATTGTAATTTAAACACGTTGGACATTTCAGTTTTTTGCCTCTGATCAGTATTGCCCAAAAGAGCTACCTTAAATTTCTGAGAACTACTCAGATTGCTGACTTTGACATCCTTGTGTTTAATTTCCGGAAATTAACATTTGCAGACATAGACATGCAATAAAGATCCAGTGTATTTAGTTAGAAAATTAATAAAATGTTTCTGGGCAGTATATGACCGATGTCTATGAAGGTACTCCCTGGATAACTGTGGAAAACAATAGTTCAGGTAGCTTGGATTGAGTTCACTTTCAAGATTAGCTTAATTTCAGAATAGTTTAAATCTGAATATTTCAGAATACCATCTCATATGTTATAGGTTTATTACTTTTGTAGTCTTCCCGCTTTATAGTTCCGAACAGGTTGGCCATAAAGTCATTGTGTGAATGAGGCATATCTGAGAAAAACTTCTAAGCATTGATCCCAACATACAATAAGCCCAATCTATCTTTTCCTTCTTTATAAACCTGAACTGGTAGAATAAATAATGTGATGACTTGTGTTTTGTGTGAAGGAATGTGCATGTTTTAACAAGAAGAATTATACTAATCTTCTCTCCTGCAAAACCCTACCTGATGAGCTTTCTCTCCTTTGAAGATCACAGACACAATTCCACTCTCTACGTCTGTCTATTCTTCTGCATTGCCTTCTTGTCCTGTCACAAAACAGCCACCTCCCAGAATTAGAGGCAGGGTCAGTGTGTCACAGGTAACTCGCCACTTTGGCTAAAATCAGCTACCAGCTTATGCCCTGCATCTCATATAAAACCCTGCTATCAATCTGCATGCTCCCCCTGGCATTGACTGCCAAGCTTCTTGAATGGGAATGGTAAAACATGACATGATTTTTAGATTCTATGCATAATGGAAATCATTAACAATTCTCCATCAATTGCAGAACAGTTACTTTTTTTTAGGTTTCGTACATACAAAGTGTCGTATTGGACAATGTTGTGTTTTAGCTTCTGGTAAACACTTGTGGAAGTGGTCCTAATGACAAATTGTAGGGACCTGTAGGAATGAAACAGATATTTACTCTTGTAAACTGAAAACAAAATGAAACTTACTTTTGCTTAAATGGATTGAATAACTAAGCCCTAAACTACTTCTGAATATCAGGTGCAAATTAGGTCTAGGAACCTGCAGTGAGTGTACAATTTTTGGGCTGCTATAACGGATATGATAGTGCCTGGGTACTGTTATTCATCTGTATTAGCACATGAAGCATTGCACATTGCATGAGCTCTTAGAAATAAGAATCCCTTTATCTGCCATTCTTGGTCCATCTTTGACCCACCTAAAGATGGCTGTACATGGTTCGATTAATGAATGACCGATCATTGTGCGCATTTGGATCGGTCGATGGTCGACAGGTTTGATCCTCAAAAAAGGTTGATCGAACCAGGAATAGACATGTACGTAAGTTCCATTTGATCGTGGATAGGGACACAGAGCTCAGAGCCAGGACACAGGAAAGGAGGCGGAGCCCCCTTGTGCAGCCACCTTGCAGCCATCTTGTGTCCCACTCTCAGGTCTGCCCATGGAAAATATCTCAGAACACTGGGTGTACACAGACCGAGGAATCGATGGGCGAAGTGGTGCACATTGATTTCCATTTGATCAACCAGTCTATGGGGGGCTTTAGATTGTTTTTTGTGAATACTGGGTTACTTCTGTCCCATGGGTCATTTGCCTTATTACTATGGATACTATAAAATACCTGTTTCTGTTGTGTTTTATATCTTAGTAATAGATGGACATCTACTTGTGTTACAGTAGACTTAAAAAGCAGGAATGACATACCAGCTTACATTTATAGCACACTTATGCCAACTGATAAAGTGGATAGTTGTAAAACAACCTATTTTAATATTTGTATGGAAAATATATAGTTTGTTAGGATGGCAAACGCTTATGTATAGACTACTCAAATGTTTGTAAAGGGTCTACTTTGGTCTCTTTCTTGTATTCATCTAATTGCTACATACTTTGGTGAGTTTGGCTTGCCTCTCTTTGTCACAAAAGGCATGCACAAAAAGCAAATCATAAACTGGTAGTCCTGGTGCCTTCTCACACATCATGTTGTTATTCATAACATTATCTGTTCTTTTTATAATTATAAGATATCATTCCTATGTGTTTACACATAGGACACATTCATTGTTCGATTTTTGAGTCTCTCCCAGATAGTTGAAGCTTATCTGGATTAGAGAAACTGCAATGCCTTTTCACTTGTGGATAAACTTAAGAACAAATAGTAATTCTGACTTCTATAACACATAAGACAGTCTGTTATACAGAAAAGGGCTAGACATTTAAGCTATATTTAGATAGATGGTTGAGAACGGGTGGTCTATTGCTTCCGACCAACCCTGAGCAGCAATATGTTGTGTTTGCCGGGTGGTTGATGGCCAGGCGTCAACATCGCAACTCCATACTCAACAGAGCAGTGCGGTTTCAGTGTGGCTGCCAAGTGGTTTGTCATGTTCTCATCCTAATCTCTCATGTTCATTACAAACTTTGCTGTTGTAGCTTCAGTGCAATGAGCAATAATGTATTCATACTACTGGGGACCAATAAGATAACAGTTTGGAGTTGTAATCTTAGACCAAAAATAAGTTATTTTTAACTGCCATGATTAATTGAATTGATCTTGGCCTATTGATGGAATGTTCTTCTCCATGTAATAATAGTGACCAGTGCCCATTAATAACCCCCTGAATAGGTGATTGTGGTTTTCTCGCATGGAAGATATACAATGGTTTTTTTGTGTGAAATGAAATCGCCATGTGTTTGTACGAAAACCCAGCATGGCTTCTGGCATTTGTACTGTGATATTGTCATCTGTTTATTGTGTATTCATTCCTCATTCCATTCTCATGTTTTTTTGTTCTTTTACATCATCTCATTAGCCTTGCAGATCTGATGGTGAACAAACACTGACATCTAAAAGCCCTGTTATGCTCACAGACTCCCCGGTTAATACCCTGAAATCAAATTCTGTTGTGGTAAGCCCATATATATTACTTTTGTTTCACTATCTCTATGCAGATCTCCCAAAATTCCTTTTGCTATCCCTTTGCTATAAAGTGTTATAATATTTCTTTCAATAAAGAGATTAATAAAATATAAGACCTACATCTCAATTAGTATTTTTACTATTCTATCTACAGACAGTTTGGAGTTCAAGTGATACCCTTTATTGCCTGAAGAAGGGATCTGCGATATCCCGAAAGCTTGCTTCTTTAATGACTTCAGTTAGCCAATCACATGATCCCCAAATATTCAGCATTTATATATTGCTTACACGGTACAACACTCCACTATTGCTAAATATTATATTTAAATCAATGTGCATTTAATAGAAAGGTGGCTGGAAATAGTAACTCTACCAGGTAAAACAATCTTTTATGTGTTCTCACTGTTGCCTAACAGTCTATACATTCAACATACAATATTTAACTTTTATATACTTTGTATATTAATACATTTATGTAATACATTTTATACCAAATTTTCATTGAGAAATATCCCCTGCCCCAATGAGATGTTTGTAAGTGACAATTTAAATGTATAGGTACATAGCATTATAACATGGTAAGGGACGTCCTATATTCCAGGAGCCATGTGTGCTAATGTAACTTTAAGATAAAGTGAACAGCGGACCATAGGTTATCCAAATATCTTTGCATCTGTTATATTTTTTATACATTTCCATTTCATTGTCTTATAATCATATTACACATTGTATGACCTCTACATTCATTATTTATGCTTGTATATTTCTTTGTTGTTGTTGACAAGGATAATGAAATATTAAGAACTGAGGTTCAGTTAGAGGGAATGAATGGATATAATTACATGCACTTTATTCTCAGCACATTGCTTATCCTAAATGAACTTGATTGGCAAAAGTGTCAAAGTGCACTTCTAAAGTTCTGTGATCATCCTCTTTAAGTCTGTCTGTCTAGCCATCCAACTTGGCATATCACTAAGATTTCTAATGAGGTAGTGCCCGTAGATGGATGCATCCCACCATCCTTTCTATTCCCATCTTTATAGTATAAAATAAGCTGCACTGTCAGCGGTGCTTATTGTAGTGTTGTTGTCATTAATGATTTGCTTTAATCAACAGTTATTTTGAGTAATAATGAGTTCTTCTCACTTTCCAGTCTTGTTTTTCTTATTTAAAATAGCTTTCCATTTTAAGCATAGCTTGCAGTAGAATTTTGTTCTTAGTTTTGTGTACAGTAATTTTGTTCTGTGTACAGTATTCTGTTTGTTTTGTTGTTTGCATATCCAAATGGGTATATTTCACCTCATTTACTGACCCAGTGACAATCTAGGCTTCTTTTGATGGAGCTCCAGGCATTGTCATGGGATCTATTATTATATAATAATATTGGTATTAATTATTATATCATACCTTCCAACTTTAGAACTTGAGAAGGAGGGACTCTAAACTGGGAGTGACCCAGTGTTTTTTTTTTCAGTTATAGATGTGCCCCTTTCCAGTAAATCTGAACTAATTTTCTGTCCCTATGACTGATCCATGTAGAAAAATAAAATATTAGTGAATCAATATTTTTTTTAAGTCTGTGAATACGCATTTTTCCATGACAACACTTATAGGTGCGCCTTTCATTTGCTAAATGTAGATTTCATGACTTTTTTCAAGTTTACCCATACTGTCAAGTTGCTGATCTCTGATCTTAATAGTGCGATATTTTGCTATTTGCTGGGCTATTCAGTTATAGAGGTCCTATTAGAATATATCTATAGGTGTCAGAATAAAATGATTTATGTAGGTTATGTCTACTCAAATGTCATAAAATTTTAAGGAAGACATTGTCAGGTGCATGCACTGCCAGAACCAGGGAATTTCCTTATAACTGCCCATTTAGGTTTTAGTAGATGTAGTTCATTTGCATAATTCATCTGGAAATATACTATGCATACTACTGTATTAAGACTTGTGTTAAATTAACTGGAGAATGGAATTTGAATACTGTAAGCTTTATACATCACAAAGTGTATAGATTGTAGAACAACTTGGGCTATTAAACCTGGAGCTCATGCCACATGTTCACAACATACATTATAGTGTTGGATGTGCATAGAGAACCTTGCCCTGAAGCATCTCTGGGAATGATACTCAGATGTTGGCTGCTGTGATAGAAGTACAGATGGGTAGATTCAATTAAAGATGTAAATGTAAATATGTCAATGCCATCTCACATGGTTAACAGCATATGCTGATCATTTATAAAGACACAAAACAACATGCAATGTCATCATGACAACAGTAGAGATGGTGGAATGTTTTTTCAAAAATTCAACCAGTTCATTTTTGTGAGTTGATTGCAAAGTTTCTGAGCATTGGATCATCACCAAACCTGTTGGAGATGCAGATAAGGGTTGAAGGTGTGTAGTGTTGTGGGTCACATGGTGAATCTACTCACACGACCAGATTCTATAGAAGGATGTATTCTAATTTAACATGGAGCTCACACACCAATAGGGGGCTGGTAGGGAGCTATGCACAGTTTACTGAAGGATTATGTACACACATTCACCAACTCCCAAGGGCAGAGTTGGGGCCCAAACTTAGGAAAACTACATTGCAGCATTGCTACCAGTTGCTGGGATTGAGAAGAGGACTGCTGGTGCTCACCAGAATGAAAAGAGACAGTCCTTTCAGGAAGCCACGCTTAAGAGATTGGAGATATCCTCACCCAGGATTCCTGCGTCTGAGGACACGCCTGAGTATGGCTGCAGTCACGCACAAAAGCACTAGAAGCTTCTGTGGAGCCTATATTTATATGCTCTCAGAAGGGGCTGGCTTAAGGCCTATTGCTGGGCAGAATACCCATAGATACAATTAAGTGGAGCACTTAAGGGCTTGTTTCCATTACGTCGGGAGCCCTCCGCTAAGCGTACACGTTTAGCGGGGGTCCCCGACGTAGCAGATAGACTTACCTGCTCGGCGGACGGGTCTGTCTTCATTGCGCCGACCCGATCTGCCGGTGTCAGGCTGAACGTAGTCGAGTACGTTCAGCCTGTACACCGGCGGATGTCTAAACAGACCATTCGCCGGCAGGCTGAGTCTATGGGATACGTCGGGACCCCTGCTTAGCGTATACGCTTAGCGGAGGGCTCCCGACGTACAATGGAAACAAAGCCTAAAGAGTGCGAAAAACCCTCTGGAAAGTCCTAACAACTGATAAACAACAGGTGCAGCCCTTAAAGGGACAGGCAGCAGATATATACATACAGTACAATCTACACAATATAGTGCACAGAGTCAAATATATACACATTAACTATATACACAGCTAGTGAATAAACCCTGTCACCACACTGTTTTGGGACAAAACGCAGTAATATGCAGGGATTTATAATAATGCAATAATGCCATTTACTGGTCACTACATGAATACTACAGAAAAGAAAGTATTGGTCTAACGCACATAGTTTTTTCAGAATTAAGTTTAAAACTTTCCCACAACCCTTCTCTACATCTCCAGCAATTTGGGTTATGATAGAATGTTCAGGGGCTTTGCAAAAGTCGAAATTTTCAACCACCTGTAGTTAACAGGAATTAGCGGGTGCAATATATGGTCAAACAAAGGTTAGGACTTTTAACATGAAGACTCCGTTATGCTGGAGTATCACTGAGAGTAGGGAAGTCCAGATAGGCTCCTCTCAGCACCTGCTGGGCTAGAATTTACTTATGGATTATGTTATGGATTAAGTATTGTCTGCCTTTGTGTCTCCCTGTAACCCAATAACCATTGCTTAATGTGTCCCTTATAATGTGCTTGATGATCACAGCAGCCCCAGCATACAATGAGCACAGGACCAGAGCTCACAGAGTCTGAAAAGAGCTATGTGGTAAGAGATTGTGGATGCACTGGATATAGACACATCACTGGTGCCCTGGTTTGACTCCTGTCTGTGTTAACACGTGTGTCTTTTTGTTTTCTTGGTAAAAACAATGTTCTCTCTCTCTCTCTTGCTATGCCTGCATTTTGAATCCTAACCTAATGCATGACAGAGCCAAGCTCACCGACATTTCCTTGCTAGAACGAGAGCATTTTCTAACAGCAACATGCTAACCGCATCAGGCTCTGTACTGCCGCTTCTTGTGTAGATCTGTACTAAATTCTACCTTCTTCTGTGTCTTGCCTGTCTTTTCCATGCTTACCCCTGGGACCCTCCTACACTCCACTCCATGGATTTATTTGGGACCTCCACTACTCTTGTGTACTGGACTTATTTGATGCACTCTGGAATGTCCTCATCTATTCCTGTCTCTTTCTCTTGTTGCCTGTCGGCAGGAAGCGGTCTGCAATGAAATAATAAGCATTGCAGAGAAATCAGTCCGTTACTGCAGTACTATCTCTCACCCCTTTGACTATCGACAAAAAATTTCTTCCTATGACAATAAACAATGTTTAATCATTTCCCAGCAACCTCAAGCACAGCAAAGAAGAGAAAGCACAGAGAGGAGTCAGACGCCACAGGACATGTAAGTGACCGTCACCTTTCATTTCTTAATAAGCATTGTCTTGAAATTTCAGTTGTTTCTTAACGGAGTACCTGAATGTCTTCTCACAAAAGATTTTGGTCGCTCAGTCCTTGCCTATCTATTAGTATATGAATCAATAACCATATTTTTTTCTGAAGAAACAACTCTGGGAAGGTCTAACACTTAATTTTCAGCTTTTGGATGACTAACTACCTTTCTATGACTTTTCTTATGTACCACTGTTTACACCACTGTATACCACGTGTATGTTCCACAGTACAGGTTGAATGCTAAGACTCCACTACGTTTTGCCAAACTTCACCGCACATTGCGGGTATGATCCCATTGAAAATGAATGCGTGCCAAAGATGCAACTTCTATGGTTTCGCTGCATTTTGCCAAAACATAGTGGAGTTTCAGCTAAGTCTTGATGTTAAGGTTTTGGGCGACAAAGGACCTTTCTATGATTTATCTTGAGTAAATGACTATTGGGACTGTGCTTATATAAGTATGGAGACGTATGGCCATTTCTGTCCTTTTTCTTATGCAGTTTGCGAGCAGTCGAGCTGTTTCTCTAACTTTTTTGTATTTTGTAAGCCGGTAACCTGGAATAGGAATGCAGCCATTAAAACAGATATTCCATATTTGCATTAGTTCTGGATATGTATTGGATCCATTAGATTTACAGCTTATCAGTTGATAAACTAACCAATTGCATCAATCATCTTTTTCTTCGTAGCGAGTTTCTGTAAGGCTCCTACTAGATATCTTAATCTGGGCAGACTTCTTGATGCCGGGCCGGTTTCTCGGCAGATCGACGGCGCGTGATGACTTTCTCACGCATGGCACACCCTTTGTGTGCCAGAATTTACTTTGGATCGGGGCGCTGGACCTACAAACTACAGACAATTTGTCAGATCGATTTCTGGGCCCATTTAAGGTGGGCACATTAGATTTTCAGGCAATTTCATGGCAGATCAATTGCCACAAGCGCTCACGGTGGTGGATCTGCTGCGAAATCGGCCGCAAATCTAAGTGTCTAAGGCTGACTATAAATGTATAGTTCAGTGGTGTCCACCCTAATTTGAAGGACATTCGAACATCCAAAGTATTGAACGGGAATCAATGTGCAAAGTGGTGCACAAAGATTCACCATTCAACAGACGAACGCTGGAGTGCAGCCTGGTGACCTCACATTGACTTTACCACACTACGGACGTTCGCGGGTCGATTGAACTGGGAACGACCAGGGTGTGCCCAGCTTAAGCCTAAAAGTCACATATGGGGATGGACCAATATGGATGAATCCTTTTGAATGTGATATTTATTTGGCTTCAATACTTTGAAAAAGCAACCTGCTGGGCTGAGGGGTAGGCAGAAGAGGCAGTCCCCTAAAACATTTTACCAGGAGGGGTGGAATCATGGGGGTAACTTCTTTATTTGTTTTTTTATCTTTGGGTCCCTGCACTGACCTACAGGGGAAACTCAAGGTTACATCAGAGATCCTTATACTGCATACTTGTTCACTAATGTATAACTTCCCGACATAATTATTGTTTTATTATTGGGTTTTAAGATGAACAACACAAAACTCATCTAGCCATTTGATAAAAAAAAGACAAATGACCAAATTTTTTTTGTTTACTAGTTCAAACTTTTGAGTTAGTTACAGAGATTCTGAGCATGGTATCGCCACATCTCTAATTTTCAATAATTTTGGTGATGATACCATTATTCAGGTGCTTCATAATCAACTCACAAAGTCAGCTAGTTGTCTAGTCAGTAATAAATGTGGTGTCAAACAGGGCCGTGGAGTCGGTCGATAAATTCCCCCACTCCGACTCCTCATTTTTTGATTCTTCTGACTCCGACTCCTCTGTATTTAATATGCTAATGTATTGTATCCATCCATTGAAGGAAAGGAAGGCGACATACACTAACCACAGAACTACTGGCCAGGAAACCAACACTGTACTGTAATGGCCAATTAAAGCAGAGAAAGGGAGTTAGGCAGAAGATACTGCTGCTTTTTCCTTAACCTCCCTAGCGATATGCCCGAACCCAGTTCGGGCAAAGGGAATCTGCAACTATCGATACGCCCGAACTGGGTTCGGGCACGTCGTGGGAGCTCACCTGCTTTGCCGCCGCCATCTTCTCCCGCCGCCATCTTCCATCTTCTACCTCGCCATCTCTCCCTCCGCTTCTTCCGGCTCCCGGAGTGACGTGTGTGTCACGGAGGCGGGACCCGGTCCCCGGTCTTTTTTTAAATCTTTTTTTTTTTACTTTTGAGCTGGATTATAGAAATGTCTTTCTATAATCCAGCTCAAAGTGGATCCCGCTATCAGAAACGCTCGCGCTGAGCGTTCCTGATAGTGGGATCTGTGTCTGGCTGCACACGAGCCGTTCCGGAAATAGCCGAGGTCTCCGGCTATCTCCGTGAACGGCTCTCCTCTGCCGATGACGTCATCCGGCGGGCGGGAGATTTAAAGGTACAGAAACTTTTTTTTTTCTTAGATTTTTTTTTTTCATTTTTTTACATTTGTTTTATTTTGATTGGATTGGATAAATATTTTATAAATGTTTTATCCAATCCAAATCAGAAGAAAACAAGTGTAACCTTCAAAAAAAAAAATTTTTTTTTCCCAAAAATTTTTTTTTTTCTGTACCTCTAAAGCCGATTTTGCGAATGATCACCATGCGCATTCGGGGTAAGCGCTTGGTGATCAATTGCAAAATGAACGCGCCCACCTGGAGCAAGTACTGGCGCAGTCTGATCGTGAATCAAACTGCGCCCGTGCCGGAATCAGGCGCAACCGCTGGCTCTCTGTGTGCCTGCAGCATTTCTACGAAGCTGCAGGCACACAGAGCCTTTCCGCCCCTATCGGATGGGGGCGGAAAGGCAAAACACTGTATCACTTTTGGTACAGAAATCTGCACCTCAGTGAACCGCCAGGGAGGTTAAGCTAGGCACCACGCTGTCATTGATCGGGGATCAATTGAACAGAAATCGATGTACCACATGGGCACATCGATTCCTGTTCAATGGGGACCCGTTCTCCCCAGCTTGCAGTGTGTGATTTACAACACGCCACAAGCTGGGGAGAAGCAGCCTGTCTGATACAGCTGCCTCACTCACACAGCTTCCAAGTGAGGAGTGCTGGCTCCGCCCCCTTCACACTGACAGCCGACGGCTGTGGAGGAGGCAGGAGCCGCAGCTGTTTCAATACTTTCCACGAAGACTCTTGTCTCCATGCAAAGTATTGGAGATTGATCCTGGTCTTTCCAAAATGTTGGAACCCCATTCAATCAAGTTCCTTCGAGCCGGCTCTATTCATCCTGTCCGAAGGAAGGCACACATGGGTTGGTTTGTAAACAGATTAGAGTACAATCAATCACCGTGAGAGTGCAAGTTAATTGATTGTACTCAAATCTTTTTACAGATCTACCCGTGTGTTCCCGCCTTTAGTGTTCTGATCTTCTGCTGAAGATAGGGCAGTGGAAGGCTCCAAGAAAAGGCAGGGCGAAAAGGCACTTCAAACTTGATTCATGATTTCCCTTGAATCCCATAGTCATGTATAAAGTTGAAGCTACAATCTGAGTATTTGTCGCCTCAGCTGAATGACAGCGGTTTTCCAAATGCTTTACAGCTTCAGTCTTGAACTATTGGCGATCCGTTCCCTTCACTTATACAAGCGTCTCTAGCTCCGCCAACAAACATTTACTTCATTATCAACAAGAGTTAAGGCTGGCATACTCTCACCGAGTGGCGGCCGAATTTGCCGGCGACCGATGGGTGTGCACGCTGGCCGATCGTGGTTGCCCACATGGGGCGACAGATCGCTGTCGCCCCACAGCTCAGCCGGCCAGAGAACGGACATGTCCGATATTCTCTGGCCGATGCTGTTAGTTTCAATGACGACCGGCGTCTCCATTGAAACTAACGGACGGCCGATGCTGTCAGCTCTGGAGAGCAGAGTGATGACGTCATCACGCTGCAGTCTAGAGCTCATCTGAGCTGGGCTGTCGGCTCCCACTCGATACATGTGTGGGAGCCTTTAGGCTAAGGTCACAGTGGGCGATGTAATGTTACGCACGACATGCATTCATTCTTATTGCAGAGAAGTCGTTCATTATGACTGTTAATTGCGTTAAATGTCTCCGACTCCTCGACTCCGACTCCACAGCCCTGGTGTCAAATGTCATCATTTTATTTGGGGATGTAAATGGGGGCACTAAAGCTTTGAAGGCCCTCCTCCCCTTGCCAGTATTTCCTCTAGGGAACAAATCATATGAAAGGTTAAAAAAATAAATTATTGTATTGTTTTCCCAGTTTCTTAAAGGTTAGTTACAAACTGTTATCAAGTATCCTAATAAAGCTTAAGTCTTTAATACAAGTTTTGTGTAATGCACCTTGAAACCACATGGTGTGCCAATGATTTTCTTGGAGGTTAACAATAAATCTTTACAACATGGAGCAGGGTGGTGGTGCTGGTAAGCTGCTCTGATTTTTTGTTATCACGTTTACCAACCATCAACAAACAAGTACTTAATAAAGCTAGGCATACATGGTTAGATTTTAGCGTTCGACCGACCTAAAACTATCAAAGTTTACATCGATTGAACTTAAATAGTATACTGCATGCATGGTTCAATCGGTGAAAATAGCTTGATACCGATCAAACAGACATGTTGGAAATTTTTCATAGCTTGTACGATTGAACTAAAGTCGTAGCATTGTGTGTGTTGGCGATTGAATTTGATGAACACATTTATAAATGACTCTTTCCTGTGTTTTTTTTTCCTGTGGAAACTAAAATCGACGATTTTGGTCGTATTGTGATAATATTTTAATCGAACCTTCCATGTGGCACTACTTTGGATTCGATTACGATGGGTGTCCAATGAAAAGATCAAGATCGAAATCGAATTGAAAATCGATCATGCTAAAATCAAACTGTGTATGCCTAGCTTAACACTACCTACTCAAGAGTCAGCACAATAGCCAGGCAGGTAGCCATATCTCTCAGGCGAGTTTCTCTTTTAGAATTAATATTTACAGTTCTTTGCAGTTCTGTATTGAGTAAAGTAGACAAAGGTTCAAAGCACACCGCATTAACACATGTGGTCTCTGCAATATTCATCTAGCTTGTTTAGTATATAAACGTATAAACTTACGTTGATACATGCTTCAGATGTGGTTAAATGTCTGGACCTTGACCACACACTTTGCAGATGAAAGTACTGGCCTAGGGGAATGTTCATATTTCATTCAGACACTTGATTGTTTTTCCGGACAGGTTTATCATGTACACCACTTGTCGAATATTTTATTTTCCACATGAACAAAAGGCATGACATCAACCTGCACGCTATAACCTTTGACATAGTGTATTTGTAGTATAGGAAATTCCTCCTCAACCAATCATTATATCATGCCTTTTCTTAGCTTCCTGGGCTGCGCCATATTTTCCATTAGCTATATAAGCAGAGGAGGAATGCGTGTCACTGAGCTGAGAAGATTAGAGGAGAGACTGCCTGGAAATGTCAGATATTCACGCAGCTGCCCGAGGGAATGCAAGATTAGGGATTTGTCAAACGGTTACCCTTTATTGTAATGTATGTCACAGCTCAAACACGAAACCCTCAGCCAGCTATTTGAGGCAGCCATGCATTCGCTTTCATATGTGTTATTTAATACATCCATAGTCCTGTACTATAAAGAACCTGAAACGGAGAAGAATTTTATCAACCATTAACCTTACACTATAGTCGAATGACTATCTTCAGTCAAAGTGGGAAAATTCAATAAAAACATATTCATTGGCCCCCACAACTCCCAGATGATAAAAGATCACCAGATAATCACTTATATAATCCATTCACTTATCTCCTCATTCTGTCGCCTTTGTAGATGCATGAATCATCGGGTGCTGGAGTTCCAATTGCTTCACAATACATCCCATGCAAAAAGAAAGGATCCACACTTCGGATAAAAGTCCATATAATGCTTTCTTGAAGTTCAAAACAAAGTGGTAGTACATCCTTGTCACCCCCAGAGAGACCACTAATTCTCCTCTAACATGTTTCACTAATTCGTGCTTAATCATACTAGTACTAATTGTAAAGAACCCTATGATTAATCTTGAATGAGTGAAACATGTTAGAGAAGAATTAGGGGTCTCTTCTATGGGGTGACAAGGATGTGCTGTACTACCACTGTGTTTTGAACTTCAATAAAGCAATATATGGACTTTATCCGGTGTGCGGATCTTTCCTTTTTGCAAGGGATGCAATGAAAAATTCAACCTTGGAAAGCATTCAGGGAGCAGAGGATACATGGCCTATAAGTTCTTTCTCTATACAAGCATGGTGGTGACCAATTACTTCCAAATGTGGTAATCCTGGATAAGACCAATTCATGGTGCATCACTGCCTCTTATATACAGAAAAAGTAAAAACATATAAAACGTACAAAATCTATACAAAATATTTCCAAGAGCCACCAGGCAGATTTAAGCTTTCAGGTCTGAACATAATTTAGGATTCTATGAAGCAGAAAGAGATGTAACAGGAGAGGTCTAACTGATTCTGTGAACATAGTGGGCGCCTGCAAGGGATTCCACACCATTCAGGTGAAGGTACATGTAAGTATATGATATGTGGCAGAATCTTAGTCACAAAATTGATTGAAGCTAAAATAATTGGGCAGGTAAAACTTACTCACATATGTATCAAATTTTAGCAGTGAGCCTGGAGTTCAGCAATGTTCATTGCACCATCTGTTCCTCCTATTATGGATTATGTCCTAGGTGCCCAACCTGCGGCCTGGGGGCCACATGTGCACCCCCAAAACCTAACTGTTAATGCATAGGGCATAGCAACTCACCTGTGAAGTGCATATGACTGCTGCACGCATGGGCAGGAGGGGGGTTGGTGCATTCGGGTTTTGACTGCCTTTCGGGATCTGGTCCACTGTCTGGTGATATATGTCGGCGGGGGGGGGGGGGGGGGGGGGGGGGGGGGGGGTCTGGATCGCTGTTATGTGCGGCCCTCTATTGATGCTGAGGGCCGCACTTGTGGCCCTACACATCAACTCGGTTGCCCACCACTGGATTATGTGCTTAAAATAGTAAACCTCTCTTTTTTTTATATGGATTGTTATTGGTTGGTAGATTTTTCAACTCCAGACAGTTCATGGTCATGTCACACAAAACCATAACAAAACTTTGAACAAACAGGAAACAAGGAGATGTTCATTATGAAAGTTATTTCCTGGCTTCTTTAACATTTAGCTCATTAAATTTTTTAAGGAAAACTGTTTAAATCAATAACTAAATAGTGCCACTGACATAGGTTAGTCATTTGAAGTGTATACATACATACATGCTATGCATATAAAAGTGTAGCTATTCTGAAGAAAGATGCCCAGCTTCTATACATCCCACCCACTGTTTACATCCTGCCGCTCCCCAGTGGTGCCCATCCCTTGATTACATTTCAGATACAGGAAGAAGAGGTCTATGCCAGACTGGATATTGTTTACTTAGTATCAGCCAGCATTCTAAACTATTTGTTCTAGTAAATATGTAGCTGGTACACAGCAATTCAATGTTAAAGTATTTCATGTACTAATCAAATATGTAGCGTTTAACCAAAGAGGCCTTTCCTATGTGCCAATGATGTATCATTATAAGTTTGACCACATTATGCCAGGCCTCTTATAGCTTCCAGATTTAAATTGTAAACATGGATTCCAGCCTGAATATTTGAAGCTGGAGGATACAGATCACAAGGCATATATGTCATTTTATGTCTATTGGAAGCAGTTAAAGAAATTCATCCATATGTAGAGGGGACCCTGGCTACTTGTTTTGGGAGAACCCACTGCAAATTTTTTAAATATTGGTCCAGAGGACAGCAGAAGTGGAAATTGAAAGTTCATATGATGTGCAGTTCTTTGCTAATAAACTCTCACCAGTCTAGGCTACAGATCAAACTTGTATCAAACCAGTTCAACCATTTAATACCATTAATAAGCTTTGTATTAGGGGTATCGATCGCCTGTCCTTGAGAGCAAATACAGTCCTTCTCTAACTCTGTAATCCTTACCTTACTTTATTGAACACTGTCAGCCAGATAAATACAAATGTGCAAGGATTAGGCCCTTGAGCATTGGAGTTGGCCAGCCCTATTTTAGAATAATGCTGGGCATATACGGCTCCATTTTGTAATAAGTTTGAGCATAATTTTGCTTGAATCTATTAAATAATTTGAGTGGGTCCCCATCCAAAATAGTGGCCGCTATCGATGATGCAGCAGTGCTGCCCCTTGATATATACAGGGGTGCACATACATTTTTTTAGTGAGCTACTCTGAGGAATACCAGGAGATGGTGTTTGTTACTCACCCCATATGTATGTAGTCTTCCTCACTGTCTCCCTCACTGTCCTCTGTGTCAGCCTCCTGCATGGTAGATTCTGCTGCAGATGGACCTCCCTGTTCCTGATTGATCCCCTGATTATCTGTCTCCATCCACACGTCACCAGCTGGCTTTGGGTCAAATGCAACTCTCACAGTACAACACGTTTGAACCCCCAGATCTCATATCTCAGAAGTACAACCCTGACATTTTCTGACTTCGTAACTAATCCATGAGACTACCTGCAGTCCGAATGTCAACCTTTCATAGTCCTATGCCAGCTGTCACACAGTGCTTTCCTCTTGTCAGATTTTACCCTTACATATGTCTACTCTGACTTTCATCCCCCAGATCTCCAACACCTTTAGAAGTCCAATCTTTTTTGGATTATTAATTTACATTCCCAATTTCACACCCCTAACTGCAACCTTTCATATTCATGCAGTTATCCAAGTGACATGAATTGTATACATTTAGCTGCGGCCGACCAGACACAGAGTGCCTCCAAGTTGTTCGCACGCATATTAGTTTTGTAACAATAATGACAGTACACATAGCTAGTTTTTGGCCCCCTTTGAGTTACCAGAGTACCACTTATGTGCACCCCTGGATATAGATGAAGCTCAAGAGCAGTGCAATGACGTCCTCCCGCTGCTCTCGGCTGGGCATAAAGCAGTATGTTGTCTGCCAACCAAATGTCTTGATTGGGAAGATCTAAGATTATGATATCGCCCTGTATATGGCCACTCTGTGACCTTCCAAGTGCCTCCCATCTGACTCTACGCTGGCTGCAGTCAATAAGCCCAGTTGCATTTCTTTGGCCCATTTCTGTCTCCCTTATATCATGTTTATGATATTTCTCTAAACTCTCCTTTATATCTGTTGTATGTATAAATGTAGTATATAACCATTGCTATCTGTTTATGGATAGGTTTTTCACCACAAAAATTTTGTCTGAACCACTGCACTCTATTCCTATAACCCTTACTCTTCCTTATTTGACATTCATATTCTAGTATTGTTGTATCCATAATCCATAAGACTCTCATTATCTTTTCAGGTTTGGCTTTCAGGCTTTGTACAGCTACTTGCCACAAAATGAGGATGAGTTGGAGCTCCGAGATGGAGATATTGTTGATGTCATGGAGAAATGCGATGATGGGTGGTTTGTAGGTAAGGCTTTCTCACTCAGGAACACCTTTACAACTAAAGCTAGCCATACACGTGTCGGATTCCATGTCCAATCGATTCATCATCCGATCGATTCCGGCGATTCTGCCGGGAATCGCAGGTGTGATCAATCGGCCAATTAAGAGTATCCATCGCAGCATACCACCTTGTCCGAGCGGATTCCGGCACGATTCCGTGTGCGATTCCACCTCCGATTCCACCTCACAAATGGCAACTCCCCCTGATCCGGGCAGAATCGGATGAGAAAGACCAACATGTTGGTTCTCCGTCGGATCCGATTCTGAGCCCCTGAACGATCGGACCTGATCGATCGGACAAGGTGGGCTGCATGCGATTCCGGTGCGAATCCGACACGTGTATGGGGGCCTTAAGACTGTTTCATAAATGACTTTTGCTTGTACATGTCAAGCTGCTGTCAGCAGATTTTGATTGTTGGTCCTGGTTTGTGAGCACAGTTGAACTATTTATCTATTGGAATGTTACAGGCAAAGCAAACATTATTTTCTAAGAGTATTGAGGGACTTATGTCTATGTAGAGTCAAAAATACGTTTGCTGTATAGCTCATCAATCTGACAAAGTCATTTTTGCAAAGGAGTGACAACCCATATGAAACCCATTCTGCAGCTCTATCCATCAAGATAACATGGCACTTTACATTAAGAAAATAATATTATACGAAGGTATGTAGAAATTGGTGATAATGTTCCTAAATAGAAAACGGGGGCCCAGCAAGGAAAGTGTGGAAACCACTGCCCTAAACACAGCCTATTGTTTTCTATTAGCCTGTCTGAGATCCCCCTGTTGAAACTCAGGTGGCGCCTCATGCGCGCATTTATAGACGCGTTAACTCCCAATGGAGACATACTCTAACAAATTCTCCTGTTGACCACTGTCTCCAGTACACAAAGTTATGGGATATCTAAAACAATAAACAAAAAATCTATCGGAGGTGGGCAAACTTTTTGACTTGTGGGCTTTTTAAATTTAAAGGGCCTGACCAAGAGTCTGTATTGGCCGCCCTCCCATATGTGTGCCAATTCCATGCATCACTAATGATGGTGGTGATGTGTGATAGGTGATGTGTGACAGGGACATTGTTATCTTTTTTAATTTCCTGCACCTACAAAGAAGTCTCTGCGATGAGCAGAGATAATTCCTATAGACTGTCTGTGGTCACCATGAGGATGCGCCCACAGTGTCATGGACACGACACTGCATCGTCCCCAAGGCAACGTTTGGACACCTCAAGGCATTATTTGCACTCATTGCAGAGAACAAGTGGAGGAGAGGATCTTTTTAACAATGTGACAAAGGGATGGAAAAGACAGCTAAACGGGCCGGATCCAGCCCCCAGGCTGTAGTTTGCCCACCACTGGACTAAGTGGAAGCAGTCTCACACTTCTCTTATGGCTGCCATACACATGCCGATAAGCGGCCGATTTTTAATCTGACCGACGGGCGTGCGCGCTCACACCGTCGGTCAGGTTAAAAATCGGCTGCTAATCGGCATGTGCCCACATGGGGCGACAGATCCCTGTCGCCCCACTTGCCGGCCAGAGAACAGACATGTCCGTTCTTCTCTGGCCGATGGGAGCCCGATGAAAGCCGCTGCCATAAGCTGCAATGAAGCGGCGTCTTCATCGCAGCTTATGGCCGGCACACAAAGGGTGCCTGGCCGATTGAAGGGGCCCCAGAATGCAACGGGAGGCTAAACGTGATGACGTCATCACGTTTAGCCTCCCGGAAGATATCGGAGGAAGATATCGGTGTGTGTCGGTAAGTGTATGCCTAGCATTACTTTCTGCTTTGTCTCTGGTCAGGACATCAAGGGACGTGAACCCCAAAATTCTGTATACACGGGTTGATTGACCATGAATCGACTGCTGCCCACCTTGAAAGATCAACCCCCAAAAAATCAAACAACATTCAGATCCTTGATCCGACATGACGGTTTCTTTTGGTCAATCATTTGTCAATCGAAGTACATTAGTTAAGACCCTTGATCGCTTCCTGTGCATAATCCAGCTCCCTTTCCTGCAGCCATTTCAATCAAATGATTTTGAGGAATCGACCTTATTGGGCAACAGGTGATCGGCTCCTGTTAAAATCAACCCCAAATCGGTTTTTCAGGGTGGTGTGCTCATTGATTGCAGTATGATCGATCTTCGATTGCTGGGAATGATCGCATGGAGGAGTCTATGGCTACCTAACTCCAGCACTTGGCCCATGAAATTAGTACCACAGATATGTCTCTTTTTTACATTTCATGTCACATGTATTATAGAAATACGCATTCCTTGTTCCAGATTCAGTGTTTAAGCAAAATTGTTATTTGTTTCCATATAAAAAGATTAATTGTGATAGGAAGGATAATTTTTTTCAATAAACATCGAGGTCGGCCCGTGACTTTGTCCACACTGTTGAATTTGTCCCAAGATATGTCATGTGTACATTTAAACTGTCTGGACCTTAATGTTAATGGCCACATCTCTATTCTAATTTAGCCTCACCGATGCCACTTGTATTTTTATAACAGGCACATCGAGAAGAACAAAACTGTTTGGCACGTTCCCTGGCAATTATGTCAAGCCATTGTATTACTAAGGACGATACAGCACGCAGCTCCAGAATTATCAAGCTATACTTATAAAGAAACCGGCTTATGGTATTATGCTATGTGAAGGCATTTGCTGAATGTATTCATTAAGGTTCTACACAAACAAGGTTTACATGTGTCAGTACTGTGCTCAATTCTATATTTCTAATATAGGACAACGAAGAGTTATTCCCTCTAGTCACTCTGTTGTTACTAAGTTGCCTTAATGTTCTGTTGTTTTTATGAGAATTTTTATCTATTTTTATTTTACTTGTGTGTGTGTACCTGTCTCCTGCACATGGAGAAGCCATTTAATGAGATGCAATGATACTAATGGATGAGTTGAGAGGAATAAAGCTTGGTCAACCTTAGACTATGACTATAACTACCACAAGGCAAATGGAAATATGTCCTCAGACAATGAATGGGATATGGCATGCTCCCCGCCTTAGCTACTGGTCCATAGCTGCTACCGTCAACATAGAAGAAGGCAATGATGTCATTAGTGTCACCAGTCTCCACAATACATGCTACACTACACATGGGGTTTCCTGGAGATTCCCTGTCTTAGGAGTTAGAAAGGATTACATAGGATTTCATGCGTCTCCTCACTCATTGGCTGTCCTTGCTTTACCATAAAAAAAATGTGCATAGGCTTTCACTACGAGTAAACATATTTTCTACATTTGTATGCATAGCTGTCAATTATTTAGGCTGGGAAATCGGGATGTGACGTCACTTCCAGTTTTTGGGCAGAAGCTTCTGCGTTCCAGATGCTGGAAGTGACGTCAGTGGCCTCCCTCCTATTGAGTTCCTACCTAACTTAGGAATGAGAGGTGGTAACTCACCCTAGTAATGTCCCACCCCGCACATCATCTGCACAAGGGGGGGGGGGGGACTTAGGAGGCAGAGTAACGCCTCCTCCCTCCTACGCCTGATTTAAAAAATCCAGAATATTGTGAAATCAGGATTTGGCCGGGAAAGTCACATAAAAAACTTGACTTTCCCAGTCAAAACAGGAGGGTTGACAGGTAGGTTTTTTATGCTCTCATGGCATCACACAGCACCATCATTATTTTCTGGTGATAAAATATGTGGTCTGGACAGGCGTCATCAGTACATAAAGATCTCCTAGAATGTTTGGCCTGAGATTAGTCTTGACATTCATATGAGAGGCTTGCAGAGTATGAAATGACAATGATCTCATCATTGCATAAGTGAGGGCATATGTGTGCCAGCCATGACACCGTGCCTAAAAGTACATTATGAGGTACGAAAGAAAAACATCTGCCACAACAATTGTTTTCTCTGTGCTACGTGTTCATTTGCATGGGGCTTGCGAGGTTATATAACTAAAGGCAGCATGAATACAGACAATAGGGTTTATGAATGTGCATAGCAGGCATACAATGTTTTCTAAGAGGTATAAAAAGTATTCATCCAATAAATGGAAGCCTCTAGCCACACTCTAATACTTCAGGTGGTAGGTCCACTTTTAGTGATCTCTCTGGGTCATTGTTTATACCCATTGCTTTGTCACCTTTGTAAATAAGTCTATTGTTGGTGACCTTTAGTATGTTTGGCTGGCACAGAATTAACAGATTAAGTGGCGTTAAAAGATATAGATGGACACATGATAGAGATGTAGTTTCATTGAGCTCTGATCACAAAGGGCGTGAGTCTATTATATCTGGAACTTCAGTATACCCAGTTGACCACTGTTTGATGGCAATTATGATAAATCAGTGAAGCTATTTTATAGCCAGAGAGGATTGTATATGACCTGAATTTTTTCTTCATATATTCTAGCTTGTTAATTGCATAGGAAGCCAATCAGTGAGGAGAACCTTCATAGTTAGTTTGATGTTTTCCAATGGACATTGGTGTAAAAATGCCAATCTAAGATCTCATTAATAACCTATGATGGCTTCCCATTTGTGTAGGTGCCAGGTATGCTTTTACTTTTGCTTTGTGCTTCTAAAGAGATGTTAATCTGACTTTAAAGGGGTTTTCAAGAGTCAAGCAAAATTCTATTGAAGCTTAATCAACCGATGGTCTCCTGTATGGTGGTGTAAACAGGTCTCAACTCTAGTTACTGTGTGTACTGTGTACAAGCCTCATAAAGTAAACTAAGGGCTCATTTACACGGGTGGTTGTTATCTGTCCTGTACACCCAATTAGCGCAGGTTTTCAGGCTTTTGCCCCATTGACCTGTTATCTAAATTCCCCCAGGAGCGCCCGTTTGCTTTCCAGGCTGCTGTTAGTCAGTACCCATGTAAATCCAGCCTAAATGTTCTGTTACTTTGCCTGACTCTTCTTTGACCTCCCCAATCCTCTCGCCTTTGTCTCGTTCTCTCCACCTTCCAGATGTAGCTCACAATGGGAAGATTCTACCTATCCAGAAACCAGTTGGAAGGTCAAAATGAGACCAATAGGTCTTATTCTAAATCAGCAGTGACGATGTAACACTTTTGTATCCCGCAAGCCAAGCCTATATAAGAGTGGATACTCTGCTGTCACATCATTACAGATAGAACTTACCAGCAAGCATCAGGCCTTTAGGACTGTATGGGTGGTAAAAGAAAATAGTAAATGCAGATGGACTTCATATTAAAAACTTGTTTTGTATTAGGGGTTATAGTTTTAATTTGGGGTTTATCTATATCAGTGATGGCCAACTGAGAAGATATGCAGGGCCACAAGTGTAGCCCTCGGCATCACTAAAGGGCTGCACATAACATAACATCAATCTATACTGACTTGTAGAAGCATTTTATAATCAGGCATAATCAGGCATAATCAAGACATTTTTCATTTTTAAATAAAACTTGATTTAAATTATACTTTGAGCATAAGGGAACAACACTGTAGTATCATAGTGCAAAGATGTGTCAAAGCCTTTGATTATATACATGGGGCACTCGATTTAAAGGTTTTGTGCTGCAACATATATTATACAATCGTTGGTTTGATAGTGGGAGCATGAGCACTCACCTGTCCCTGGGACTGGTGTATATGGAAGTTTCTATGCCCTATACATTAACAGGTTTCACTTAAAAACCCCAAAGGTTGGGCACGCGGGATCTATATGCATTGTATATATGTTCCTACTTCATCAGCTAGATAATATTGTACCACTCTGCTGTATCTGTGCCCTATCACATACAACCATGGGATGGGGTAACCTGTACCCAAATAAGCCCTCATAGTTTACCTGCTTATGGACATTGCTGAAAGTCAATACGCCATCCTATGTATAAAATTTCCTTTTCATTGGATCTTAATTGGACAAAATGGCCGAAACCCCCTTTAACGTCAGTGATCTGGAACATACCTCTCTGTTTTTACTATGATTTTAGTCCAAGATGAAAATATGAAGCTCTTCAGGTCAGCTTTCACATGACTACCACATACTGTACACACCTAAAAAACATTTATAAAATACGCTGCAAGTTTACATCTTGCAGTCAGAAAAAAAAAATCCAGAATGTCCTTTTGTCATAAGATATATTTAATAATGTAAGATGACTATTTTTTTGCTGGCGCTTTTTTTACCAATGTATTAATTACAGCTGTGATAGCATGACTAGCAATATGTTTTGATAAATATATATATATATATATATATAAAACAAATCTCTATATATATTACCTGTGTTCCTAGTACTAAAGACTATTTTTTTTTTGCCATGAACTGTACACAAGTACGTTAAACACAAGATTTCTAAAGAGGTTATCGCCTGTAAATATGTATATTTGACTTTGTAAAGAACATGTATGTTACCTTGTATAGAGACAACAAAAAATAATTTAAATGAATCGACAGAAAACGAAAAAAAAAAAAAAAAAAGGAAAAGCGAGTTTGGAGAAACGGAAAGAAGTTTTGTTTTATTTTTTAGTATAATTTAAATGAAGGAAGTTCGATATAAGTTCACAGGGAGTGTTCAGCACAAGATATCTACGTCACAGTTATCAGAATCACCATGTCCACCTTATAAAAGAAAAATAAATAACATTTGCATTATTACTATTGTAACCAGACGGATGACACGATATGTAGAACTATGATAAGAATTGGGATGTTCACTAACCATACATTAGGCATTGTCTATATGACTAATATGTCAATCACACTTACAACAATAATGGATGACCACTTTTCTCCTCACTTTAACATAGTTACGTTGTGTTGTTTTTCTTATTGCAGTGCATTATATTTTGAATCATAATAAAAGAAAGCATTCAATAAACGTTGGTTCTTTTATCATTTGTCATCTGTCTGATCTTGAAAACTTCAAAGAGGAAAAAAGAAATGTAAGGTGTGTTCTTGGGTCATACAAACTTTCTTCTGATCACAGCTCTTTATTATTTATATGTCATTGGATGTATTTAATCAGTTCTCTTCTCTTTTTCTCTAAAAGAAAAAACTCATGCTGGTATAGGGAAAAGATACACAAGAAGACGATTGGGTGGAAGCGTTCATGTGATAATAAAGGCGCCCACACACGGCTCGATTTTGTAATAGATTCAAGCACAATTGAGCAACGTGCTCATTCATGGTGCTCGATTGTGCTTAACCTCCCTAGCAGTCATTTGTGAAGAACAAACTGTGAATGAGCTGGGCTCCCATGAAAGCCGCATATCCAGCCGCAGCATTTCTGGGGTTGTGCGGCATCACCGATCATGTCACGGAGACATGGGGGGTGTGCCGCGCCATAGACCTCCATGTTAATGGAAGGGTGTCAGCTTTCCAGCCCCCACAGCCAGCGTCATAAATGACACCGGCTGTGTGGAGAGGGGCGTGGGGAGGGAGGAAATGGCAGGCAGTGTACCTTGTACACTGCCGCGATTGCCCGTACCACGCTTTTAAAAATGGCGGGATATGGGTGGTGCACTAGGGAGGTAAAATTAATTACAAAATACAGCCCTGTAGATTGATTGAACTGGGACATGTCTGACACAGAACCCAGCCTGCGATAGGCTCCTGACAGGGGGAAGGGGGTGGAGTCTATTACGGCTGTGTATACTAAGCCAAAGCCCCCCCTCCTCTGTGCACTGCCCGCAGCACCCAGCCTGTGTTGTGAGCTACTTTTTGGTAGGAAAATAGCTCACAACACCGGATCAGGGACCCCAACAAATGGGAATCGATGTGCAGTGGTGACGTCACCATGCTGCGATTGATTGCGGGTCGATTGCACGGGTATGGACCCATGTAAGGGCCCCTTAAAGGGAGATGCTGATTTGAGAATCAAGTTGATCAGTCTTCTGCTTCTCCTTTTACTGTCCAATTACAGGCTGGGGATAGGAGAAGACACGTAAAGCTAGGTGTACATTGATCATAACATGTGATCGGAAAATCGACAACCCATCGTATAAGTGCACACCACCTTGGAGAATCATTTTCTGCTCAATTCTTCTTGACAGTGAACAGAAACTTTTTTTGGTTTGATTTTGGTGCGGAGCAATCGACCGCAGTGAACTGAAATAAAATTCACCGTGTAAGGCCGGCTTTAGTTAAAATCTGGTCTAGCTCTGTTGAACAGAAGTACATTGTCTGCATCTTAGGACTGGCTGACCGGAGCATCAAATTATTGGGACATTAAACTGCTGACTTGTATCCAATACATTGCTGAATCCAATCGTTTCCCAACTGTAAAATGAATAGTTAACCACCACTCTTGCAGTTCTTTAGTGTCTCTAGGTATTTAGGGGGTTAATAACATGACTGAAGTTTTCTAGTTTTACTAAATGTTTGGTCTAAGCCTAACTGAAATCTAAAGCAGTGATGGCAAACGTGATTGCCGGCATGGCAATTTAACCTGAATTACACACATATGCAACTCGTATATACACACTATACACATTCAATCTACTTTCTTATAAGATAAAAAAAGGAGAGGCGCTGTGTGCAATCGGAAGAGAACTGACAGCATTGAGAGCCCATAGGCTGCAGTTCTTTCCTCTGTGCTGGTGTGCCCACAGAGAGGGCTCCGAGTGCCACCATCACTGATCTATAGCAAACTGACAAGCGAGTCCATTCACAGCATTGTGTTTTGTCTACTACTGTACATGACATGTAATGCTGTATAACATCTCTATTTCTGTGAGGATATAATTGTGGGGTACTTTCCTAAAACTCATTGAACTTGAAAAAATTACTTTGATAAGCTTCCACTCATATTCAATATAACAGAACAATATAAATGAATTGCAATGTTAACAAAAAAGATAAAAAGCACCTAAACTCCTTACTACTGTAATTGGCAAAGCACCACACCTCAGGACACCACGGTACATAGTCTGGTTCTGGGAAGAAAAAGTAATACAAGTTTATTTATTATACTTTATGCTACCAACCGAATTCAAATCAAAGGGGCAGCATCTTAGATCCTGGAGAAGTGAAGCTGCTTCTGCCATCACTGCCCTCTACTCCACCTCCCTCCTACAGAGACTAGGCTGTCTTCTCTCTGTTGGAGCGGGAGAGCTCTGTGGGTGGAGTGGGGAATCCGCTGCTCGATGAGATGTGTCTTGGGATGGGAAAAGTGGTAGGTCCGCTTTAATGACTCGTTAAAGTAAAAGAATTGATCAGTTTTAAAATCGATCACACTGGCTGGTGGTACAATGCATCGATGTTCGACAGAAAGCGATCGGGCACCCGATAGACCAGGTCAAAAGCCAGAAAACTGCTTAGTAAATGCGCAAAGCGGCTGGCCTAATTGGGCACTTACCAGAGTGTAAACTGCTCGTGTAAGGGAGCCCTAACCAATGACTAGAGAACTTACAAATGTAAACACCACCCTTTAGCATGCAACTTCATATTTTAATTATAAATAGATTAATGCAAATCCGTTTTTTACAGCAGCCATAGGCATAGTGTGCAGGTGCTCAGGGGGTTTAGAACATATGACAGGACACCATGTCCTCCCTAAATTCAGCAGCTGTCTCTGGGACTGGGTTGGTCTTATTTTCTTGTGTTAGAACCACAGGAAAAAATGCAGCTAGGTCTTAATTTATGAGTAGGTAATATGGTATGTGCAATGAAAGTAAAGTCCCCCATACACCTTACAATTTTACCATACAATTTCTGTACAATCAACTTTTCTTTTACCAAAACCATGCAATATGAGGACCTTTCTAATCCTTCCAATCACTATGCGTTCTATCAGGGAGGACCCGGCACTACATAGTTGTTGGTAGATGGAAATTGTATGGAGGAATCTAAAGGTGCATGGGGGCTTTACATACAAAAACCTGCAATATTGGTGGGAAATGAGAAGAGGTTTGGGAAACCCTGCTCTAGGATATTGGCCCCGTCATGTCAACCTCTTCCTGCTTACATTTCCTTCTTCTATAGATAGAAGTTATGAGACCCACAACTAGTAGAGAATCTTCATTTTCTAGTCTATCTAGAAAACCAGTTTGCGGTTATTTCCTATACGCTTCCTATGAGAGAGGGAACCCCTGGTCAGATAGAGTAATCTAGCCCCAGGAAATACTATATATATAACTATGTGGTGATGCCCATGACACTGGCTTCATGATCCAGGCAGCGGATGTACACATTCTTCTTCCATCCAACCTTCTTCTGGTGGTTGTACATTATATACACATTCTAGCTATGTCCATAGGTTCCCAGTTTATTGTGTTACAGCTGGGAAGCAGAGGACATTAGATTTGTTTTTGTATCGAGTGACATTGTGATGTGTGGCAGTAGAGTTCTCTTCATTGAACATTTTTGTCATGTGGAAAAAGACAGATAAGGAGTGAATGTGAAGGAGTGAATATGCAGGCATTATTGACCAAGGCTAATAGGGTCGCTTGGCTATACTTTATTTATAAGTGGTTTTAACCCCTGTCAGGTTTTTATCAATTGTCATCACTAGGAAGCTTCATCCTCTTTGCTGTGATGAAGGACACCATAGGAAACCAAAGTGTGTGTAATCTGTTGGTGTAATCCGTCAGCTTATGTTGCTTTAAAAATCAACGAACTGCGTTGGCATTCGCGCAACATAAGCGCGGACGCACCCATAGAAAATGGTTTGAATCAGTTGAAAAGCAATGGCATGCGTTTTTTAATGCATTGATCAACCCGTTCATGGTAAAAAACACAAAAAAAATGGACACGTCACAAACGCATCCCTGATGGATCCCTAATGCATGGGTTGCTTTCAGTTGGATCTGTTAACGCAGCGCATCCTTAACACATAGTGGAGTCAAAGCCTAAAGCAGGGTACAGACCTGCAGATATGGGCCAGATTGATGGCCGCTTCGAGCGCCGTGCGAGCTCAGGGACATCTATGTGGCCCATATAATATGCGGCCATTGCTGTTTTCGACTGGGACCAATCAATCCTGCTCGAAAACTGGGATATCGGACATGACCGTAAATACGGCCAATATCTGTTAGCAACATGATGACATCATCACGCTGCTGCAGGGAACATCAAACAGCTCAAATATCGAGCCATCTGTACCCTGCTTTAGGCTTTGACTCCACTATGCGTTAAGGATGCGCTGCGTAAATGGATCAAATAAACGCAATAATAAATAAATGTTTTTTTGTGTGTTTTTTTTTACCATGAACGCATTGATCCCTGCGTTTGTCGTACGTCAAATGCCTTGGGCTATGTCTCCCTGACGCTATCGGGTCCATGGGCACCCCCTGCGCTAAGTTGACCTGATAGCGCTGCAGAGACATAGTCTTTAGCTAGGGTACACACGGGTAGATTTGTAAAAAGATTTCAGTACAATCAATCAACGAGCGCGGTCACGGTGATTGATTGTACTCTAATCTGCTTACAATCCTACCTGTGTGTGCTGTCCAATGGTGCGGTTCCAACATGTTGGAAAACCCTGTTAAATCTCCAATACTTTACATGAAGAAGAATCTTCATGTAAAGAATAGGAACAGCCAGCTCTGTCTTCTTCACACAGCCGTCCACTGTCAGCTCTGTCTCAGCCCAGGCTCAGTGTGAAGGGGGCAGAATCAGCACTCTTCACTTGTACGAGGAGAAGATGGGTGGATTTCTGCCCAGCTTCTAGCGTGTTTGGATTCACATGCTGGAAGCTGGGTGAGAACTGCTACAAGGAGGTCCCCATTGAACTGGAATGGATGTGCCCATGTGGTGCACATTGATTTCCATTCAATTGATCCCCACCACGCTGTGATTGATCGGGGGTCGATTGCACGGGAATTTACCCGTTTATGGCTAGCTTTACTCAGGTAAAAGGGTTTTATTACCTGTTGATCCTGCCAGCCAGCTACTTGGACACACTTTACAAAACTGAGACAAACAATCTCAATCTGAACCCACTAGAACAGGATGTGTGTTACTGGCTGAATCACCAGGTAGAATTCAACTAAGAAAAGACAACTAAGGTTCCCCATACACCTTACAATCTTACCATAAAATTTAGGGGGCTTAATGCAGATGCCACATAGAAGGACCGCTAAGGAAGAGGTGCCAGCAGGACACAATTCCTTGAAATACACAGTTTAGGAATATCTTAGGAAATCTGCACTTTTCTTTCCACGGGAAATTCTGTGCAATGTATCTGAAAAGGATCAGGATGTATCACCGTGCTGGGAAAGGGTCTAAAGCTTTATAACAATTGCTCAGTTATCACGGAGGAAGCTATGTCCCATTGATCCACATCCTTTAGATGTGTTGGAACTGACAACTCTGAGATAATAAATGATGTCATCTTTGGGACTTACCAGTCATTTACAGGTAATTACGTGTTACCACACAAATACATGGCAAGCACATTTTTATGAATGAAGAAAACTTTATTTTAAATATTTCGATCTTCCCCTTACCAAAACAAAAATCCATCTCCATAATTCCTTTATTCTTGAATTCCACCAATGCTACAACATGCCATACATTAGAACAGCGCCCTTAAGGGCTAATAGTGTCACTATCCAAAAGTGGATGGATTCTGAAAAAAAAAATCTTTAAACTTACACTTTTGCATACCTCTGAGCCAGCATGCTGGTGGAAAAGTGTTCCACAATACTAAACAAAAATATCCAATGACCTGCTGTTCCTTTTTTAACTGTATCCAATGACCTGCTGTTCCCCCGAGAGATTCTGTATTTAGCTGTCAATCTTCTGGGTGTTAAGGAACTGCAGTATCACAAGACGCCACTAGATGGTGCTAGATAATGGTTATCAATTGTGAAAACATCTGTGTAGGATTGAATACACAATGTGAGTATGTACTTACCCAACTGTCCCTGGTCTTCCAGGCTTTTCCCCACCACAGTGTCACATCCGAGGGGAGGAGCGATAAGAGACGCTTGGTCCACAATGAACCAAAGTCTGGTAGGCATTTGACCTTGTGGGTTGTAGATTGAGTAGCTCTAGGTCCTAGGTGCCCAACCTGAGACCCGGGGGCCGCATGCGGCCCTTTGGGCGTTGTTCGGCGGCCCCCCTTCGTCCTCCACATGCGGCCCCCAAAGTGGTCACACACTTTCACCCAGCTTTCCTAATCAACTGTGGTGGTTCTAAATCAGTAAAATTGTCAATGTTAATCATGGAAACCAGGTCTACATATGAGCGCTGCACCCAGGTAGAGGAGGTTGGGGGTGGAGGGTGCTATCAGGTTTTGACTGCCTGTCGGGATTTGACATATGTCGATGAGGGAAGGGTCTGGATCGATGTTATGTGCGGCCCTTTAGTGATGCGGAGGGCCGCAATTGTGGCCCTCCATATCAACTCAGTTGCCCACCACTGCTCTAGGTGATTACTTGTGATCATCTTTTTTTTTATAACTAGGTGTCCATATACATTGTGAACTTCAGGCCACTGCCCTACCCTATCATGGTCACCTTGGGTCGTCCAAGTATCTTACAGGTTTACTTGGTTAAAAAGTATTTGTATCTGATGATTCTATGGAGTATGTGCCCAGGGCTTTGGAAAGGAATCGATTGGTTTTGAATTGATGTCATCTCGCTGCAGTCTGCCCCTCATCTATCGAGGAAGAATTGAGGCGTGTATGCCTACCTTTAGATTCGATCAGCTTGTGCAATTATGGAATGGTGTGAAATATTGAATGTCAGTCTAACATTGATCACACCAGCTGGCCCCTCAGAGGATCGACAGGCACCCTTTGTGTGCCACACATTACTTTGGATTGGGACAGAAGTAATGGGATCTGCTGTGAATTTACCAACACACAGTGATCCGACACGCGGGAGAATCCTGGTTGATCTTGTCAGGTGGGCACACCCAATATTCGGCCGAGCGACAGCCGGGCCATTGGCAGGAACGTGCACGGCCAATAAATCGGCCTGTGTATGGCTACCTTAAGATTGATAGAGCAAAAGTTGATGTGTATGGCTTGTTTCAGGCTCCATTTACAGTGGGTTTTGCTATTTATGTATGCAGGCGGCTGTCAGACCCCCATGTTACCCCTATACGCATGTCATGGTTACAGTTCCAGGGCGGTCAGAAGCAGTAAAGTACATGTTCCTGCCTCTGCCTTTTTTCAATATACATCATATCATAGTCAGTCTAGTTCATCTATCGTGATTGTCTCACCTAAATATATGACGTATACAGGTGTACGGTGAGGTCACCGGTAGAGTGGCCAGGACACCTGTAGTCTTCTATGAGGGGGTGTCTCTCACTCTTCTCCCCCTCCATAGATCAGACTGAGTACTGTGTGTACAGCAATTGTTTGTTCTCTGGAAACTGGGACCAAGTTTCCTATATGAGAAGTGTCCTGGTGATAGGACTGAGAAAACACGTGATTGGAAGGATGTGAAAGCTCCTCATATTACATGGTTAGTAGATTGTACAGACATTGTAGGGTAAGATTGTAAGGTGTATGGGAGAGGGGGGTATTTGATTTGATGAAACCCCCAGGACATGACATAATACAAGGATGTCCCCACTTGCCTGGGATCCTTTCAAGGCCTTGTGATGGAAGTGGAATGCAGAGTTGTGTAAACATTCCTGAAGTTTGGGATCCCTGCTCTTCCATACAAGGAGTGTGTCAGAGGGGGGCGGAGCCGGGACCACCCCCGGCCACAGGACAGGGAATGTGAGATCTCTTTGTATGGGTGTTCCTGCGGACTACACACCACACCCCTCGGTGCTGGAGGGCTGAGTAATCAGGAAAAGCTCCTGCTGCACATCGCCCCAGCCTGAGACTTCTCTCTCTCTGCAGCTGCACAATGGCCACCAGACGGATTGTCATCGCAGGACCCGCTCCGTGGGGATTCCGACTTGTCGGAGGAAAAGACTTTGATCAGCCATTAACCATTTCCAGGGTAAGTCCGGTGACACCAGAGGTGTGCCCAGTCCTCACTCACTCACTCCAAACTTCCTGACTTCACTTCATTTCCACACTTATCAGGCTGCTGGGGCACTACAGGTACCAGCACGCCCTGCTGCTAACTACAGGGTGTGGGGGAGGCTCTCTGATACTTCGTCCCCAGTGTTTTGTCAATAACCACGATGGGTTCAGTACGAGTTACAACACATTTACAGCCTCTGGTATTTGTTTTATATTTACATGCTGCTGCTTTCACCGTCTGTAGTCATGTCATGTTGTGGGGACTGTCTGATGATATGAATTAGATCATAGATTAGTCCCCCAAGATTTTAGGGGTACAGATCTGGAGATGTCACATGTCCAACCCCTGTCACTGATGGGGTACAGGACTAGTGATGCCCATTGCTGGCCATACACCTTTTGATCTCTCTGTCAGATATCTTTTAGATCTACCAACAACTATGTAGTATAGGGTCCTCTGAGATTGAACACAGGTAGACTTGATTGTATAGAAAGTCCCTCATATTACATAGTTTTGGTTAAATAAAAGGAGATCTAAAGGAAATCTGACAGAGAAATCTAAAGGTGTATGGGGGCCCTTAGATTGTAAGCCCGGGCAGGGGTCCTCCATTCCTCCTGTGTCATAACCTGTGTGTTATCTTGTGTTGCATCTCCACTCTAATGTATTGTACAGCGCTGTGTAATATGTTGGCACTATAAAAAAAAAATATAGTGATAATTGAATGGCCAGTTTACACCCATCTTATAGGGAGACATATGTTGGTGGTGGGGTGGTGACATCGTCTGCCTATAGAGCTCCAGATACCAGCGTGACATGCTCCCCATAAGATGGGTGACCCCAGAATGGGTGCAAACTGGCTGCTAAATGCCCACATGGCATTGTCTGCTGCTAATGGGATTTTATTGTATAAATCAGTGGTTCCCAAAGGCACGAAGGTATTCCAGGGGTGCGCCGGCCCTCATTCTTAACCTGTATTATCCTTAACCTGTATTTGAATGGGGGGGCTCGATATTGTTCCTTAATAGAAAAGGGAGGGGCCCTGCAAGGAAAGTTTGGGAACTCAATATTACTTTCCCACCTATACAGGACTATGGCAGGTCAGATCCATACATTCTGATTGATCTCGGAAGTGTTTTTACACCTAATCAGCAGCTTTCTGCATTTTCATTAAATTTGATATTAATATAACCCTTACTGGCAGTTGCAGCACCGGTAAAGTCATACTACTACATGTGTAGTTGGAAGACAGGTTAATGGTCCAATAAATAATATATATTAGGTGCTGTACAGTGGAATAGTCGTTGTATTCTTCATAATTGCAGCCAATGTAATGATGTCACAGGAAACTTTACCTCCATATATAACCTAACCCCTGTGCCGTGCCTGGTGAGTGACATGGCTGTTTTAGGAAAGGTGATTGTGGCTCTGGTTTGGCATGGGTCCAAGGATGATCTCATCATCTCACAAAAGCCATAATGGTCGCTGGGCCGCGGCTTATCGTATAAAATACAGCTGAAGGTGACCAATCAAAAGTTAGATAAAATACTACCCACCCCGTGCATGACTAGGACTGTCACACAATAAACGGCTCTACATTGTGATCTGCTGCCTCCAGGTCAGATACAATCTTGTTAATGACTGTTCACCCCACCTAATATAAATACAAAGGTCACTGTGTGATAAGAAGAGCGCTGACAAACATCCAGCAGCTAATTCTATGTATAGCCTATAGCTGCATGTCATATGTATGGGCTCACAGCCATTTGTATTATGTATTCCCTGCACAAATGTCCGAATAAAAAAATCTGTGTGCAACACAGGTGGCCATACACGGTTCAATATTTTCAGTCAATCGACCAGGAACAACAACTTGTTCGTTTGATAAAAAGTTATCAAACTAAAAATCGATCTAAAGTTATTGGACATGTTGGTCAATTTTGATCGAATTGATAACCATCGAACTGGTGATCGAACATGTCAAATCATTCTATTTGATTGTTTTTGTTTGATCTAATAAATTCAAATGAAGCTATTTCCTGTAAAAAAAAAATAAAAAAATATCTAATGATATTTTTCGAGTATATCCGAACAAAATTTAATTCGATTGAACGAAAATAGACTGTATACATTTGAATTAAGCTCAATCAATATTCGATCAAAATATCGAACATCCTGATCGAATCTATCGTAAAGCAAAAATCTGTATGTGTGTGGCGAGCTTAAGGGTAGTGGGTCTGGAGTTGGTCAGTTTGCGATTGCCTCTTTTTTTCAACTTTTTATTAACTCCACCTTAATGGTTATATGGTGCCGAGGTTAAGTGGAACCCAAAGGTGCCTGGAGCCCTTTAGGATGGGTATACAGTAAGGGAATTGCCCCGCCAGCTGACTGGTAGAGATTCATTTGGATTGTGACTGTATCTGAGAAATCCAACCATTATACACATACACACATACACACACACACATACACACACACACACTGAAATATATGCAGGAATGTATCCATGAACAATCCGATTACATCCGATCTGAATTGTATTTAAGAAAACAAAGTTCAGAATGATGTACACCTCTGTGCCGTGGTTTAGGATTTCAATCGGAGAAACAATAGAATTGTTTAAAAGCAAAATTGACAGCAGAGATCTGCTATTGTGCTGGATCTTGGGGTGAACATGTATGTAATATTGGGACGTGCCATGATTCCTAACCTTGCCAACCAAGCAGTGGTCCATATAGGCGCAGAAGATGAGTAACGTAGGCAGCTGCTGTGAGTACTGGGAAATTTAGACTTGGTCAGTGTTCTCTTCCCATAGACCTACATTGGCCTCCCCAGAATGTTGTATGATGGAATACGACTTTATACACTTTCATGCAGGGCTGTGGAGTCGGAGTCGGAGACATTTTTGGGTCGTCGGAGTCGGCAAAAAATGGA
>CM070037.1:34750753-34767725 GCA_036250615.1 Ptychadena robeensis | reverse complement strand
AATCTAGACCAAATCTATGCCTGTCAACATGGTTTGATCGACCAAGATCCATCAAAATTTTCCAAAAAAAACATTATTTTCACAGAAGATGGTGCACAGATCTTATCTTTTTATTGTAGAAATTAGATGGCTAAAGCTGGTGTCTATGTACAAATACTGCAATCTGCAATGCTGCTCAGGGATAGTAAGTGTTGATTGAAGCTGTATTGTTATGCTATGTGTGCGCATTCGTAGCCCCAGTATGATGCCACCATGGACCACCATTCAGAATGATGTAAAGTATTGGCATTGCAGTAGCATGTGTGTTAGCACAACTCAATTAGTGTTCCTAGGCCCACATTTTTGGACCTGGCTGTGTGCATTCCCCCCTGTTCTGTATAACGGTACAATTAGGCATTAAAGTCTGTTATGTAGGTTTGAGTGATGGTAGCAGATAGAGCACATTTGACATCAATGGGATATGAAAGCTTCAGTATAAAAACATTGTATAAACCTTGATAATTCTAGTAATCGTCCTCTGAAACTCCCTGATACACATTCAGTCTGATCAGTCTTCAGATTCGATTGGTTGCTGGAATGATACATTGGCAGCTGATCTGCTTGTGTGTACACGGCCTTCTAGTCTGAATGTGAGACGACAAGGGTGACTGTTTGTTCCGGCCATAAAGTTTTTGTGGTCTGAACATTTGTTTGATTAGCTCGTGGAATGTGTTTGTGGAAACGTTATTTGTGGTGCAGATAAGATCTGTCTGGTTTGCAGAGTCCTTCATTCCTGCATTGAAATGTTTGGCCATATGTTTCCTAATCCTCCTGGAAGGACTTGCACGATAAAGTAAATATCATTACCGTTGCATATACAGTGGGGGTTAGATTTTAGAAAGTATGATTTTCATGTGCGCATTACACTCAGCAGATAGTCATACATGTGGGGCATGCGGTGCAGTGTGAATCATTGGTCTGCATTAACATAAATGTGACTAGGGCATAATTAAGTCCATATATGTATGTGTATTTGTGGGAGATTTAGCCTTACTTCCTGTTTCCAGTTTTAACCATGGACAAGCCACCAATCTAAGCCTTTACCTTCAATGGTTAGAGAGTCATTATGATGTTTGTATGAAGTCAACAGTACAGTGCAATGTAAATACTGTGTTTCCTCTGACCTCTGTACTACTGGAGTTACATAATAAAAAAAGCCTCGTTTAAATGTGAGTTTACACATGTAGATTTGTTAGCTCTCTTAAGCCCCCCATACACTTTTAAGGTTATGCTAGGCATACACATGCCGAGTAGGTCGGACAGACCTACTCCGATATTCACCGGAATGCAAACGTGATGACGTCATCACGTTAGCACCCCGGTGCATTATGGGGCCCCTTCAATCGGCTGGGCACCCTTTGTGTGCTGGCCATAAGCTGCAATGAAGACGCCGGCTTCATTGAAGCTTATGTCATCGGCTTGCATCGGCCAGAGAAGATCGGACATGTCCGTTCTCTGGCCGGCCGAGCTGTAGGGCACATGCCGATAAGCGGACGATTTTTAACCTGACGCCCGACGCCCGTCGGTAAGGTGAAAAAATCGGCCGCTTATCGGCATGTGTATGGCTAGCATAACTCCATACAATTTCAATTAGATCTACCAACAACTATGTGGTGCCGGGTCCTCCCTGATAGAATACATAGTGATTAGAAGGATTAGAAAGGTCTTCATATTACATGGTCTTGGTAGAAGAAAAGTTGATTGTACAGAAATTGTATGGTAAGATTGTAAGGTGTATGGGGGGCTTTAGACTCCACTGTCTGTTCCCATAGATGTAGCTTACTGCGTAGATTTGAAGGCATTGTAGCCTCGGACCAGCGGATCAGTGGCTCTGATAGGCTGTAAAGACAGCCCTGTTAAAAGCCCATTGCAGACAATGGGCGGCTTGTAGATTCCGTTAAAAACCCCTGCGTTGAACAGCCCATCAGAGCCATGGATCCGCTGGTCTGAGCCTTTGTTGTCTTCATATTGACGCAGCAAGCTACATCTATGGAAACACAAGAGAGGCTTCAGCGGATCGTTAGCGGACAGTAGAGCCTAAACCTAAGTCTGAATCCTGACCTCAAGCTGAAATGGGGGGTTATCTATATATTATGGGAGTGTCCCCACCCTACTGTAAACTAAAAGGTGTTCCCAGTGGTGTACTAAATAACTTATCCTCTAGTATATCGGATCACGTGTATTGGGAGATGCATACGTTTTTTACAGCATTTATCTTCTATGGACCCATAAACCCGGGAATGCTGTGCTTTTTAAACCGTGTTTTTAGAGACGCAAAGCGATTGCAGTTCTGGCACTTTTAGGTGCCTGGGAGGGGAACAAATTTTACTGGAACCTATTTTTAGCCTAATAATTGGTCAAGAACAATCGGTTGAATTAACACAGGAGCAAGGAAAAAACTCCATTGAGTCTAGACCTAAGGCACACAGCCATTGTGTATGAATGAAAAAGTAAGAAGAACCCATATACCCATCTACGCTGTCCCCATATACAGCATGGAAATATTTTTGTTACACAAAGTCACCATGTCCATATATATATATATATATATATATATATATATATATATATATATATATATATATATATATATATATATATATATATATATATATATATAACAAGATTTTGGCATAGATACAGTTTTTATTAAGTATAAACATATACGAATAGTCATTGGCACCCAATTCTTAATTTTAAGTGGGCAATGTATGTTTGGTATGTTTGGTAAGTATGGTTTGTAGGTTCTGAACATCTTCCTAAGGCAGCCAATTGCCTGGATGTTGGCTTCAGTAGTTGCAGTCACATAATGATAACTGTGAGGCAAGTCATGCAATTAGATGACACCCTGAGCTACTAATAACTTCTGGGTTATTGGTTTGGAAAGTATTCAAGGTCTTGCAGTCAGTGCAGTTTCTAATGCTGTAAATAGGGTAGAATTATTTTTATTATCATTTATTTATATAGCGCCAACATATTAAGCAGCGCTGTACAATACATTAGAGTGTAGATACAACACAATATAATACACACAGCACAGGTTCAGGTTATGAAAGGTGTAGGTGTAGAGGACCCTGCCCGATAGGGCTTACAATCTAATAGAATAATGTGAACTTATCAGTGTTACTAAAGTCATCACTTGTGCATGGCGTGGTACAGCTCACAGTGAGGAAAGCCTAAGAAATAAAGCAATATCCTCCGCCAGGAAGGCAGCGTGCGATTTTAATCTCTAATCTCGAACCCCTGACATGTTCAACAGGTCTTCTCCTCTATAAGAAATATGGTAACAGCCAGGTCTCAGGTTTGCACAAAAAACACCATGATCAGTATTTGTATAGCACAGAACATCAGAAAATAATAATTATATTAGTATATTTGGATCTGATGCAGTTTCTATCCTTTCTTTTCATTCTTTTAGAAAGCATAGACAACAACCCAATAATTGATCCAGTCACAGAAATGCTCACTGTACCCAGGCAACATTGCAATATAATACATCTCTACAATACATGTGCGATTCATCATGTCACGCCTGCACATAGACACCTGGTGATCCTGCCAGATCCATATTGTTTCATATAGTCTAAATTTACACGTCGTTTCCCGTACTTGCAGACTGTGTTCATTATATGTCTTATGAGGAAATCATCTAATGTACAAATTCCACCCTTTGTGTCACCATTTTATTTGTGAAATCCACCACTAGACGGTGCAATGAATGAATGTATTTAATTATGCTGCCAAACTCACAAGAGAGATGGTTACATGTCTGTAGAACTTTGTCTTCCAAACTACCCCTCCATCTTAAGTTCTGTGTTCACCTGCAAATGCCCAAAGGTAGGCAGATGGTGGATAAGTCACTTAGACCGCTCTGGGCATTGCCCCAGAAGTATCATGTTGGAAGTAAATCTCTCTGTATGGGTTAGATGGTATTTCCCACTATTAAAACATAAATCTGTCTTACAGGTGAATCCTGGTAGTAAAGCTGCTTTGGCTGACCTGTGTACCGGAGATGTAGTCATCGTCATTGATGGAGAGAACACAGATGGAATGACTCACTTAGAAGCACAGAACAAAATCAAGGGCTGTGAAGATGAATTGACTCTCACCATTACCAGGTAATTTTCTGAGAGCGAATATATGATCCCATTCAGTCACATTACATTTCAAACAGAACACAAGTAAAAACACGAATGTGTGCATTCCTGCGGCCTCCTCCCTCCTTACTCATGTAAGTGGAAGTGTGGACTGTCATTAGAGGGCTGCATTCAGAGGCATGGGACCAGGGAGGTAGAAAGGGAGACACGCCTGAGGATATATCCCTATAGGTTTCCTGTTTATACAGACCATGTGGATCATCCATTCCACTGCTAACAGATAAATGGCAATTTGCCTTTAATATTAAGGGAAGTATTCAGTTGTTTAATAAAAAAAAAAGTTTTTGGTTAAATCCCAGGTGCCCAACCTTAGGCCCGGGGGCCTTTTGGTCGTTCTTTGGCGGCCCCCCTCACTCCTCCACCTGCAGCCCCCAAAACCTGCACAAAACCACAATACTTACCATACTACAATGTTCCCTAATGCTTGAAGTATCATTTAAAACAAATTTTGTTATTTAAACATTAAAAATAATGTAATGTTTCTACAAGTCAGTATAGAGTGAAAATGCGGCCCTTTAGTGATGCTAAGGGCTGCATTTGTGGACATATTTTCGGAAGTTACAGGCCTACAACATAAAAAAATCTTGGTACAGAAATCTGGACCTCAGCAGTGCACTAGGTAGGTTAAATGAGAATATCAATATTTCCATACACACATCTGGATGAGATCCATACTGGCTCTGGACAGTGTATAGCCTGACGAAGCCTAATTGGTGAAATATGTACACTATATTGATTCTGGAAATGTGATTTGATATGTATTGATGGTTTCTGCAATATTGCAATTGTAAAAACATTTGCTTTTAGAACATTTCTGCATGTATGTTATCCACTATAATCAATTCAATAAAATTATTATACAAGATATCAGTTGAACCCATTAATCCGTTATTCCAAATTAAAGTCCCACCCAATATCCTTTGAACCTACTACAAATTAGGGATGGGAATAATGGATAATTGGGGCTTACGATTCAATCACTATATAGCTATAATTACATGAGAAGGGATGGGCTGTGGTAGAGAACTACTGAGTCTTCCCAAATTATAGGAACTCTCTAGTAAGTTTTCTGGAAAGGAAAAACACTGCAAGCAAGAGCTGTTATGCATGGCCTGCCAAGTAAATGTGTTTTACAAGACATGAGCAGGTCATGGCAGCAACTCTGCACTCTTTCTGTATTTAGTTACTAAGAGGTCTGTCATTGTATAAACAGTGGGGAGATTGGCTTTATTGGAGATTTAAGCTGCTATGAAATTAATTGGTATAATATTTCACTTATTAAACGGACACTCAAAAGACTAATTTATATAGCTGCCTATCTGACGCTCTTCAAATTACCAGGTGAATCACAGTGATTTACTACCATATTAATATATATTATTATTAGAAACCCTTAAGTATTACCAATTATAGCAGCTTAGCCAAATTGTTATAGGTGATTTAAAACCATGAAAACATTAGTTTAAAGCTAAACTTTACATTATCACTTTACTTTAAAGGCCAGGGGCATCCACATTTATTTGGCTTGTAAGCTACTTCAAAATGACGAGGTCAGAATGATCTACCAACAGTAAAATGCTCAAGCTAAACCAGATAAGCAAAAAAAGGTCCCTAGAGTTAATATAGGACTTTCAGTTAAATGATGTTAATACAGGCTTCAATGGCTCCAGCTCGGTGTTGATGCAGCTTGTGTTAGTAAAGCTGAGTTAAAAAAAAGGACAAGCTCAGGGATGACCCTCCCAATCTACTCTTGGTGGCTTTGCAATTGACCACTATTATAGGGGATGATGTCACCATTACCCCAGACCAGTGGCGCACAAGACACTGCGCAGAAAGAAGCTTCCAATACATATACACATACAGATATAACAATGCACATTGATTGACTTTAAAATCGATCGGTTTAGTCCGATCGAACGGGAAAATCGAAACGTGTATGGGGGGGTCTTAGTTTACTAGAATAAAAGTGGCCATACACAATTCTATTCATTTGACCTAAAAAATTAAGTCGATTGTTTATACATCATTTTGGAACAATCCACCAATAGTGATGGGAATGGAGAATTTGGAATGATTGATTGAGTAGTGATCGTACATATAAGTTTTATTGTTGATTGTACAAGTATCTGATGGGTTTTCTTGGTATATGGATGGATCTGTATCTACAAATTTCATAAGGCATGCACACAGGGCGCTGAAATGGAATCGTTTGGTTTTGAATCAATGTGGTGTAGTAGTACAATCCACAGATGATACATACGGTGCATCCGGAAAGTGTTCACAACCTATCACTTTTTCCACATTGTGTTATGTCCGTCTTATTCCAAAATGAATTCTACTCATTTCCTTTCCTCAGTATCCTGCACACAACACCCCACAATGTGCATGTGAAAATAGTTTACTTGACATTTTGTCAAATTTATTAAAAATAAAAAAACCTGCGAAATCGCATGTACATAAGTATTCACAGCCTGGGGTGGCAAAGGCCCCTATCACACAGCCAAGATGTCTAAGGAGTGGCTTCAGGACAACTCTGAATGTCCTTGAGTGGCCCAGCCAGAGCCCAGACTTGAATCTTATTGAACATCTCTGTAGAGATCTTAAAATGCACTGATGCTGATAGAGAATGAGAGGTTCTGCAAAGAGAAATGGGCGAAACTGGCCAAGGATAGGTGTGCCAAGCTTGTGACATCATATTCAAGAAGACCTGAGACTGTAATTGCTGCCAAAGCTGCATCGACAAAGTACTGAACAAAGGCTTTTAATACTTATGTACATGTGATTTTGCAGTTTTTATTATTTTTAATAAATTTGACAAAACGTCAAGTAAACTATTTTCACATGCACATTGTGGGGTGTTGTGTGCAGGATACTGAGGAAAGGAAATGAGTAGAATCCATTTTGGAATAAGACGGACCTAACACAATGTTGAAAAAGTGATGGGTATTTTTTGTTTTTTTTTAATAAGTTTGCCAAAATCTCAAGTAAACTTTTTTTCATGTTGTCATTATGCAATGTTGTGTGTAGAGTTGTGAGGAAAAAATAAATTTAATCGGTCTTGGAATAAGGCTGTAACATGTGGAAAAAGTAATGCGTTGTGAATACTTTCCGGATGCACTGTAATTGCAGAAGCGGATCGAATGTAAGCTCTATCAAGCAGAAGCTGATTTCTGTATGGCTAGCTTAAGCTTCTTTAACTATAACTGAAGTATATTCCCACCATTACCATTCTAAGATTTCTGCAGTATTTGTGGCCTATGACTAATCAGAGGAATATGCTGTGTACTCCACATATTTGTCCCATAATATTAGAGCACCCGGCTGTATCAGCCACATGAATACATTCCCTCTGCAGATTTGTGTATGTGCTGTTGTCGTTGTTGCTAGGATCACATACAATTGATAAACACTTTCTGTTATCCTGTGTTTGTTCTTGGGTTGTCACCGAATGAAGCAATAGAATTTAATTTATGAGTGTAACAAAGGTGTATCCATGAGCCGGGCAGAGAAATACAGGATCAGAAGCCGTACAATTCGAAGGACTTTACTGCTTAGTATTGTCATCCCTATAGAATATTAAACCAAACCAGTGCGCTTCATACATTGACCGAGGAAATGAACGTGCTGCATCAGTAGGGTAATGGCTTCTGTAAAGCTTTTTTAAATAAACATGAAAAAGAAAAAAATTCTCCCATGCAAGTAAGGGCTGGTGGGTTCATGTCTTTTTAGTAGGTAATAGATCCTTCTAGTGTTCAGTGGTGAATATTCAAATCCTACATGTTTACAAAGAAACAATGTACATGTGTATAATAATACCTGCCTGTCTACAAGCTCCTTTCCCAAAACTAGTCTCTCTTGTTTACGTTGCTTGAGCTTTTGGCTTTAAGCAGGGCACACACACGGCTTGACTTTTGTCCAAATAGAGGAAGCCTGACTGTCCGATATCGAGCCGCAAGCACTTCTGCGGCTGCCAGCCTGTCCAATCTTTGGTCCCTATCCAAAGTGGGAAGTGGAAGTTGAACTGTTCGGCCAAGCTCCTTCAAGCGGGAAGGCTGGATGGCTCAAGTTTTTAACAGATTTGAGCTTGTTTGTTTCTTGAATCTATTAAGAAATTGAGCCTTGTATGCCCAACATCATGGCTACTTTTCTGACACATGGCTGTCTTTTTCTGGCTCCCTTAATTGTTGATCATGTTAAGCAAATACTTTACAGTTTGTAACTTTTCTTGCCCATTGAAATGCTATTGACATGCTTTAAGTCAGCATATAGGGATAATGAATAATGGCTAAAAAAAAAACTGTAATTCTTACAAGAAAATGTAGAAAATGTAGCTTCAATCTTGCAGGAAAGCTTCCCCTTGTATGCCTCCATCTATGGCATATCTCCGGTGACAGGTCAGAGTGGTCTCCTTTCTTGACCTGGTCAAACAATACTATGTGTGTGAGCAAGCTGATTGGCAAGTTGATTACTTGTCTATGTAAATGCGCAACTACCACAACATTTAACCTCTAGATTCCTATCTGGTAATCTCCTCATTAGACTTAAGGTGGCCATACACGGTTCAATATTTCCCTTTGATCGTTTTTTTTTAATTGACTGTACAGAAATCGATTCCTGCCCACCTGGTAAGATGAACCAAAAGTAATTGAAAAATGATTGGACGTGTTGGTAAATTATAGTACATACTTGTTCTAGGTATTTTGATCAATTTACGATCTTATTATTGAGCGCATGCATAATACATTCGTGTTCTGAATAGTTTGCATTGCAAACATAATAAGCTTTAGCTCCATAGTACAATCCTGAATCGATCATAAACAAATCAATTATGCTGTGGTAGTACGACCAGTCGCTGTTCGGTGATTGAGGTTCGAATTACACAAGGCAATCAATCAAATGGGCATTCGATCGAGTGAGTAAAAGTTGACCGGTGTATGGCTAGCTCTACCCTGCTTGTCTCTTCCTGCATTCTCCTCCGCTTAGTCTGTGGGCCGGTACAGACTATTCTAGAGCTAGGTTACCCCACAGATGATGTGTTTTTTTTCTATGAGTCTGTGGGCAAGCCATGTGAACTAGGAGTCTTCTATATAGGATAGCAGGCAGAGAAGAGCATTAAGCTTCTTTCCCCATTACTAAATAGATCTTTTTTCTTTGGCAGAAGAGGAAGACTTTTTTTTTTCTCGTGGGATTTTTGGAAGCATGTGTTTATTTCTTGGCCAACGATGAACATTTTTCTTATAAATAAGTAGATCATTTTTTCTACATTCCAAAGTATCCTGTCATTTGTCATGTCCGCACTCTATCAGTATTTCTGTCCTACTAAACGGCAGTGTTAAGTCAGTCCATGTCTAAAGCTGGGAATAGATGGTACGATTTACTGTCTATTCCTTATCCGATTCTCTGCACTAGGAGCGGCGTGATGATGTCATCACGCCCACCCGCTAGTTCTGAGAATCGGAAGGCACTCTTAATGTGCAGCTCTTTACTTCGGCTGGGGTTAGCCGTCCCCAGCCAAACTAATGGGATCGGGCTAACATTTACCGTCCTGTCAGATAACTGTGCGATCTGAGAGGACGGCTGATTTAAGCCCAATCTGCATTGGTTGCTGCATCCAATTCCTGCACGACCCGATCCTTAAGGAATGCGGGAGTGCACACAGCATTGGATCGGGGATCGGATCGTGCAGGAATTGGACCGTGTATGCCCAAGTAATGGGAGCTGCTGATCACAGCATAATTTAGCAGAGATGATCAAAACTTGATCTGTGAGTCCAAGATGAACTCGCCAGATAATTCCAGCTGACTGGTACCAATCTACGGTTTAATATCTACAGGCTGGTGGTCTTCTCCTACTTCCAATGTTATAGACATGTACTGTATGTTTGAGCAGGAGTATGTGGGGCAGGGCTGCCGTCAGAAGTCATGGGGCCCGGTACAGCAAAAGTAAAAATAAAATCACCATCCTGATCTGATCGGCAGTCCTCTGAGCTGACCCGACGTGCTGCCTGATCGGCAGTCCTCTGCTCACTCTCACTGTGTTCCCGGACTGCCACTGTGTACAGTGTGCTGTCAGCAGTCCGGGAACGCAGTGAGAGTGAGCAGAGGGTGCTGTGAGCAGAGGACTGCCGATTTAGGCAGCACGTCTGGCCCCTTAGGCAGCACGTCGAGCCCCCCTAGCTGCCCGGGACAGGAGTCCCCTCTGTCCCCCCCCCCCCCTGACGATGGCCCTGTGTGGGGTAATATTATCCAAGTAGCTATAAAGTAAAGTTTTTTTTCTAGCCTTTAGTGCAGTGGTTCTCAAACGTCCTAATACTGCGATCCAGGAAGTGCTGCCGCGGAGTGTTACTCCTGGTATTGGAATGTGGAAGTGCTGAAGTGTCAATTCCAAGTTCCAAATACCAGAAGTGGCATTCCATGATGTTGTTTCTGGCACGATCAGAAGTGGGTGCTACTCTCCCTCCGAACTTCCCACCCCACCAATGGGCAGCAATTCTGATGCTTTCAGTGAACCCGTCCCTGTGAAATGGTCATTCCACCCCTTAGGGCCGGGGTCCTCAATAGGCGGACCCCGGTCCGGATCCGGACCCAAATAGGGTCACATGTGGACCCCCGACCGCCGCTTGCCCCCGGCTCATTCCTCTCCTCCTGCCGATGCTTTGAAGCGAAGGAGAGGAGCTGAATTCTGTGTGCTGTGCTTCCTGTAGCTCCTCCCACAGATACGTCCTCCCCAGCCAATCATATGCAGGACAGGACACACCCTCTAGCTCTCTATGCTGTAGAAAGGAAGCTAAATAAACCTGTATTACATACTAAATTTGAACATTCATAGCAGGAAAACCATTAACAGTATAATCATGAAACTTTCAGGATCAGTAATGCTCTCCTCCTACTACTTACACCCCGAGTTTCACCCCTCTAGCTAGATTTATACATTAAATTTCAGCTAAAATACAGCTTCCCTATGAGCATTAAGCACTACTCTGCTGCATCCTAATTTGAACACATACATCTTTGAAACTCTGCATGGTAGAACCTTGACATTTTGTGGGTTACCAGTTAACCCCTGAAACTACATCCATGCAAATTTTCAGGTCCCTGAGCACAATTCTTCCTACTTAAAAGCCCCCAATCAAATATTGCTTGGATGGAGTCTCATTTTTCAGATTTGCTTTTTTTTTCAGTTGTTATTGGTAAACGCATACAATTTATGTCACTTGGATAAGCGCAGGGAGCCATTAATAGCTATGAAAGGTTGCAGATAGTGGTGCCACATTGTAAATTACTAATCCAAAAAGGGTGTTGGAGCATCTTGGGGTTGAAAGTCAGGGAGTAGGCATATGTAAAGCCCTTCATGTCTACTAAAATCCCTGTGTTGAACAAATAGATTTTGTTGAAATGCTCAACTGTGATGGGGCAATAAGCGGATCCTATAGCGGATGTGGAGTCAAACAGGCCTAAGTGTAAAATCTGACTACTGAGGTATGAGATCTGGGGGTTCAAACATTACTGGGGGTTACATTTGACCCAAAAGCCAGTTGGTGACGTGTGGATGGAGACAGCCAATCGGAGGCTCAATTAGGAACAGGGAGGTCCATCTGCAGCAGAATCTACCATGCCGGAGGCTGACACAGAGGACAGTGAGGGAGACCACCCTACATATGGGGTGAGTACCAAACACAATCTCCTGGTACTCATCTGAGGAGCTCCCTAAAAAGTTATTTGCACCCCTAGATAGGCATTATCTGGAGGCCTCAGGTCGGGGAGAAAGGGAGTGCTAGTGGTAGGGGGCCCTGAAAAATTACCTAGTATGGGGCCCCGAAATTTCTGATGGCGGCCCTGCACAGGAAGGTTAATAAAAGCTTGAATTTATATCAATATTTCCTAAAGAAAGCATTGTGAGCAGAGAAAATGGCCATCCCAGGGCTCCTCAGATCCTCCTACCCCTTTCACCCTCTACTGACCCCTCAATATATACTTGTGAGGTGCCCCTTGTCTAGTAATTAAATACATATGTTTGATACTGTGTCCTGTATAGACGATAGGGAGAATATTTATATAAACTCGAGTACGTCAGCCTTCTGTCCGGCAGACTGGGTCAGCGCCATGAAAACTGCCGATCCGCCGGCAGTGCACGGTAAAATTCCAAACTCCGGACCTCAGACTGAATGAAAATTTGGTAAGTGGACCTTTCAAATTTATATTTGAGTAGCCCTGCTCTAGGGGGTCCCGACCCACAGGTTGAGAACCACTGCTTTAGTGTATATTGAGATGGTATTGACAAAGTTAGCTTTCCATTAGGAATGTTCTTCTAAAAAGTAGTTAAACTCATAAAGTTCCTCTGCTGCTTGCAAGAAAAGTAAAGACCTTAAGTGGATAATGTGCTCAGATCTCGCTGATAAAACAAGTTGCGTTGAATTTACCACCTCTCCTGGAGACACCACCCCATGCCTGAGGCCCTCACAGATTAAGTTTCCCCAGGTCTCCATATTTAGAAAACATTAAAAGGGGATTTTTTATGCCACTCCTTGTGCCCACTATCCCTGTGTGCTGCTCAATAATCAGTAACATCCTAGCGTAATGGAAATCATGCATAATAAATTTTTGTGCAAGTAAATATACTAACAGACCAAATATAGTGGACATGGAAAAAAACAGGATTTAAAATTGTAGTATTTAACAAGTACATTTAAATAAGAATACATTGCTTATATAATGATTATATCATATATATATATATATATAATGAATATCTTCCATCGCATAGCTAGCAGGAAGCAAGATTCCTGCAAAATCGGGCGCTCCCTGAAGCATCGGGAAACTTTGGTTGTGTAATTACAATGAACATAATAGAATTTGAGATGGGGCATCCTCTTTCCTATGCCAAAAGCTGGGTTTTTTTTGTCACATAACTTAGGCTGCCAATTAGCATTGAGCTTTCTGTCAATCTGACTATATTTTTGGTGTGATGGGGAAGGGATAAGTAACCCTGATTAGGCTCTCAGGATGATGTACAAACTTAAGGTCAACCAGGTCTCTTCAGTCTTCACTTTGCTTTCCAGTGGCCTGGTCCACCCCTTGTTTGAAAGCTGATTTCTCTGGTTTGAGCCATGTGCTGCAAAGGTGTACCAACTGAATGGCCATGTATTGCATGTGGCCATGCCTGAGCTTCTTCTCATTATATACCAATAATATCTGCTAATAGGAAGGAAGTACTGGTAGATTTTGGCTTTATTACCAGACATTGACTGTCTTTGTGTTCTTTTTTAGGTCTGATTCTAAGATTTGGTCACCCCTTGTAGCTGAAGATTGCAAAGCACATCCATATAAAATGAACCTGGCATCTAATCCTCAGGTAAACTTATGTTATTCACATATTCTGTTATTTGTCTAAACGATGATGTGATGGTAGATTTCAGTATCATCACAACCTATGAGGTGTCCAACTACAAAAGTACATTTCCAAGAAGTGTTCTTAAATTAGGTTTGTCATTTTTAGGTCATGTTTGACAACCATATTGCTCTGTATAAAATCAGTTATGTCCACCTGAGTAAGTAGTCCTAAAAATCACCTTGAATTGTTGAAAAAAAAGAGTACAGTGCTACAGATGGAGCACTTTCGGTACTATAATACATCATAATAAGCTGTAAAGTTTAACCCTCTCTTGCCATAGCAATCAGCTGCATGTGACCATTTATAGCCAATCACAAGTGTGTATTGCATGTTGAAAGTCACTTGTGGATGGGGTAGAAGATGCGTGAGCATGTGCTTTAACAAATAAATGGAAATTCAAACCTAGAAAAGAAAGAGACTAGACCCTTCTATGTCAGCTTTTATCTAGGAAATGAAGTTTCTAGTTTCATTATATTTGCATTTACTTAATAAAAAGGAAAGTAACCTATTAAATAGGCCACAACATGTCCAATAAAATCTTCTCTACTGCAAAGCATGATCATACTTTCTGGCTGCTGTTTTCATGTTCTTCTTTCTCTCTTTATATTTAGTACAGCTACAGTCTAAACATAAGAGCCCAGAAAATGTTTGTGGCTAACTAAACAATATCTCACATTAAGAATGTACCTCAAATATGCTAACTATTTTCGCACAACATAATATTGTCATGTAGGAGTGGAAAATGATTCCAATGTAAAGCTTTAGTGAACTCCATGCCGAAGAGATTTAACCTCTCTGGAGCATACCTGTCAACCCTCCTGTTTTGGCATGGAAAGTCATGTTTTTTATGTGGCCAAATCCCGATTTCAACAATTCCCAGATTTTTTAAATCCCTGTTATTTAGCAGGGTGAGGGCGGTACGCTCCCTGCAAATGTCCTACCCCACTCAGTATCAGCACAACCGCGACATTAGAAAGAGTAACCCCCCGTTTCCCTGGCTCTGCCGATATCTGACAGCAGCATGATGACGTCATCACGCTGCTGCAGGAAACATCGGACGGCTCCAATATCGAGCCGTCTGTTCCCTGCTTTAGGCTTGGTGACAGAAGTAGAACCAAGGTGTTGGCCCCTGGAATGGCAAGCAGTGGTACCTAAACTTTATCTCTGAAATTGGTTGTCATCTGTCAGTCTGATATTTTATCTTCACTTCAACAGATTAGGAATTCTGATACTAATGTGTTTCCTGCATGTTTGTTATTGAGATACAAAATAGTAAAAAATAGCAGACTAATGACTCAAGACTAAGCACGATCAATTCACGTCATATGGCACACATACTCTGTAGTTTGATTGCATACTATTCATGTGAAATACTTAGAGCTCCAGTCAGATACTAGTACGATCCATTAAAATCTAGCAATATGTCCTATCACTTTTCAAACGATTTTATCTTTGATTTTAATCACTTTTGGTGGACCGCCGTACCAGGTGTGCTGAGAACCAGCATACAGTGAATGATGACAGAATCTCCATGCTAAAATACCGTATTACCCGGAGTAGGATCTGCAGAACCAATAAAACCATTACACATCCAAGCACATTAAGGTGCCCATACACAGTTAAATATTTCCGTTGGATTGATTGTCTTAAAAAATCGTGCGCTTTAAGTCAATCCAATGGAAATATTTAACCGTGTATGGGCACCTTAATGTGCATGATTGGTGTAATGTTGTTTTTATCACCGGGTAATACTGTATTTTAGCATGGAGATTCTGTCGTCATATACTGTATGCTGGTTCTCAGTGAGTGGTTTGGACAGGTAGGCAGCATGCACACACCTGCCCCTCTGTTTAAGTGACTGCACATAGTGTCCGTGGATGCCCAAAAAGAAACCTGGGGTCACCAAGTCGCGTCTTCCCAGCTGCTGTGCTTTTATGGCGTCCGGGCACTGGGAAGGTGGTGTTTCCAGATGCCTGTGAGAATGGTCCCTAATAAAGATGAAGGGTCAGAATGCCACCCTGGTAGGTCTCAGGACATGATGTGAACCAGGATGAATTTCCTTTCCATTGCAAATTTTCAAAAGTCCTCCTTGGTACTTTGGCTTCATTCCCTATGGATTGGAATAGCTTGTGTGGGCAGATATGGCGCATAGTGATGGCTTTGGAGACCGAGCATACAATGTGTTGCCGTCATGCTGGTTTATGGTGGGAATAATGTAGCCTTTCTATAGAACAGTGTAGGCAATACTACATTTTTATCTCATTATTTTCTTTACTGTCATTATTTTATCTCATACTGACACATGGGAAATAGATTGTTCCTCTCTTGTGATGTAATCCAGTTTGTATCCAGTTACATATTATTTACATTACCTCTTCCAAGCCTGAACTCTCTCTGGTGTGATCATTTGGGCCATTTCAGGATAGGCTTGACTGATGAAGCTATCTAAGGCCATATGGAAATGATCTCTTTGAACTTTTACCACTAAACAAGCATACAAGCAAATATATTTTACAGCTTATTTATAAATTACAAATGAAATAGGAAACTGATTATTTTAGGGGACGGGAGGTGGAGTAGGGGTATATGAGTTCAGGGCCAACCCAAAATAGAAGCAATATGGTTACTTAAGGTGAGAATTTTCGTTCGATAGATTCAAAAAGATAGATTTTTTTTAATCGTTTGAATGAAAATCTAAAACCAAACAAAGGTTTTGTTCGACCTTCATTCTATAATTTTTCAATAAAGCTATTTTTCAAAATCAAACATATTTTCATTCGAGAACAGTTGAATGAAATTTAATTTGGTCAAACGAAAGTACAGTGTATACATTCGATGTAGGCATAAACGATATTCAATCAAAATATCGAACATTCTGATCGAATCTATCATCGATTATGCAGAAATCTATATGTATATTCCTACCTTTTAATTTCATTACTACCATAGTTTTCTATAGTTCCAATGTTTCTCAAACTACATATCATTAGATTTTTGAAGAAGAAATTGCTTCATTCAAGTTTATTAGCTCGAACAAAAATTATCGAATGAAATGATGGTAAATTTTCATCTACCTTGTAAAAGACTAATGTAAATTGAACATACCAACATGTTCAATCAGCTTGGGAAAGATTTTTTGTTTGATATCATTCACTTTTGTTCGATGTTGGTTGAACGAAATTATTGTTCGGTTTAGGATTTTTGTTCAAAGGATTAAAAAAATGTATCTTTTTGAGTCTTTCGACCGAAAAAATAGACCTGTGTATTTTCACTTTTTTTTTTTAATTCAAAGTTTTATTGAAATTTTTCAAAACAGAACATATAATCAAACACACAAGGAAATGCGTACGTAACATACGTACCAACAAAGCATGTTGGGGGGGGGG
>CM070037.1:34720663-34750653 GCA_036250615.1 Ptychadena robeensis | reverse complement strand
GGGGGGGGGGGAGGGTTTAGTGTGGAAGTATTCTCACATTTAGACGTAGGTTGGCTGCAAATCGAATACGCCCACCTTAAATTCACCAATGAATTGGCCCAGAAATCCATCCACCAGTGTCCCCATCCAAACAAAGTAAATGCCGGCACACAAAGGGCGCACAGCCAACATGACATGATGACATCATCGCGCACGTTCGATCTGCTGTGAAATTGGCAGATTCGAAGAGTCTATGCCCAGCTTTAGCATTGGATAGTGATTAGGTACTTGATGGCTACCAATAGACATAGCATTCTAACTTGATTGGATTAAAAGCATGGAAATATTATGGGCATCCTTATTATGCGCATTATAGCCAAGATCTCCATTTTTCTGGCCATGTGTTACCAGTTAGGATGATTGTCCAACAGCAAATTAAACAAAAATGAAAATACTTTTATTTAGTACAGTAAAGGGGTGGCATCAATTTTTTTTTATCGACCATTTATATTATTTTGAGTTAATTGCAAAGCCCCTGAACATGGTATCACCACCAAACTTGCTGGAGATGTAGAGAAGGGTTGGGGATATACTACAAAAAAGTATTGTTCTAACACAAATAGTTGTTGCATAAATGAAGTTCAAAGTCAAGTCAAATTTTAATTAAAAAAAAAAAAAATTTGATTTTGAACTTAATTTATGCAAAAACTACATGTCCTAGAGCTAAAAAAAAAATTAAATGTTTCCACAACCCTTTTTTACATCTCCAGCAATTTTGGTGATTGTATAATTTTCAGAGCTTTGCAATCAGCTCACAAAGTTAGCTGAGCAAAGTTTAAAAAATTCGACCATCTCTAGTCAAGGACCATATTCTTTCCAACAGAAATGCACAGAAAAGATAAACAGATGTTTAGATTTCAACCCAATCTATCAAAAATTGGTATTGTTTTGCCTAGAGATGGGCTTTAAACTAAAGCGATTTTCCCATTCAATCGCCTTAAAAAAAACGATTGTTTTTAAAGCAATAGATTCCTTTCCATCGAAGTACCGGAGTACCATCGGATGTAAATAGTTTGTAATACCCAGAAAGCCTGTCGGATACTTTTACCAACATATCCGATCGCTTCATCGTTGTAGCTAAAAAGGAATTGATTTTAAAATGATCGGCTTAAAACTATTGTCAATGAAAGAGAAAAGTCGAACCATGTTTGCCCACCTTAGCCCTGTAACTGATTTGGTCAGAGATTTACAAATACCTTACCAAGGCCAATATACCGAAATATAACAGTGCCTGCAAATGCTTCTTCATACCTGGATAGAACCGGGAATGGACATGTCCGTAAATCCTGGTTGATCATGGAGGCAGAGCCAAGATCAGGGATCCCCCCCACTGTGCAGAGCATTCTGTGCTCGGCTCTGCCCCCTTGTCTGTGTATCTGCCTATCAGCTGAGAAACAAGCAAGGGGGTGGAGCCAAACACGGACATCTCTGCACAGTGTGGGGTAGTCTCCCTCCTCTGGATCTGTCCTGTGTTTAGATCCCCACTCTGCAGAGTGCTGCTCAATGGGAACCCTGGTCCAGGTGCACACAGGCTCGGGGTCTCCATCGAACGGGAATGGATGTGCACATCGATTCCCGCTCGATCGACACGCGATCATGCACAGCGTGGTGCTGTCACCATGCTGTGATGGATTGCGGGTGGATCCCATGGGTAACGCCCCGTGTATGCCTAGTTTTAGGCTAGTCTTTACTGCATCAAAACTCCTAGATGCTTTTCAGTAGACATGCAACCACAGGCGCATCAGTCTCATCCCATATAATAAATAACTCCAGCCCAAGTTAAAAAATGAGAGTTTCTGCATAAAAATGATCTTGCGAAACTAACTAATGTCATAAAACAAGAGAGCAGTAGCTGATATTCGGGCAGAAGGTGGTTTGGCGGTATGGATGAGGTCAGTCACTTTGGTGTGTGTGCAATATTATGATTGTGTTGATCTGCTCCCGTAGAGACATGATGTAATCACACGGGTGTGTCATTCAACACTAGGTGTGATAAGAATGAAATAACAGACACAAGATCTAACAGGACTATTGTTTCATGTGCTGGAGCCAGCGTAACCTCATTGCTCTGGAATGTCAGAGGTTTCCGCGTCCTGTAGGGAAATCACAGTCCTGTTCTTTTTAGTAACTTCGAAATTGATCTTCAAATAAAGTCCTCTTGTTGCAGGATATTTTTATGCAGCGATGCTATATAAAGTAACAGGTTATTCACCTTGAGGCATAAAGGCCACGTTATCATGAGCTATACTGTACATGCATGTTTGACATTTGGTTATCTCCAAGGCTTGTTCGGTTTCTGATATGCTATGCCAGCCACACATGGTGATTTGGCACAGACACTATATGTTATGATACCCGTCATGTTTTCCATCACTGAATGAGGGAAACCTACCAGAAGTGACGCCACTTCCGGTATTTGGAATGTAGAACTTCTCACATCATCTGCCCAAGTGGGGTGGGAAAGTAGGAAGTAGAGTAACGCCCTCTCCCTCCTAAGTTACCCCGATTTCAAAATCGCAGGAAAAAAACATGACTTTCTCTGCCAAACGGGATATGACAGGTATGTTATAGTCCTTTTATTATATATAATATATACTATTCTGTGAACTTGAAGGGACCTATGTTCAGCATCCTGTCTGCTCTAATTGGGATGATGGTGTATAGTTACAATGTACTACCATTGACCAGTGAGAGCTATCAATTGTGTTGGTGTTATGGCCCAATCCATCAGCACCATCCCTAGCTACCTAGTAAATAGTGGGGTGTCCCATTGCTTTTTTTTAAGGGATAACTCTTGTTTGCTTATTGACCTTGATGAAGAAAGAATGGACTACATTCCTTATGTTTGAATGATATATGAATTGAGAAAAGATTTACAATTTAGTGAGGTTGTGGTTTGAAATGGCCCACATAACAGGACAGGGACATGGACACCCAATAAAGCTGATAGGGTCTATATGTAAAATAAAATCTTTTTGACTGCAGTTGGGCTTTTTACAGACTATGCCTCTTCTGTTCTGTTCACAATTTTAATGACCATGTTGGATGATATGATTCTGTATTGCATGAGTTTTGGCTGTGTTGTCACTTCACGCATGCATGTTAGTCACTTCTGATTTTTCTTTCTGCTCCCCTTCTGCATGCAGGAAGTAAAACAAATAGGAAGCACACACAATCGAATCGCTATGCCATTCACTGCCGCCTCCGCTTCCAGCACCCCCAAAGTGATCACTGCCCAGTACAACAACCCAGCTGGCCTCTATTCCTCTGAAAACATCCAAAGCTTCAATAACACTTTGGAGACCAAATCATCCAATGGTGCTCCAGTGCCCAGCAACGAGTAAGTATCCTTTATCTGGCATGTTCTCTTGATGGTCATTTTAATATGTGGGTACCATATAATCTATACTATTCTGTGAACTTGGATGGGCCTATGTTCAGCATCCTGTCTGCTCTAATGGGGATGATGACTTACACACTTTTTTTGTCTTTACCATTGACCACTCGAATATTGACTGGGTACCAGTATGCTCATTATCCTAGACCGCGCATTCCTTATACAATATAGCAAATGTTTTGCATTACGTGGCTTTATCAAATGTAGACATTGGTAATAAAGCCTGAACAAAACCATTCTCCGTTAGGAAGGGACGTGTCAGGATAGTAATATTAGAGTTGCAATAGATTTTAAAGCTTATAAAACCCTATATAACGGAATGTAATACAGTATACTGCACTTTGCAAGACCATAGATGAGTATTCCCATAGAAATAAGACTTCAAACATGTATTCCTTTCCTGTTTTCTCACAATGTCTTCCTTTGTCCACCTCCATCATAGCATGGTGAATTGATGAGACCCAGAGTGCACAAGATAGTGATCAGCGGATCATTTAATAAGTCTGGTTATTACGGTTCTGAGCCAAAAGGATTACCGCATTTTTCGTACTATAATATCAAAATTGGGGGGGGGGGGGGGGGGGGGGAATAGAGAGAAAGTGCCTGCTTATTATGGTCCGAGTGCTGCAATCACTCTGCAGCTTCCACAGGCACAGCCAGAGAGGAAGAGGAGATCTGCAGCTGTGTTGGTGTTAAGGTGTTGAACCACATGAGTGCCGTTGCATAATGGGACAGTGTTTCTTTGAAGGGACAGGTGGTTAGACGTGGTATTTTCCTTTTCTTTTTTTTGTTGTTTAACCATATGTTTTCTTTCCATCCACATGCCTTCTACAGATCAACTGATGGGAAAACTAACAGTATGTTTTTTCATTTACCAGAGACCTGTCAAATTTCAGCGTGCTTTCAGTATGACTTACCAGCCACTAAAATCACCATCAGGCTCCATCAGGTGCTTTCTCCTTTATTGGTCTGCTCATAGTGCCGGCAGCAGAGAGCCATATGCTTCATTATGTCAGAAGTATTCATCAGATACTACAGACTTCTGACCTGTATCAGAAAATAGCTTCTCTATATATAAGCTAGCAGTATTCCTTTTTAGGACTAATGCATTATTAATATTATTTTAAGTTGCCACAACTATAATACTTTATAATTTATAGAATTTATACGACTTAATATACTGTTAAGATAGGATTTTAGAAAATATATATAAATTGGCACTTAATGTTGCAAAGCTGTCATTTTAGAAATTCAGTTGCCAATTGCCGCAGTAACTAATCATATTTTTCTTTTTTCTGTTTCTAATCCTTCATAATTATCCTTTGACCCTTAGTCCGATCTCTCCCTCTGCAATGTTTAAAGCTCCCATGGCTGCTGTGTATAACCCTCTTCAGTCATGTACGGCCCCTGGCACCTTACAAAGGAGGCACAGCACCTCTTCAATCCCAACTCAAGTGCGAGTGGGCCCTGAAGAGTTAAAACAAGCTGCACAGATCTGTCCCAACAGCCCAGTGGAGGTGGATATTCCTGGACTAAAAGTCATGCACAACCAGTTTAACTCCCCTTTACAGCTCTATTCCCAAGAAAACATTATGGACACTTTGCAGGGCCAGATCTCTTCTATTAACCCGACTTATTCCAGGTAACCTTGCCTGCGTGCACACAAAAAAGGCACGGTGCATGCTTACTGGACTGTCACGGCTTGCTTTGCACCTGGCATCTCACGTTTGTGCTTGTGTTCTCATTGCACCCACTATGCGCAAATAATTCTGCCTATACTTTTGAAATGTAGCTGTATAATGCATCAGTCACAAATGCGTTCATATTATTCATCAGTCTATATGTTCAACACCAATGGATGGCTGTAAGACAATACCGTTGTTGTTTTTTATGACTTGGAAAATTATTTAATATAACGTATGCTTGTAATTTTTTTTTTCATCTGGCTGTATTGAGATAACCTATGTTCTTCTAGAATTGTATTGGAGACTTTGTAGGATACTTTTTTATTATTATTTAAGTTATACAGACAAACAAAAATATATATCAAACATAGTATTATAGACACATATACAGTGAAGAAGTTTTAGTAGCAAAGTCCAATGGACCCGCCTTGAAGACTTTGGATTACTCACATGGAAAGTGAGGTTTGATTAATAATTTCTCACCACCCCATACCACTTCCTCTATTGAGATGCTTCAAAAAGCAGAGAGTGGGTCAGTAGGGAGCAGTTGTGCACTGCCCACCCATCAAAACAAGCATGATGGTGGCAACTGGTGGGTGATGAGAAGCAACTGCCCATGTGAAAGCATGGCTTCTTCTACATGCTGCTGGTGGTGGTGGTGGTTGGAGCTGTTCTAAAAAGAAGAAAGTAAAAACTGTTCTGAATGAACCCTTAGACATACAGTAAATACATTCTAGCTGCATCAAAACAAAACGTGTTTAATCAGATTAGTTCTAACATTTAGTCATTCTGGTGTAGCGATCTGCCTGCCATCAGCTTAAGTTTGGGGCCTTTGTTATCTGTGGGATGCAATGCAGACCGATAAGACCTTTAGCTCTGCAATTGATCTCCGCAGGTGTAGAGCAGGGTACAGACGTGGAGATATGGGTCAATCGAGCGGGACAAATCAATCCCACTCAAAAACATGACCGTTAATACATCGATGTTCAATCCTTTGCCTGGGTCTCCAGCTCGGCTGAGGAGGAGGAGCCAGGGAGAGACAGTTCTGCTCTCCCCAACTCCTCTGATATCTGACAGCAGCGCGATGACGTCATCACGCTGCTGCAGGGTACATCTGTGCCTGCTTATAGCTAACCATACGCGGTTTGATGTTTCTATTCAATCTACTTAAAACTACTAAAAAAGTCATTTGTACAGAAAACAATTCCCGCACACCCGGTAGATCAACCAAAAGTGATTAAAATAGAACAAAAGATTGAGTGAAAATTGATCGGACATGTTGGTGAATTTTGCTCAATCGTACAAGTATCTGTCGGGTCTTCTAGGTATTTTGATACTACGCATGCCCTCCTCCCCATTGCAGCTACTGACCAGCTTAGTTATGGCTGATTAAGGAAAGCACATTTCGTCTGATGTACCTGGGATGCATTAAGATGATTTAATCTGATGGCTTATATGGGATTTAAAGTAAACCATTGAAAACAATGTTGTTGGTAAGTATGTTTTAGGACCAGGTATTGAATATTGGATATTCATTGTGTTTTTAAATGGACATCTTTACAGACCTCACTGGAAACAGATTGTACTTCTGCCCAATGGTGTTTACCGCTGAATATAATGTCTAGTGTCAAGTTGTATCAAAAATGTGTTTATCCTTTTATCTCATTCAGTGTAGAACGGCCTCAACAACCTCCGCCAGCACTGAACATTGAAAAGGACTCGGAGGTATACAAGATGCTACAGGAGAACCAGGAATCAAATGAACCCCCAAGACAGTCGGCCTCCTTCTTAGTACTGCAGGATATATTGGAGGGTGATGAGAAAGGCAAGTAAGAAATCTTAGTAAGAGCCATTCTGAGAAAAGTAATTAAAATTGTTCCCTGATAACAGGCATGATATGTTAATTTACTGTACCAATGCTTTTTAATCTAAAGGTATAGTACAGGGGTGGTCAAGACATTGATAATGGTAGATAAGGCCCTGGGATTTTTTTTGCTCATCTATAAATAATACTGTGTGTGTGTATATAGATAAATAAATATGGTATAGCTCTCCAACCAAAAGAAAGTCAATATGTTGAGGGACAACTATTTTATTTAAAAAGAATTCAACATTACACATAAACACACATTACACATAAACAACGAGTAAAAAAAGTGGGGGAAGGAAAAATCTCGTGTTACGGTGGGAATCGCATGTTATAGATAACAGTGGATAAGGTGATGTAGGTAGACATGCTTGAATAAGGAGAAGCGCTGGGATGAAAGTGGAGAAAACTTTCCTAATCTTTCTGTTTGAGCTACTGATTTTTAGTGATTGCACTCGGTAGAGTAAAGCAGGGTACAGACGTGGAGATATGGGTCAAATCAATGGCCGTTTCAAGCGCCATGCCTCGTGACCCATATCTGCCCCTTGCGCTGTTTTCGAGCAGGGCAAATAAATCCTGCTCGAAAAACAGCCTTATCAGACATGCCCGTTAATACGGCGATGTCCGATGCTTTGTCTGGATCTCCAGGCAAAGCTCGGCTGAGGAGGAGGAGCTGGGGAAAGGCAGTTCTGCTCTCCCCAGCTTCTTCGATATCTGACAGCAGCAGTAATTGGGTTGTTGGTAGTACAAGTTGTATTTAGTGGAAGGGGGACAACTTGGTTACATAAGGGATGTGAGGAATAGGAAATAAAGAGAATGATATCTAATTAATATATATATATATATATAAATATATATATATATATATATATATATATGCGGTGGCAGGGGGGCGGGGGGTTTGGGGTAGGTAGGTGGGGGAAACGATGTGGTGGGTCTAGGGCAGTGGTTCCCAAACTTTCCTTGCAGGGCCCCCCTTTTCTATTTAGGAGCATTATTAAGCCCCCCTTTCTATTCCAACACAGGTTAAGAATGAGGGCCAGCACCCCCCTGGGATATGTAATATGTAATAAACTACTCTGCAGTCGCTATATTGGTAAACTGCTATTGTCTTGTTTGGTGCACTTGTAATTTTGTGCAGATAGTTGTCCATTTTAATTTCAGGTGAACTTGTCCAGCTCATCTCATTTCTATGAAATGTTTATTTAAATTTTAGGTAAGTCCACTGACTAAGAGAGAATTAGGTGACTGTTTTTATAAATCTTTTTTATAAGTCCAAGGAATTATAAATCCAGTGTTTGCTAGGGAGGTTCGATATCCTAAGGTGCCTCATTGGATCATTTCCACCAGTTACCCTTGTCGTAACCCTAACCTACTGATTCCCTGGCATTGTGAGATGGGACTAGACTATTCAGTATGGGAGTTGTTAAAGAAAGTGAGTGCAGTGTAGTGTAGTGTTCTTGGTTTCCATGGTATGTACGTTGGAAAGATGAGGTCACTACGGATCTTCCTGTTTTCCTGTGGGAAATGGAACAATACTTTATCCTATCTTTTATGAGATTGCTGCAAGTAACGCTCACCTAATGTGTTTTTAGCTTGGGGTTTGGGAACAGTCCTACAAAATCAAATGTTCAGATCAGGTGATTAAATGATACAGTATCCTCCCTCTGACCTTTAAGCTGGGAATACACAGCTCAATTTGGTAACAGATTCGAACACAATCAAGCTCTGTGCGCGTTCATGGCACTTGATTGTGCTTGCATCTTCTGAAACATTGAGCCCTGTGTGCCCTTATTTGAGGGGGATCAATCAATCCCACAACATGTTGGAAAACCTTGTTCGATTTCCATTACTCGGACTGGCTGGAAGCCGTAGAAGTGTTGTGGCTCGATATTGTGCCAGCTCATTCGCACGCCATCGCGCCTCGGACGGGCTACCTGGATCTGTCGTAAAATCGAACCTTACATTCTCCTATTAGTGAAATATATGCCGGCACCAGTCACTTTCCTCCTGTGTACTTTCTGCTACTTGAGACACTTTCTACTGACGGTAAGCAAATAGAAAAGCTCTTTGGCTTCATCTGTGTATACAGAGAAAAGTCCAGTCTCGGTGGCACGCTGCAGTGTCTATATGTGGACAAGAGCACATGTATAAAGGTTATTTATTAACTCGTCTATAGGAGGGGAAGAAAAGCGATTGTTATATATAGTTCAAGGCAGCTCATGAAAATGAGAAATGTAGTTACCAGGTTTTTTTTTACTTTGTCTACAACACACAATGAAAAGTATCTAGACATTACAAGTAAAAATAACGGCTACTTATGTACAAATGCCAGATAGAGACCCAGCTAGATAAGCTCAGATGAGAACGAAGGGTCTTTTTTTTTTTTTTTTTTTTTTTTTTTTTACACTGGTAAAGGTCATGGCACTGGTAACTCTGGGTCCATTACCGGAAAGTGTTTTGCACTACGCTGTGGTTGCGTCAATTGTATGGTGCCTGCATGCTGCACATGCAGGGCATGTGTGAAAGGTACACAGGTTTCCTATGGTAACCTTCTGTTAACGCTAGCCGCACTGCATTGCGGTATAACACAAACGCGGCTAGTGTGAAAGAACCCTAAATGACCAATCATGATAAGAAACTGACCTGTCCAACACTAGAGATGGTACATTTTTCGACCAGCCAACTTTTGTAAACCGATTGCAAAACCCCTGAACATGGTATCATCCAAAAACTACTGAAGATGTAGAGAAGGGTCGTGGGAACATTTGAAACAAAAAAAAACCCTTTGGCGCTAGCGACGTTCAAAATTTTGACTTGACTTTCAACTTAATTTATACAGTAACTATTTTTATTAGAGCCATACTTTTTGACATATACCTTCTCTACATATCCAGGATGTTTGGTAATGATTCTATGCTCAGGGGCTTTGCAATCCGCTCACAAGTTCAAACTGGGGGGCTGTTGAAGTGGTAGAGATGGTCAAATTTATTTTCGGAAATTCCACCATCTCTACCCCACACCCACTTTCTCCTACGAAGGAAGATGCAGTGAGGCTCTCCTCCCTGTCCTATGGCAAGGGCTGGTGACAAGCACATTTATTGTAGAGCAGTCGTTTCTTCCCAAGAAGTATCTAGCATACAGCTTATGATACTACACCAAATTAAACGATGGTATATTTACATATCTTACATATTCTTGGCCATTTGGTGATAAATACATAAAATGTGGTTTTGACTTCTTGGAATGCCTGAGAGAAGTGATGCAAATCCCATCTGTTACTAGATTTCCAAGACACAGAACATGTATTGCCAAGTTCATCCAGCGTGCATATACTAGACTCAGGTAGCGCATGACTCTGAGCTCAGCTATTGCATATCGCATTGATGTGATAGTTTCACTGTATTCTCGCCTTTATGTGCATGTTCTCTTTTGGCAGCCATATCTGCTCTGTGTTGTATGGCAGCAGTACTCCGATTTCAGTTGTATATGATCACCACTGTCAACACTGCTCGCATCATGGATGCATGTCCCCACCATGTTCACAGAACTATTAGGTGCAGTTTTTTTTATTGAATACAGGTGGTGCTAACACAATTTCTTTAATTAATTATTTTTTTGTTTAGGTGAGAAGCCTTCTGGGTTCCGTAGTGTGAGAGCCCCCACCACCAAAGTCGCAGCCTCTGTTGGCAGTGGGCAGAAATTGCCAATTTGTGATCAATGTGGATTAGGCATTGTGTAAGTATAAGATCTAACTTTTATTGGCATGAATACATTATTTTGTATTTATTTTTTTCCATACAGTCCTCGTTCTAACAACTGATAGAGAAGTGTGTAGTGAATTTAGATCAGTGGTTCTCAACCTTTTTAGAGCTACAACCCTGGAAATCATAACGTAAAGTGTCACTTCTGCGTTCCAAATTCTGTGACACTCCATGAAATAATTTCAAAAATGAAGTGTGGGGTGGAAAGTTAGAAGGGTGACTGAGTAATTTACTCTCCCTCCTAACCTCCCACCCTGCTTGTGGGCATCAGGTCTGGTTGTTTTAGTGACCCCTGTAAAATGGTCGTTCATTTCCCAGCCCACATCACCAGTGTTATTGATGAAGCTAGCGATGTGTAGGGTGGGGACTTCTGTTGCGATTGCCTGTACCATACAGGCTGAGCGCTAGGGAGGTTAATCTACAGTATAAGGGCCCTTTCAAAAGTATATGCGTTTTATTTTTAAAGGTATGCATCAACATAGCATCAAAAATGCGAGCAGCAGGGTTTTTTTTTTTTTTTTTTTAAGTGTGTCTGGTAACATTGGTTTTCTAAGGGAAAACACGGTACTACAAAAACAACGCATATAGTGTGAAAGGGCCCAAGCATTGCAATACTTCAGTCTTGACAGCATGTCTGCCTTTGAGGTGCATACAACCCATGACTCCTTCATGGCTTTCCATTGTGGGGAGCTTCATGTTATGAGTTTGGTAAAGCAGCCATTTCATCTCCAGAATGGACAAAAAGTTACCACTAGAATTCTAGTATGTGTTGTAACAGACCATTAAACGTCATCACAACTTAACTGACTGCCTCTTGCCTATCCTAGGGGAGCCTTTGTGAAGATCCGTGACAAGCCTCGCCACCCCGAATGCTACATTTGCACAGATTGTGGAATAAATCTCAAGCAGAAGGGGCACTTCTTTGTAGAGGACAAGATGTACTGTGAAAAACATGCTCGGGAACGAGTGACACCCCCTGAAGGGTATGATGTAGTGACAGTCTTCCCAAAATAAATCTGCAATATTCTCTCGCTGCTCTACCCAAAGTGACATTTCCTATTTTTATGCTGAGCAAAGGCTTGTTGACTGACCCACCAATGCTTCTAGAAAGAACCCCTGTGGATTTTTTATTATGGTAAATGTAAACTGTTTTTCATCCTGCACATAATACTGAATACAATGAATCTTTATTACAAAAATTTGTCTGGCTTTTCTTTTTAAATGTGGAGCATTACAATTTCAGTCCATAAGAAAAGTTTTTTTTACACCCAAGACTATAACTTTACAGCTGCAGATGTAGGAATGCATTCATTGCCATACTTTATCGAATCACACCTAGTGGAAAATAACCCAGTTCTACTATGCAGGTGGTTCCCAAACAGTTGCAAAGGCATTCCAGGGGGACCTGGGCCCTAATCATCTAAACAGGGAGGGGGCTCTTGATGTTCCTAAATAGAAAAGGGGAGCTGTACAAGGAAAGTTTGGGAACCACTGCCCTAACACAGAACTATTGGCACCACAGAGCATTGTCTGGAATTAGGCAATAGCTTTTTACTTAGAAACTTGAAGGCTGCGTGCGGTCTCTTATGAAAATACCAATTGCCAGATGATTTAAGTGCCCTCCTCAGTACTTAAAATCATAAGCAGGAAGGAGGTTGGCAAGCTCTCTTGCTAGGAATGTCTAAACAGCTCTGGTAGGACAGAAGGCAAGGATCTAGTGTGATAATTTCACCTAAGCATGGGCACACACTACTGAATTTACTGAAATTCAAGTATCTTGATCAATTTGAATCAGATGCAGCAAAGGGAGCCTAAAACAGCTCCAAGCATTAGATTCTAGATTTATCTAAGAGTAAAGCTGGGCATACATGGTCCAATTCCTGCACGATCAGATGCCGTGCGCGCTCCCGCATTCAAGGATCGGGTCGTGCAGGAATTGGAGGCTGCAACTGATGAGGATTGGACTGAAATCAGCCATCCTGTTGGATTGCACAGGTCAGGACGGATAATTTTAGTCAGATCCCATTAGTTCAGCTGGGGACTGCTGCCCCCAGCCGAACTAATGAACTGCAGCAGCAGAGTGCCATACGATTCTCGGCACTTGTGGGTGGGCATGATGTCATCCACGCTGCCTGCTACTGCAAAGGATCGGACAAGATGTACACGATGTACTGTCTATTCCCAGCTTAAAGCTGAAACCAGTTTCAAACCATGGCTAGAGAAAATTAGTTATTCACTGAAGCATGAAGTTGCACAAGGTGATTCCTTTCTGATTGAATGATGGAAAAGATGTGTACCATCAAAAAATTTCTTAGATGTAAATTTGTTTAAGGTTAGTATACTGAGCTAGTAAACTCATCAGTTGCTGACGATCTAGGCTACAGGTGCTTGCAGCCTCCCTCAGTCCTCCCACTTGCAGCCCCCAAATAGGAACTGGCCCTAGGCAAGAAGGTAAGAGACAATCACTACACATTCTAATATTGGTTTATTACACTGCGCGAAAAAAACAAAGCTTTGTACACATAACACATTACCATACTACAAGGTTACCGAATGCTTGAAGCATCAATGAAAACAAGTTTAAAAGCAATGTATTCTAGCTGTACCTACGGTCATGTATTTATTATAAAATGCTTCTCCAAGTCAGTATAGATTGAAAATGTTATGTGCGGCCCTTTAGTGATGCTGAGGGCTGCACATGTGGCCCTCCATATCAACTTAGGAGCCCACCACTTATCTAGGGGACAGAATTGGGAGCAATATCAGAATTTGCCTCCACCTAAATCTTGCATGCAACATTCACATACTCCTAACCCACCAGACTGTGGCAGAGCCATTCAATAACTGGCAGCTAAAGTTTGATTTGCTTGTCTGCATGCCACACTCCATTTACATGCACCTCACAACATGTCTTCAAATGTTAGAATTCATTGTTGGGGAGCAGCTTTTTATGAAACTGCCTAGCCACAACTTAAAACTTACCAACTTCTATTCAGACCAAATATACCAAAGGATTGTGGTAAGAGACCAGTTCTTAGCAGTACAGAAATATGTGGACTTTGGTTATACTGCCACCTACAGTGGAAGTGGAGAATGGCACAACAAAACCCCACTAATTACAAGCCACTCATGTATTGTCTTATGTTCGGTTACAAAAAAGGTGAAGACAACCAAATGTGAATATTTACACAATAGAAATCTCAAGTAGATCATCCAAAAAAAGAAAGTGACAGAAAGCCATTGCTTTGTGTAACGATACATTCAAGTGTTAAACAACCCTCCCTAACTTGATTTACTTGCGTCTGTAAAAAACAAAGTGCAATTTAAGGGCCTTTTTCATTATGTGCAGTAGTGAGTTTTTTGCTGCAAACCACACGTCAGTTACAGACGAGAACACATTTTGCACTGCACTTGTCTCCTATAGAAGTGTATGAGACACTTGTACAGCATCAGCAAAACTGCATGCAGCATTGCACATTACCTTTCACAATGGTCCAGTGTTGGTGTTTTGGTAGTTATGTTGCACTGAGGCTAGTGTGAAAAGGCCTTCAAAGTAATTGAATGCACACATTTTATGGTTACCTTAAGTTTTTCCACTCACATGAACATTTCCTGATGAAATTGCCTAAAAAGGGAAAGGGGCACATTTGAAAGAGGTTACCCCTAAAAGCATTTACTCCCTTAAGCCCCCCATATACGTTCCGTTTTTAGTCCGAATTTTGCCCGACTGACCAACGTGGTCGGGAGATTAATCGGATGTGGAATTATGTACCCGACCGATCCAGATTTCTCAAAATCTTCTGGGGAAAAATAAAAATGTCGGGACTGCTTCGGACCTGTCTGTAAATTTTGGTCAATCTGCTGTTAATAAATAGGGTCGGGCTGATCGGTGATAATTCAAATTATGATTTTTTGTGCCAGCCGACCATAACATTTTAGGTTAAAAGTCGGGTGACCCGATCGGATGAAAAACCGGTCGGGAGAATAATCGGAACCTGTATGGGGAGGCTTTAGACAGGGTCTCCAGCCAAAGCGCAAGAGCCCCATATATTATGGCCAGCCTTACTCTACTTGCTACTGTAGTTTGGTTGCACACACAGGTAGATACCCATGCAAATCTATGAACCCTCAAGCACAGCATAACATCACCACGCGGCCCTTGAGAAATCACTGATACAGAGACTCAATGTGTAGCATATCTATCCCATTCAATACTTTGGATGGAGACTCAGGGTCTCCATCCTAAGATATTGCAATCTGAACAGGGAACCAATATGTTGGTTAATCCCAGTTAATTGATTCCGCAATAAAGGGTGGCCACAAACTGATTGTGCTTGAATGGATTCAAAAATCGAGCCCTGTATGCCTAGCTTTAATCTTCACACCCACATACAAGTGCAGAGGCCATGTCAGCTGATATACAAAGCATCCTGTGGCTAGCTTGCTCACCAAACCACCACTGAATTTCCCATATCACACTTTCAAGCCATGCAATATGCAAACAGATAAACACCAGAAGCTCAGATTGCAGCCAGCCAATCCGGAACTTCAAACGGTTCAGCTTTAGAAGAAGTAACTTGGAATGGTGCCAAACAGGGTTTGCTTATTGAAAATTTTAATTTAGTGGTCAAGGACTACAAAATAGTGAGATTAATTATTAAAAACTTTTATTAACCAGTTTCACAACATAAAAACAACATACAATACTTCCACAGGAAGACTGTCCAATAATGTAATCTTGACATCAAGTAAAAGTGCAGTGATAGGCATTACAACACTCTAGAAAGCCATTTTGTGCGCCCTCCTCTAGCCTACAGTTAAAAGCAAACCGAACAGTAAGTGCAGAGGGATCTAGTCCAGGAAACCTAGAGCTCAATTTCTTCCACATCTTCAATAACCTTAAACGCACCATTTTCTTTCTTGGAAGCTAGATTATTCTTTTTCATTTGGTCTAGAAAAGAATGGAATAAGGGTTTATGAAATACATAGGTTTTTCAGATGTACATCTCATGGAAAAACAAAAAAAAGGTGTGTCCTTAAGAATTCTACACCAGCACATAATTCTGCACAAGAACAGTATGCAGGAGGGTGAGAGGGTACTGTGTGCAATCAGCAGAGCTCAGAACTCACAGCAGCAAGAGCCAACAGGCAGCCAAGTGCTGCAGATCCCACTCGGCAAGCTTCTCACAGGGGTCCAACTCCCCAGTTTGGGCACCACTGGGTTAATGAAACCCAAGCATAGAGCAAGCACTACACCCAAATTATGTGCAGCACAAGGGGCATTCAATTTGCTGGGAAAACAAGGAACACCTCAATTGAAGACTACAGACCAAGTCATGTTACCTTACAATAGGGAAATGTGAAGCATCACTAGACTCACCAATGAGGTCACTTCTATCCAGCAGTAGTTCCAGATCTTTGTCACTAATAACTTTTCCATTGGATCCTTTTACTTCTCTGTAAATAAAATAAAACTAGTAACCATCAGAAGAATCTCATTACCACACAGCATACAATTACACTGCTCTGCTTGTGACAATGTTGTGCAGCATTTACTCATGCGACCATGTTTAATGATGAACCACACAACACATTTTAATGTTTCTCTAAAATAAACTCCTTAACCTCCATAACGTTCTTGACGAGCCCAGTACAACAAGAGTTTGTTTGAAACATTTCAAACAGTGTACACTGCCGTGATCGCCTGTACCGCGCCGTTAAAACTGCACTGGCTGTGCAGAACACTCGGAAGATTAAGGCATGATCAGGAAACATACAGTAAATGTCTTGGATTGCCTTTTTCTTCTCACTAAATATTATTTTATATGGAGATTGTCAAGTTCTATATAAGCTTCTTCCTGAACTTGTGTCCCAGGTACCATTACAAAAGCAGCTGTGGTACTGTACCCCCTCATGCCATCTGAGACTATGGCCCTAAACCAGTGATTAACTCCAACATTTTTAACCCTGTTCACATCAGTAATGGGCCATAAGATTTTAACCTTGCTTGTGGTCCTGCAAAGCGCAAAACTCAACATTAGCCTGCAAATCAAACAGCGACGAATCCAAACTATGCAGCTTATATTATTTGGTGTCATCTCTATTCTTAAAATATCAGACAACCTACATTTGCATAGGACAAAGCATATTCCATCGTGGACACCTTTATGAAGAGACCAAATCCTTACCTTTCATAATCTCGGGACTGAAGCAGCTCCAGTAGTTCTTTCGGATCAAGACAGCTTTTAGACTGGCTTATTCCATTGTGCCCACCTTTAAATTTATCTTAAGAAACAAATATCCATGATTAAATCCAGAAGTTATTTATATAGAAGCAATTCAGTAAATCTTCCAACACAAGTGCACTCACAAGGCCCACTACATATTTTTAAAGCACTGCCATTACACAGCACAATAAATTGTGGAAGTGGAGATATAACACACAGGTACAGGTTATGACAGGAGTTGAGCAGCCTTTCCAATCAGGCTCAAAATCTTATAGGTTAGATAGAGACATGAACAAATGTTTCACAGCTACATAATGCCATTTAAAACTTGGAAGATTAATCTTTTTGCCTGCCAGAATATTTACAAGGTATGCCCTTATGTTATATTTGAACAAAGGGGCAGGGGTTTAAATTGACATATTGGGCATATACTTCCCGACTGTCCATTTTAGCAGAATGATGGGTATCCATGTGCCCTTCCACAGGGGCAGGGATGCCCACTCACTGGAGTTCACATTTTCCCCTCAGACAGATTGGGTCCTTCTAATTTTTTCTGTGTCGAGTTGCTTTGTTATCTGGCATGCAGTGGCCAGCAGTTTTTCCCCCCCATCAAAATGGCTCAAATGAAGTAATTGGATGCGCAGTGCAAGGTATGTAGAGTGCTTGTTTGCATTCTAGCATGGACCCTCCTAGGTTACTGTACTGTATATACTTTAATATAGGCAGAGTTTTACAGCCCCAAAAAATGGGCTGAAATACTGCTGGTGAAAAGTAAACCTCGGTGGCAGTGCCAAGTGATGTTGTACATTTATGGGTCTAGTGCAGGAGTGTATTACCCACAGCTCTACCTGTAGGGCAGATTACTCCTTTTCTGTGGGCACCTCAGATTTAGAACATTACTAGGCTGCAGACACTTATCTTGCACATCTTTCACAAAGTATGCTTTAAGTAAATTGTGATTGACATCTTACTTTTGTGGATGACCAGCTTCTCCAGCTTCCTTTTTGCTGCTGCCCTTTCCACAATCTTTTGATCTATGGTGTTAGCAGTCACAAGTCTGTACACCACAACTGGTTTTGTCTGACCAATTCTGTGGCATCGATCCTGGGCTTGCAAGTCAGCTTGTGGATTCTGAGAAAACAGACATTTTCACAATGAGCAAAGCACTGGGTGAGAAATGCAGACATGTAACAATTATCCAAAACACAACTGAACCAGCAGGACAGTTTGTCAAATTGCATTTTTATTTACGGTGGAAAGTCTATAGATGCAACATTTACCCAGTCGCTGTCATATAGGATTACTGTATCTGCAGCTGTTAAGTTGATTCCCAGTCCCCCTGCCCGGGTGCTAACCAGAAAGATGAAGACATCCGGATCAGTGTTGAACTTTCGCATCTGTGAGAAATAAAGGCAGAGGGTAGAGGAAGAGCCTCAAACATCCTGAAGTAAAACAATTAGAGCTGAAACTTACATTCTCCTCCCTCTCTTCATATCTCATAGACCCATCCAACCTACAGAAGTTGAATTCTCTGTAGTAGCAGTAATCGATTAATATGTCCAACATCATGGTCATTTGTGAGAAAATCAAAACCTAGGACAAAGTTAAGTTCAGAAATTATGACAGAACTGTGAGATGTCAAATTCAAAGCTAAATCATGTCAATCTTCTGGGTTTTACATTGTCTGTAAGACAAAATTGAATAGAATAGGATTCCTTCCAGCTGTGCCACCACTCAGGAATGTTAGCACATTGTGATATCAGGTGGGCACAAACCTTAAGCCTGTGGTTCTCAACCTGTGGGTGGGGACCCCTTGAGGTTCTAACCATTTCACAGGGGTCGCCAAACTCGCTGAAAGCATCAGAGCTTTTGCCAACAAGCTATCTGATCGTGCTGGAAGTGATGCTGCAGTGCCACTACTGGTATGTGGAAGCGACTCCGCACTGGCACTTCTACGCTCCAAATACAGGAAGTGACACTTCGCAATGTCACTTCTGGTCGCAGGTCTACAAAGGTTGAGAACCACTGTCTTAAGTGGTTGTAGACCTAATAGCATTCATCTTGGCCAATCACTTTACCAGTAGTCAACCTAATGCAGTGGTTCTTCGAACTTCCCTTGCAGGGCCCCCCTCTTTTTATTGTAGAGACATGTTTGAATGGGGAGGGGGGTCTAAAATAGGTTAAGAATTAGGGCCGGTGCCCCCCTGAAATAACTTTGTGCCCGCCCCCCAGTTTGGGAACCATTGGCCTAATGTAACATACCAGGGCCACAATCCATCACCCAATTTTAAAACTTCAGTCCACAGAAAACAGAGTTCAATAAGTTTAAGGCAATGCATATACCCTTCAACAGCAGATTAAAGAGTTAAATACCTTGTGTCCTCTTTTCTTCATTTCTGGCAACATACGATCCAATATCAAAAATTTTCCAGAACTATTTATCAATTCTTTATCAACCTAAAAAGAAAAAAAGTACTACCTATTACCAACTAAAGATTGGATCTGGTAAACTATTAACCATTCATCCAACATTAGTCACATTTTCCTGTAAAACATAAAGCCTTACCTTGAACTCCTGTGTTACAGGATCAAGGGGATATTCAATTAAATATGGATGATTACAACATTTTCTCAGCAGCATCATGATATTCTTCATTTTCAGATTCACTTCAGAATTCCCTGGCAGATTGACTTCTATCACATTGCTGCAGAAGACAGATCATTTATTTGCACACCAGCATAAAGAAATGGGGAAATTGTGGGTAATTAGGATTTAGAAATGCAAATACCTTTCATCTTTATCAGCTTCCTGCTGCTTGGCCAAGCAACTAATCCACTTTTCCAGTTCGTCTGGAGTGTCTTTGGCATTTTCACTATAATTCACTACTTTACGACTTCTTCGTTTTCCTCTTCCTTTAGGGGTCAGTACAGGGTCTGTGGACTAAACCAGTGAAAGGAGAATAAGTTTTACTTTAAACACTGTTTCAATGCAAACCTCAAAATAATAATTTTTTTTTAAAACAGCAAACTAGATGAATGGCTCCACACTCCATGTGCTTGCTTAACGCATTCCTTTACTCTGCCCAGACTTCAGGCAATACAGACCTAGATACCTGGAACACATGCTGCAGACATTTTTTGTGCCTTATACTCCAGCTGATCAGTTTACAATGAAAAGCAGCTATTTAAGAGACCCAACAATACATTATAATCTTCACACAATTTAGCCATTTAATTTGGTTCATGCACTAGGAACAAACATTGAATCAGGTCTACAATTCAGAGAGTAATTTGACTTCGAATGTCCATCTCTTCCCAGTGACTCAAAAGGACAGGTTCATGCCACAAATTGGAGTAATAGCTCTTATAAAGACCACTATTCTAAAAATAGTCAAACATAAAAATGCAGTTTTCCATCAATCACTAACTCCCCATGAAGGGGAGTGACCTTACCACCCAATATTTCTACTTCTAGATTAAAATGTAGGTCCTACTTACATGCATGATTACTAACTTTCCATTTGCAACTCTAACTGCAGCTGCCTCAGGTCGCATCCCCTGGGCAACTCTCAGGGGTTGCTTATACAGAATAGGGGTGCTTGCTATACAAAGCCAAAATTAAGGCTCCAGCCTCATCAAATGAGAAACCAGGCCTCCTTTATTTTTATGGCCACTTAGGAGATCATGGCGACAACCTAGCTTAAAGCTCTGCAGAAGTGAAACCATGTATTTTGGTCATTATTAACCTCCCTAGCATTCCGTGCTATTTTTGATGGCATGGTACAGGCAATCATGGTAGTGTAACCTGCTTGAAATTACCACCCTTACCCCTCTGTTAATGGAGGTCTATGGCATGTGCCATAGAAAAATGTTCCAATAGTTTTTATTAAACTTTCAACAAGAAATCTAGCAAATTATGTCAGTCATGATTCAGCAGCTTAATGGAGTCCAGCTGCTCACAAAATACAACATAAAACCTTTCCCTAACAAGACACCACACAAATATAAAAAATACAAATAAAAACATTGCATGGGCTGCTGCATTATAGATTATATAATATAATATTATATATAAATGGGACACCAAAAGGTATTCAACAGGCAACTACCTTGTCAACTCCCAGCATTTTCTCAATGGTGCGATTCACTATAGCTGTGTAAAATGTCTCTTGTTTCTTTGTTAAAGGAGCATAAACCACAACTTCTCGCTTTGGGGGAACCTCCAGCGCTACATCAGTTTTCAGTCTTCTCAACAGGAAAGGTGTAAGGATCTAGGATAGAAAAAAAAAATTTTTTTAATTAGTGTCACAAAATAGAAAACAGTTTACTTGTTTTGGGGAAAGAATCATAGGTCATCATATATTATAAACCAAAAAGGCAACAGATTAAATGTTACCTGGTGCAGCATATGCAAAATGTTTTGTTCACGTTCATTGGCCACAATACCCTCAGCATTCTGGGAGATGCCAGTTATATCGAACCAGGATTCAAAGCTGTAAGTGATCAGGGAAATAAGGGTTAGGAAGCCTGGTGTGGAACTTGGGCTTATCAGTTAAATTTAGGGAGAAACTGTAGTTACCTTCTCAAGTCATCAAAAACATCTGGCAGCAGGAAATTGAGGAGAGACCACAGCTCCGATAGGTTGTTCTGTAATGGTGTTCCAGTGAGGAGCAATTTATTGTCAGACCTGAACTGTTTCAGTTCTCTTATAAGTCGGCAGTTCATGTTCTTAATCCTGTGCCCTTCATCAAGAATCATGTATTTCCAGGATTTATACTGTAGAGTTGACGCAAGTGTTACTAAAAACAAATATTTATAAACTTTAGGGGAGTAAATAGAATGTTGAAGTACCTGCAAGACCGTACGGTCCCTCATGGCAATCTCAAAAGATGTGATGACCACAGGATAAATCTGCAGAGTACCATCCCGTTTATTAATTTTTTTGGCTACCTGATGACGTTCTGGACGACCTCCATGGTAAAGCAGTACTGGAATCTGGGGGGTATATACAATATTGTTAATTCTTAATTACATTCATTACAATTTTAAAGATGCTCAACTTTTCTCATAAACCTAGGAAGCAAAATCAGACTTTATGGCAACAAAGCCAATACTTCATAAACTCTGTACAATCAGTTAAGAGGGAAAAAAAAACAAAAAAAAAAAAAACCCTTACCTCAGGAGTAAACCGTTTGAACTCAGAAATCCAGTTAGGAAGAGTAGACAGTGGGCCACAAACTAAAAACGGCCCAGGGACACCTCGCTCAACCATCATTGCTATGGTAGCAATGCACTGGACTGTCTTTCCCAAGCCCATTTCATCAGCCAAAATGCCATTTATTCCATTCTCCCACAACATCTGCAGGGGAAAGAGAAAAAAGAGCTGAGTTTGTTGGAACAGAACAAGCTTGCTTATAAAATTATAAAAACAATTACAAGTCACCATTTAAGTGCATCCATGAGCCAGCACCTCTATTTCAGATGAATTCTCCATTTACTACAAGCACATAGTCTTTGGTAGGCCAATGGACTAAACTGCATCTGTTGCCAGATCAGAGGACCTCGGCACCAGTTATCGTCAGATACTTTTTTTTTTATTAAAGCATAGGTTCAAGCAGCATGCCCACTTTTTTTAAAATGAAAGTTAACATACCCTGAGCCATTCCATGCCTTCCACCTGATACCAGCGCATCACACCTCCAGTAAAGTACTTTGGTTGCTGAAAAGGAACTGACTCCCCGTTTACTTTCCTGACCGGGTCCAGCATATGTTTAGCACTGTGCCTCACAACCTCAGATAGGCGGTTTTTAATTACGGTGTTAGAATCTTCGACGTGTTCAATATCTTCAGAAGATATCTTGCAGGAAGAATTGTCATTCTAGATGTAAAAAGGAAAATAAGTAACATGTATTGAAAGAGGTGGGTTGTACAGAGCAATAGTATAGTTTAGTAAAACATACCGCAGGATCCAGCTTGGATCTTTTGGAGGCAGTCAAGATGTCCTACACAAAAATAAATAAAATCAGATCCCTATACCAGGTCAGGCGGTGTAGTAGTAATTCTATTAGACTAAAATAAAATCATACTTCTTTTGACATGACATCAGAGATGTTGTAGGTTTCGTCACGCTGTCTTTTCTTTGACTGTGCTGTTAAAAGAAAAAAACAAACTTAAATTATTTATCTTTACATGCTGTGAAAAATAAAAAAGGCCCAGCCAGATACTGAAGATTGCTTCTCCCCCCTGGAATACCCCCCCCCCTCCCTTCTAATTCTATTCTACTTACTATTCTCTCTTCTACTCTCGATTTTCTGCTTTCCCCTTCAGCCCCACGCTCCTCCTTTATTTTCATGTTTGTTAGTTAAGTCACCCCACCTTGCTTCTTGTTAATGCGTTCTATTGTGATTTTTAGTTTTGCCCATGGGACCTAGAATTTACACATTTATGGTTACATTTGTTTTTCAAAATTGCTGCCTCGTGTTCCTTGGGCCTGTTCAGATCCTTACGTGATCTGCTTATTTATGTGTTGAGTTAATGTTTTATATGCATTTGCTTGTAACAGGCACTATGGGTGTTATTTGCCCATATTTGTATCTGTATCTACTTATATGGAAAATTAATAAAAAAATATTGAAACAGCCAGAAGAGCTCACCTGTTTTATCAGATGTTTCCGTTGTCACCTGAAATAAAATGAAAAAATTCAATATTTCCACCAAAGTAGCTTTTATATTGGTCCAAGTATTAGAACATGAAACTTGCATGGCAAACTTAACCAGCCAAACTAGTCACCCTGCTCCTCCTTCCATCCGCCTGAGAGTGTGAATGGAAATAATAAAAAAAGGTTTAGGCCAATATTACTAGCAGAATAGTTTAACAAAACATTCGATTACCTTTTCTGTTTTCTGCTTCTTTTTTTCAAGTTTTTCTTTTCTTTTAATTTCCTAATAAAAATGACATATGGTTAAAACATGCAGCACTAATCACAGGAAAAGAAAAATCAGAAAAGTAAATTGAAAAATCTGAGTAACAATCTCTAAACAAGATTTGTACATTTACTTCACATTTGTAAAATGATACACGTTTTACTTTAAAATATCCTTGGTAAATAGGTAGTTCTTTTTTTAGTTTTTTTTTTTTTACTCCAAAAGGATGGCTGGATGCCCAAGTAATAAAAGGCTGTGTGCCTGTGATTTATAGCCTACAGCAGGGAAAACTCCAACTGGTCCAATGAAGTTGTTGCAAAGACTTAAGCTTATGTTTGAAACTGTTCGACCAGCAACATTACCACACTGCTTTTGGTCATCCACCCAACATACGAGCTTTGCAATGTGTGGCACTTACACAGCGATTAATGCAAGATACTTTGGATGGGGGACCAGAAGAGAACCGTCAAGGCAGTTTGCCATGCGACCGACTTGTAGTGCTATCCTGGTCAAATTGCTCTAGTTGTGGTAGCCTCTGTTTTGCAGAAGATAGACAGGCTAACGAGTGCTGCGAACGTCAATAGTCTGCAAAATCACTGGTGGATTGATGCGTATCAATACATTTGAGCTTTCAATAGACCACACAAGAAAATTGTACTAGTACACAGATCTGTATAATGCAAGCCAGTATAATTTGTTGGCAGAAACCTAAACAAAACCTCAATGGACAATTGGTTATTTACCTCAAACTGCTGCTGTTCCATTTTTGTTAGAAGGAACTTTGAATAGATGTTGCTTTTCTCAAGCAAATGCTGAAGCCTTTTATAGCGCATTTCGTTGGAATCTCTTTCCCAAGACATCTGAGCCTGCAAGAAAAGCCAAAAATAAGAAAGTTTGAAAACACCCATGAAATTTCCTTCTATATGGCAAAAGTGATCCCCATACGGGTGGGGTGGGGTCAACTATCATTCATGGAATGTCGTTTGTCTTATAAGACGTTTTCTTTAGGATGCAAAAAAACAAAAACATAATTGTCCAGATCTGCATATAGTTATACAAATCCAGAAAGATCTTCCCACCTTTTCCATCATTTTCCGCTCCTCTATTTGAGCAGCTTTCTCAAGTTTTTCCTCTTCTTTTAACATTGCTGGGGTTATCAATCCATCAAGAGGCTGATCCATCTCAGATTCTGGAGAGGCTGCAAACAAAATTATAATTTTTTTTTAAATAAGTAAACCCTTAAGCTGTACTATTAAATACATATAAAACATAGAAGTCAAATTACAGCTCAAGCTGACAGCAGAATTTGTCAACCATCACCCTGTTTTTTGGTTGCATCAGCTCTGGAGAGTCCTTGTCCAGTGACAACTCAAAAAAACTCTTGAAGACAAGTCACGTACAAGGCTGCATTTCACAGACAAACCAGTCGGTTTTGGGTGGTTACATACTCATGGTTTTTCTGGCCGGTCGACCTCTGGCCTATTGGCGGTAACGCACATGGTGATGGATCAGCCAAAGATCCCTGTGCATGGCTACCTTTACAGTTACAACTGGAGTGGGCGAGTCAGGGAGAGTAGCTTCAGCAGGAAAAATTACATGCAATTGTATTTACAATAATATAGCCTCATTTGTAGCAATATTTGATTCGAGTCAAATTAAATCCAATGCATGCAGGATTTCATTTGATGACTGTATGGAGTGAAATAGTGAAGCCGTTTGATTTATTGGAGCAACAAGTGCAGAAAGTACAAAGACTTCTGTGGTGCTCTGTCATTATAGGAAGGAAAATAAATGCCCCCATGGTTTCACACAGTGCTCAAAGTATACAAAGTCAACCCTTAGAACCAACTGCTGGATTTGACAAAGGCAGAATGAAAAAAATATTACATTCGGCTTATATTCAAGTCAAGAAATGAATTTTGTAGGTTTACTTTGAGTGAATTGCAAAGCTCTTGAAAATGGCATCACCAAATTTGCTGGAGATGTAGAAAAGGGTTGTGGAGGGAAAAAAATATTGCTCTAAAATAACACACATCCTTTAGATCTACAAACAACTATGTAGTGCCGGGTCCTCTGCAATTGAGCACAGGTAGACTTGATGGTTTAGAATATTACATGGGTTTTAATGAAACAAAAAAAGGAGATCTAAAGGAAATCTGACGGTGTATGATGGCCATTAGCTGCTGCATCCAACGCAGCCCCCCCCCCCACACACTGACTCATACTAGCAGGTGTGGGCAAACTCAGGCCCGGGGGCCATATGCGGCACTTCAGTATTTACATTAAGGCCTTTGCTCTAATATATTATATATATTTTTTTATCTGAATGTTTACATTTCCCACCCAGGCTGGGAGGAGTTGGGATGGAGCGGTCCTTACACATTCATTGTCCAGCCCCTCTGTCAACTTTATAAACATTGCATCCCACAAGTTAAAAAGTTTGCCCAGCGCTATAGAGTCATGCAGTTTTTTCAGAATTTTTTCTAAAACTAGGTACCTCAGCTTATATTCAAGTACATATGGTAGTCACCAAAAAACTGGAAGTGTCAATACACAAGTTACGGCCGCTTTATAAAGCTAAGCATGCAGTTACAGCAAATAAACACACGATAGCAATACTAGTGATTCTATTTCGTACATTGTTAACCTCCTTGGCGGTTTGCACATGGTGCGCTTTTTTTGCTGCCCGCTTACAGGTCCCGTGCGCAACTCCATCGTTGCCAGAGTTCAGGTGGGAAAAGGCAACACCCCCTCCATTACATGGAGGTCTATGGCACACAGAATCACCGGGGAATGTGGCAGACAGGCAAGTTTCTCCTAAATTAACTCAGGCTGAGTTTCATGATGGATAATGAACACCAAGGTTAACCTCCTTGGCTGAATGCAATTGCTTCGGGTGCCACATGCATAGGTGACACCATAGAGGTGGGGGTTGGTCCCATGGCATAGACTTCCATATCAATGATAAGGTGTCACATGATCATGACACCAGCAATGCGTACAGGGGAGGAGAACAGCAGCACAGTGACTTTTAGGGGGGGGGGGGGGGTATTGGGAGAAACAACACAGCAATATCACTAGGGAGGTTAACAACAGAGCACATTCACACTGGCAGCTAGGGTCAACATAGGAGACATGTACCCTTCACACTAGCCCTGCGCTGTGAAAGGACAATGATGACCGATCCCCTATGACAGTAATGACTGAGCGGGGTTTGAAGCAGATGCTGCATAGCACTGGGGTGTCACTGATGGGCAACTCCACACAACATACCCAGAAACTAGTTCACAAAACTTTCTGTTCATGTTTTAAGAAGATTTAAAAGAACACCAAAAGCCCAGCTCAGAAGTGACTGGCTGAGGCGAGGAATCCTGCACAAAGAAAGGACGCGCCTGGTCACCTGGCTCTCCACCTCAAACAGCAATTGTGATTCCCCGACCACAGACCCCACATTCCTGTCCGTGAAGGGTATTTAAGATTAAAAAAAATACCCCTCCCCCACCACACATCTATACATAACACCTCAAGTTACACAACGCACAGCGGGACACGTGTAGTGTCTCGCCCCGGGGACGGAAAGTACGACGCCGCTACTGAGGATGGTTACCCGGTTCGGAGGGCAGCTGTTCAACAGGCATGGTGCGGTACGGTACAGACAGCTCGTCTCACGTCCAGTACAACGCGACAAGCTCGCGCCAAATACTCAGAAGATCTCGCGCCCCCAATCAAAAGTCCCGCAGACCCCGCCCCTACCCTGTGAAGTTTACCGCAACTCGTGCACGGCCAGCACGGAAACCTCGCGAGAGCGGCTCTGCAGTCCACAAACGGCGCGAGTTTTTTTCTTTTTCCCTCAGTGGAGTCATGTGACTTCTCTGTGGGTCAGTGATGGGGCATCGTGAGGGGATTGTATGAGGCGTTTCTCTCTCCTCAGGACTCAAGTATTTCTTAGTTCAACATTCAAATACGTTCTCTAGGGTGAAGCTGAGGCGCCCCAGGGAGAGATAAAATACCACAGAGCTCAGTATAAAGTTTATATAACTGAGTGATTTACCATCCACACAGTGCTGTGCTGGCGGCTGCTGAGGAAGATGAGATGTCTGAACATGTTCCTATATCCTGTCAAGCCTAGTTATATCACAGTACAACAAGATATATCATTCATGAAAGAGGGGATGGGTTGGTTTAGCATTCCTGAGATTAGAAACATAACGAATTCTTATCAGCCATTAGTGCAAATAAGCTGGGGACGAAATAGTCACGTGCCTTAATAGTGTCTGCAGGTGCCCAACATGCCCCTTCTGAGGCAATGGCTGACAGATATAAGCTAACAGTTGAGTGAGAGGTCTTACCATGATGTAAATATATTTTATACTTTATCAAAGGCAGCTCAAGGATCCACTTCTAGACTTTGTTTATAGAGGCTGGCTTACAAGTTACAATATTATAACTAGGTGGACACACAGGAATATTATATCTAGATGGACATATTATGAAGACTATTATATCTAGGTGGACATATTATGAAGAATATTATTAATAGCGGGACATATAATGGAGAATATTATATCCAGGTGGGCATACAATGAAGAATCTTTTATCTAGGTGGACATATAATGGAGAATATTATATCTAGGTGGACATATAATGAAGAATATTAGTTCTAGGTGGACATACAATGAAGAATACTATTAAAAGGGAGACATATCATGGAGAATAGTATATCAAGGTGGACATATAATGAAGAATATTATATCTAGGTGAACCCATAATAAAGAATATTACATCTAGGTGGGCAAACACTGGAGAACATGATATATAAGTGTACATACAATGGAGAATATTATATCTAGGTGGACATACAATGAAGAATATTATATCTAGGTGGGCATACAATGAAGACTATTATATCTAGGTGGGCAAACACTGGAGAATATTATATCTAGGTGGACATACAATGGAGTATTTTATATCTAGGTGGACATATAATGAACATTTATTATTAGGTGTTTATTCTTCCGCTGGTCGGATGAGGAGCAGAAAGATCCGGCCAGTGGAAGAATGTTTTCACTTGAGACCGGGTAGAGAAGTCGGTCTCTAGTGAAAGAGAACCGGCTTACACGGGAAGTGATGTTAGTGACGTCCCATCCGGATATCGAAACCAGGAACTGTGCATTCTAGGTACCGGAAGTGACGTCACTGACGTGTGTTTTTTCCCCTGATTGAAATTCCATGGGAACAGGTGGGGAATTGGAATCTCCCCGCGAACAGGCAGATGTCGGACTTTATTAAAAGTCCGATCCGCCTGTTTGCAGACGGACATGGCCGAAGTTCGCCCATCACTAGTGGACATACAATGGAGAATATTATATATAGGTGGACATATAATAAAGAATATTATTATTAGGTGGACATACAAGAGAGAATAGTATATCTAGGTAACCATTTAATAATAAGTCAGACAGAAAAATCTTTGAAGGAAAAACGAAAGTGCTTAAGGAGGGCCTTTGGAAATGGCACAGACAAAAGTACCCAAGGTTGGGGGTTTGTCATGAAGTTGCTGTACACATGTGTATCCACTTAAACAGCAGTATAAAAGTTTCTGGGAAGTGTGTCATCATATGCATAAAAACTTGTTACAAGTCATGGTTTCCTGCAGGTGCTTCCCTCTATCATCTCTATCATTCCCCACATCCCATCACAAGGTGCTGCAAATGACATTGTTGGCATTATGTTCCTCAAGCAGATGAAAAACACTGTATTACATGAGCTTACAGCAGTAATTTTATTATTAACTATAGCATAGTGATTGGTTATACATTGTCATCATGCATGGCTCGCTCTGATACATGGCAGTGTTAAGGCTTTCTGTACCATCCTGTCAAATGCACAGTCCAATGGACTCTTCTAGATTCCATTAGAGTCAGACCAGGGGCATCTCCCCACACATAAAAATGTTATACGTCGGGACACCTCCGCTAAGCGCATTGCTTGGCGGGAGGTCCTGACATAGCACATAGCCATTTCCCTCTGTTTACACATCTGCCGATGCAGAGGCTGAACGTACTTGACTAGTGGCACAGTGAAGAA
>CM070037.1:34693219-34703672 GCA_036250615.1 Ptychadena robeensis | reverse complement strand
GACTGCGAGGGAACTGTACTACAGCAGTAGAGTATAGGTGCGCTGTAAGTAGTAAATGCCCTAATGTCATCAAATAACCAATCATACTTTTCAGTAAGCAAATACATTTATCAACTCAACAGCTCCCTAAAATACCACTCTTTCTGAGATGGCACACCCTAACCACCATATGTGACATCATCTAGTGTCAGTATGATTTGGATTCTGCCGTGAAATCGATCTAAGCAATTACGGACATGTCTGTAATTCTTAGATAGTGTGCCAGCACACAAAGGGCGCCCGGCGATCTGCTGAGAGATAAGCAGTTATTCGAAACGTGTGTGGGGGGCTTAAGCTTTCATTACTGCTCTTATGTTAAAGAATGGTCATTGCCCAGATGTAAAGCTGATCTTTTGGTTTCAGACGTTTCAGTCACACAACTAAAACAGGCCTGCAGATGTATATTTATTCTAGGTTAATGATTCAGAAAGTATTAAAGGCTGACAACCGACACCAAACAGGCAAGCACTATTTTTAGAACCAAGTCCAGTATTGGCAGCTGACTTGAATCTCTCAATGATAGGTGCATTGATATATAGTCTGGTAGAGGTCTTTAGTCCACATCCCCTGCCAAGGGGTTTAGTAAAGGGTCCACAGTGTTCACACACACACTTTAAACATCAGCATAGTAAAATTTACATTTATTTTCAGCAATAGTAGAACTGGCCTATGACATAAAAAACTCAGATTAAATTGCTGAATACCAATACCATTGATGGTGGCCACTTTCTCAGGGTCAACCAATCAATGATGCCTTCTCAGAACGGGAGCCTTCACCCTAATATTTCCAAACCTAAAACCCTACAGCCTTCTGGGATAGGTGCTATGTATCCTGTGGATGTATTTTTCACCCATCCTGATGATTAAAAGATTGTTGGTTAAACCTTTCTTACCTCTATTTCTTATTACCTGTACCTACCCTAAAGCCTTCTTCTGTATATATCATACATTTGGGGCTTCACCTGCCTATTGTTAAACATTTGTGACCCATTGTGGAGCGCTTGGCACCCTCGGTGGCAGCACACATCTCCGCCGTTGCCGTTTATTATGCTAGGCAACGAATAGTTTGGCAGTGGCGACGTAGGGACCCGCCGACCTTTCAGGCCTGGAAGGATTTGATCAATGCTGCTCTGCCGTTTTACCAAAGGGTAGGTGGCAGACACCTCTTCTACATGAAACCTTACATCTTTATCTAGTATGGTAGGAGCAATCTCATCTATACAGCCTACAGTTTCCTAGAAATGTGTGAATGGTAGTGTGACTGGCCAGCTGCATCCAATGCAGGATATATGAATTTAGGTGCTGCAGTTGGTGATTGTCACCTTTTGCTAGGAGTCACCCATGCTTGATAAACTTAATCCTGCCGCACAACCTTGATTTATAAATGTCATTGTCATTGCCATTTCCTGACTGTACAGGTGTAGCAAGCTGTATGTTTTGTATGTAGATTACTTGTAGTTTTATAGTTTTCTTTGTTGTTCCCCCAAAAAGTCTTCAATAACAACATTAATCCTTTATATGCACAGCTGCTGGTCCCAATTCCTATTGTACTTTGTATGAAAATAGTTAGTGTCTGAAATGTGTTCTGGAAAGTATCTAGGAGTTATGAATCAGCATGATAGCCTGAAGACTTGCAGAAATAGGAAAGCACACCATCATTATCTCCTATCAGTAGCGATAACTCAGTCCCCCGAGGTTTATCTGTGGCATTTCACTGTCTCTCATGGTTAATCCACATGTTTTTTAGCATTTACTGTACATCTGGTAAATGTAACATTAAGACTGGCATTAAACTAGTGTTAGTTGTGTAGTTGGTTTGTTCTGCTTTTTATATGTTCGCTGTTGTAACAAATGTGTTTTTTAGCATACCTGAACTGTTAATGTTTTCTATGAACCCCCAGCTTTCCCCTTTTAAGGCTCCTACGAGGTATCTATCATGATTGCCTTGGCCAACTATCCAACCTGTGTCAGGTATGGTCCTTGATTGAAGGCAATGATGGATCTATCAATGACCAACCTGCCCTACACCCATAGTCGGATATAGGGGAGGAAGCAAGAGGGTGGCGCTCTCCTCCCCTTCTAAAAGTTCAGACCTTGGTGCGTGTTTACAGTGTTAGCTTGTTCTCTGGTCATTGGTAATATTAAAAATCAATTATCCCAATGGCCAAGATGAAAAGTGTGTATGGGGCTTAAGTATAACCATACAGCAAAGTGTGTCACTGGTGGGCACCACCATCATTTCTGTGCTGGAAGATTTTTCCAACAATGCTGGTAGTAAGACCTGGTTCACACCTATGTGATTTACTTGCGTTGACATGTGAACAGGACAACTGTATATTATGATTTTTCATGCTTAACGTAAGTTGGTCACATTGGATGGCTCATAAGAAGGGTGTGCACCCCTGCATATTCCTGCATTTGTTAAATAAATTTGGACCAAGTTAGTTTTATGGACTCATATGATGAATAAAAAATGACCAGAAAGAAAATGTGGATGATTAGAGTAGTTTCCTGTCTTATTTGTATCTAGTATAATGAATGGGGCTACTACTAAACAAGAAGGGTATATACAGTATGTAATCAACAACTTTCATGGCTGGACCACCAGGTATTAATTTAACCTCCTAGGCGTTTCGCCTGTAGCATGCTTTTTTAACAATGTCATTTTCTGCAAATCCCCGCCCTCCCTCCACCCCCTTTCACATTCCCAGCATCATCAATGGCACTGGGGATATGAGGAGAAAAAGAAACATTGCTTTAACCTGGAAGTCAATAGCACCGCTCCTGCCGCCCCAGCGTACTCAGTGAAGCCACAGAGGTGGACCCAGGAGGATCGAAAGGGACGCCAACATGGAGGGACACCAGAGGCTCCCTCCAGACAGATTAGTAAGCCAGAGTGTAGCTCGGGGTGAGTATTGTTAGTAAACAAGCTCACTCCAAACTGACTCAAGAAGACCACCTAGGAAGTTAACAAAAGTCGAAGAATTTATTATAATAAAAATAAAGTTAAATTAAAATGGTAAATGTAGATTTTGATGATTGGGTTTGTGTGTACTTTACATTGAATTAAACAGGGAAATGTTTCCACACCTTAAGTTCCTTAAATATTTATAGGCAGTCCGTCAGATGGACAGATAGAAAGATAATTCACACAAACTTATGACATATAAGACTTGTGTGCTTTATTAGAGTACTTTCCTCTGAATTTATTGAGTTTCCATTCTGCCTGCCTGTGTGATGAACTATACGCTGCTTTCATTTGTCCCATTTACCGATTTTTTGCTATTGCTTACCGGCTTTCCTGGAGTTGCTGGCTGTTACCACAACTCTACATCAAAACAACAACAGGAGTTCTTTTATATGTTATATGGAGCTAGCAAGTACATTCAGTGCTCTGAATCATTCACTGAATAAGTTTCATATTGATATAAAAAATCCCATCCAAACCAAGGAAATAATATACTGCAGCTTGCCAGTCTATAGATGAGATGGCTGCAATTGGGGTTTTTTAGGACTTGTTTGTATAACTTTTTCTAGTGTTCTTGATTATATTGATTTGTGTCCTTGTGTCCTTTATCCAACAGAAGGTGCCATACTCATGTTCCTGAAGAAGACCAATTTTGTTGAAACGTGTTGAAATATAGCAGTAACTCATATTGAATTCAATGTAAAATTTTGGTGGCACTGGAGGTTTATAATAACTAATTGTATATGTGTCATATTTGTGCCTCTTTCTTTTCCTTTATTCTTACTATGAATTCTCAGATGAGTACCAGGAGATTGTGTTTGGTACTCGCCCCATATGTAGGGTGGTTTTCCTCACTGTCTCCCTCACTGTCTTCTGCATCAGCCTCCTGCATAGTAGATTCTGCTGCAGATGGACCTCCCTGTTCCTGACTGATCCTCCGATTAGCTGTCTCCATCCACAGGTCATCAGCTGGCTTTGGGTCAAATGTTACACTCACAGTACAACACCGTTTGTACCCCCAGATCTGATACATTAGTAGTGCAACCCCAAGATTTTCTGGGTTAGTAACTAACCCCTGACACTACCGGCAGTCCAAATGTCAACTTTTCATAGTCATATTCCAACTGTCAACATTCCAACAGTGCAGTGCTTTTCTTTTCAGATTTTACCCATGCATATGTCTACTGTGACATTCAACCCCCAGATTTCCAACACCCTTAGAAGACAACTCTTTTATTTTGGATTAATAATTTATATTCCCAATTTCACACCCCTAACTGCAACCATTTCTAATTATTCATGTTTCCCTGAGGTTATCCTCCTGACTGTCCTCCTCCTGTAATTGTATACATTTAACAATAAAACCTGAAAGAATTTTGCCAATCTAAAAAATTTTACTTTTCAGTAGTGTGTACATGATAAAGTGAAGTTATTTGTACAGCTATTTAATGTGGAAGGTATGCAGATTTTGCTGCCGATCTCTCCTTTCTATGGCTGACAGCCAGACTCCTCGGGTGCACCTGATAGCTACGGCCACCCAGACACGGAGTGCCTCCAAGTTGTTAGTACAAATATGAGTTTTGTAACAATAATGCAGGTACGCATTGCTAGTTTTTGGCCCTTTTTGAGTACCAGAGTACCACTTATGTGCACCCCTGATCATGTGTACATAAATACATAGATCCAATAGTGTTCCTGTTTTGTATTTTTGTGTTTTAATTATATTTTTCAATATTTTGTTATATGAATTGATCTTTATAAATTGAAAATACAGAGTCAAATTAAAGGCTCCCCCCTATTTTTTATTTATTTAATATTATATTCATCTAGTGATCAACACAGAAACACACATCTTGCTTTAAGATTGCTACATCAACTCCACTTTTTCTATAGAGGAGAAATGCAGCCAACACGAAATTCAGATGCACTTTAGCAAATAAGGTTGAATTCACACAGGCAGTCTGAAAGGGGCTGTCACACAAATGTGACATATAGGGACAATATGGGGGTGCTTGGCCAGTGATTGACAGTCCCGGACAAATTCATGTCTCTAATGAACCCAACAAAGTTGGTATCAAAACTATGTATGTATGGATCTCTAAGGGGGAGTATGTATGAGTTTCTAAGGGAAAGTATGTATGGATCTCTAATGTGGAGCATGTATGGGTCTCTAAGGGGGAGTATGTATGGATCTCTAAGGGGGAGTATGTACTGTATGGGTCTCTAAGGGGGAGTATGTATGGATCTCTAAGAGGGAGTATGTATGGGTCTCTAAGGGGGAGTATGTATGGGTCTCTAAAATAGAGTATGTATGGATCCTAAGGGGCAGTATGTATGGATCCCAAGGGGCAGTATGTATGGATCTCTAAGAGGGAGTATGTATGGGTCTCTTAGGGGGAGTAGGTATGGATCTCTAAAGGATTGTATGTATGGGTCTCTAATAGAGATGAAGAGTAGAATTAGGTCAGAGTAAGCAAAACTTGCTGATGGGCCCCTCTTTTCTACACTGTACACTAGGCCCTAGCTATGCCCCCTCCGGAATACCTCCACACCCCCCAGTTTAGGAACCACTACCTTAAGGGGTGCACCAGACCTCAGCAAGGGGACCACTCCTATGCAGAAAGCAAGTGTTCTTCTCTGCAGTATTTAAAAAGAAAACAAGTTGTAAAGCTTTGAATATGTGTTGATTAAAGCATTTAGACAATTGAAATTAAGGATATTGATTGACTGATAAAGCAATGATAGCCCTCCCAGGCACTCTGTTGGTGAGAGGCTCCCTCTATAGTATGACTTTTGAATGGACTGACCCTTTATCTGTTTTTCTGTTTAATACCTATAAATGTAATAATCCACAATAAAATTAAGGCAAATATTTAGCTATTTTGGGGTGTACTGAGTTTTGGACTGTCAATCTGGGTCACATGGATGGAAAAAAACAAAAAGGATGCAGCTGTAAATACAAAGGCACGGCATGGCTCCCAGTACACAGGGGCCTCTATTTGTCAGTGGAACAGTTTGTGTCCAGAGGAAGCCGGCACACTAACCAGCAATGCAGACCCTAAACTAATATCTGTTTTTCTTCCTGTTATATTCCATATCATCCAAGACTGGATTTCCTGGCAAGATAAAAATCAAAAACAGGACTAAGAGTCACAATAGAATGTTTCCAAGTGTCTATTTTTTTTATTTAGTTTTATCCTTTCCAAATAACATCTTATTTGTTTCAGTGAAAGTGCAACTCTGCAAAAGTCTTGGATTGCCGAATATTCTGCCAATCTTCCCTAATTTCTGTAAATCATTGGATACAATTTTAAAGAGTATAAAGGCACATAATTCAAGTATTATAAATTCTTCCTTGCAATGTTTTAATTTTGCAAATTGCCTACATTGGAAGAGTCAATTCTGTATGACAATCTCCTTGAACATCATAATTCTTTCCTCTTCTGAGGGAGTCTAGTTACTGTCTGGTGAAGGGGTAGAATATGGCGTTTCAATGTGTGCCAACTCTGAGCCTGCTGGGGCAGTTAGCATCATGTCCAAGATGGGGGTGCACATCAGTTGTCTTAAGACTACACAAGGGAGGTTCCTACTCGTACATAAAATACATGATGGGAAAAATAAAATGATGTAAGAAGCTTTTTGTTAAATTAATTGGTTTGGTGACATAGTCTCATTTTTAAAAAGTATAGTGTAAGCCCTAGGCTCCACTATCTGTTAAAGCCCCTGCATTGAAGGCCAGTATTTTAACGGAGAGCAGGAGCTGCCCATTGATGGCAATGGCACTTACAGCCCACCAGAGTTCCGGAATTGCTGGTCCCTGCTGCCATCAGGTTAATGTCAACGCAGCTCATCTGCATCCAAAGTAAAATAATGGAGACTTGCATGGGTATCAGTGGATGCCAGTGCAAAGTGGAGCCTGGGGCTTAATATCAAAGTGTTTTTTCCTAACTTTAATCTGGTGATACAGTTTGGTGACAATACCCACACACTATTCTGTGTCTGGAAAGGAGCAGATTTATCACCCTAGAAAATTAAGTGGGTTTGGACGTTTACCATCATACCAAAGAAAAAAAGTACAGCACTTAAAAAAAGCAAAACATTATTGATCTAAAAGAAAAGCATTCTCCCATGGTTTCTGCTCCTACTGTTGCGTTTCACCCGAGGGCTTAATTGTACATCGGAGTATAGTCCCCACCCATAATAGTAATAGGAGATTATGATGTAATCGCGCATGGCCGCTAGTGCAGAGAATCAGACGGGCACCCTTTGTGTGCCGGCCATTACTTATCCAACTAATGGGATTGGCCGGGAACTTACCTGCATGTCGGATCGCAAGCTGACCAGGTGGGCGCACCTGATTTTCCTCCGACCGCCGGCCACTTGGTGTGAACATGCACGGCGGCAGATCGGCTGAAGGATCGAGCAGGAATCTGCCTGTCTATTCCCAGTTTAACAAATTAATTTATTAGAGATTAAAACCTCTTTAATTTTACATTTTCATGTCAAATAGGGCACAGATTGCCCATTAAAGTTTTTTTCTGGTCTCACCATGGCTATGTCAATTGCACTTACCAACATGTACGTACCAGGGATGTTAAGCTTTTCTATGAAATGGTATACTGGAAGACTGAACTCCTGAACAAGTAAATGTTCAATCCGATTAGCTTATGAGTTGGTAACTTTCCATGTGGCTGCCCAGGCTCATCTGACCAAATTGTTCATGGGTTCTCCTGCAGTAGAACTTTTCCTAGGAGAACTCGCCATCCCTAATCATTACCCTTGTTCTCTTCTTCCTGCTCTTTGTCCAGGCTGACAAATGGAATTCTAGTGTGGATTTTCAGGTAAGAGGTGTCCTAGTCAATAATGAACAAAGCTATATACAATCCATATAAGTGACACCATGGGGTTTGTTTTATATTGCTGCTTACTCCTTGATTAAACTCACTTTCTTCTCAGTGATGGTGGTAACTGTGGCAGGTAGTGTGATCCAGAAAGCTGGGAAACGGTTATTTTATTCAAAGCTAAAAAAGGCTGTATTTACACAGTGATAATCGGCTAGTTTTAGTATCATTTCTATCAGATTAACATTAACAAAGAGGGGAATCTACTATGTAGTTTAGTCCTAGATGTGACTCAACCTAAGAAATAGGAAACAGATGTCTTGTCACCTGCTCAGTATGATGGGCTGGTTGTATGTAAGTTGGACCAGAGAACATGTCCTTTGCGGTAAACGGAAGAATGTATTATTCATTGAAATTGTTCAACTTTTTACTCATCTCTGTTTTACAGCTCTGGTTTATTCTTCAGGCTCAGGAATGCAATGACAGAATCACTTCCATGGGTCTTTTTTTTTTTATAAAATACAGAATGTTAAACAGGTGAGTGGGATCAGTCAATACCTTGAGCAGAAGAATAGAAATATTGAACAAACATATTCATTTTCCGCTCACCAGATCTTGCAGCTGGAATTTTATCAATCAATTTCAGAGGTGGTCATTGTAAAGGTGCAGATGCACTGCTTAGTAAATCTGGAGGTATGCATGTGATTTATGACCCAGAGTTCTCAAGTGTTTAAATTATTCTATAAGATAACACTGTTTAAACAAATTCCTCTGCTATACACTTTATGGCTTTTGAATCGGTAATTTGAAAACCTGCAGGAAACTTTTCCACTTGTTGATGGATTCTTTTTCTAACCTAATAGACATGCAGCCAAATGAGGTTATTTATATCTTAGGCAGCTGGAGGACCACACCTTGCCTTCTCAACAACATAGTTGTACGTTATGGGCAAAATTAAAAATACTGACCATTGTACCTACATACAATTCAACTTAATTAAACTGTGCTCTTTTTACTACATATATCACTTTCTCTGTTTATTAAATAATTGATTTGTTTTCAATTATTTATTTGTTTATTCAGATGCTTCCAATATAAAAATTGAGTTTAATCAATATTGACAAAATACCAAAGCTTATTAGGCACAATCAAGTTAAAACAGGGGTGGGTACACCTTTTGACTTGTGGGCCACAGTGGGTTTTTGAAATTTAAAAGAAGGGCCAGACAAAGAACCTAGAGGGGCATCGGGTGCCTAGTACTCCCAGCCTGGGTGGTATATTTACAGATTACATTGATACATTGTTCATATTGTCTGCTTTAAAAAAGATGGTTGAACATAGATATATACATATAAAAGAGGATAGTCAACTTAAGCTGGCCATACACATGCCGATAAGCGGCCGATTTTTAACCTGGCCGACGGGCGTGCGCGCTCACGCCGTCGGTCAGGTTAAAAATCGGCCACTTATCGGCATGTGCCCACATGGGGCAACAGATCCCTGTCGCCCCACTTCTCGGCCAGCCAGAGATCCGACATGTCGGAAAATCTCTGGCCCGCGCGAGCCGATGGGAGCCGATGCCATAAGCTACAGTGAAGCGGACGCTTCATTGTAGCTTATGGCCGGCACACAAAGGGTGCCTAGCCGACTGAAGCGCCCCAGAATGCAATGGGATTGTAAACGTGATGACGTCATCACGTTTACAATGCCGGAAGAAATCGGCGGCAGATGTCGGCGATGGTCGCCGTGTGTATGCCCAGCTTTATACATTAAATTGCAAACATAGGCAAACAACAACCTCTAGAAGGAACCATAATAATCTGCTCGTCATATTCCAATTATCACAGTGGAGGGGAGCCAGAGCATCTTGGCCCCAATGTGACAAAGGGTTGGATTCAAAGACTGAACAGGCCGTAGTTTGTCCACATTAAAAGATAATACATACATATTGTACAATTGTCAATTTGATTAAAAGAAATACGAGCAAAATAAATAAATAGAATTATTATGACAATCCCTAAAGTACTTGGTGGTAAGCAGCTAGAATGAGGAAGATCCAAAAGAGAAGAGTTCCTCTGATATCCACCAAAAGGCCAACCTCCTCCAATGTTGTTGTATCAACAAGTTTCACCTTGGTGGCTGTGCCACACTATACAACCAAGTATATTCAGCAAAAAAAACATAATCCACAAAAGTAGATCCACATGGAAGGTTCGATCGTAATACGACAAATTTAATTTCGATCAGGAAAGAGTCATATATAAATGTGTTCATCGAATACAATCCACCCGACCAACAAACACAATGCTGCGATTTAAGTTAGATCGTTGTACAATCGACGAAATTGTTCACATTGCGATCGATGTTTTGGTCGGTATTAAACAATTTGCGCCGATCGAACCATGTGTGCAGTATAAGATTTATGTTCAATCGATGTAAACTTTGATCGTTTTGGGTCAATCGAATGCTAAAGTCAAACTGTGTATGCCTAGCTTAAGGCTAGGAGAAGTGATGGCCGAACTTCCCCAAGGTCTGTTCACAAAAGGGCTGTTGTGCCCGCAGGTCCTGGGTTGGCGCGGGGGTGCCAGGTGCAGGGAATCTAAAC
>CM070037.1:34633924-34644227 GCA_036250615.1 Ptychadena robeensis | reverse complement strand
TATTACATTGATTCGTTAGAAAAAGGCCATTGTTTAAAGGCCCTTTTACAGTAGTCATGCTGTAGCTTCAGCCCTGGTTTTTACTGGCAATGTGTGCATTTGCATTACCCAGTACTAGTATGGCAGACAGCAAAGCATTTGCATTTTCATACAGGCTAAAGCGCAATGCGGGCCTATGTTTACTATGGAAATGTGTGTACCTTGTGTTAATGCAAGGCGGGCTGCAATTCTTTAATGCAATCACAGCAAGTGTGAAAGGGCCCTAAGGTACATGATTATGCCCCGGTACACCATCTTACACCCAAAAGCCATTTACCCCTTTTTGTACTTGCTGTGTGGCCATTGAACCCCAAAGTCTGTTTTGGAAACATACGTTTATAACAGGGTTATAGCAGTGGTCTCTTGTAAATTATAATAATGATAATGATGTTCTGTTCTCTCCTGTAACATATGTATCACATCCACAATCTCCTCAAAATGTCTTCTACTATATATGCATCCACTCTTATTTGCATTACAAATACCATAATTAGTTTGAAAGAAAGGGGGGCGGTTATTTATTGTTAAGGTATCCTTTACAAAATATTTTAATAATGAAAATACAACTACATTATCATCCACAAGTGGTACTCCAGTGTGGTTAAAAATCTGGTCCAAAGTGCCCATATTTTATTATTTTTATTTGCAATAAATAAGATATCATAAATTAAAATTTCCTTGACATGGCATCATTTCAATTCCAACCATTCCAGTCAAAACCACTATTGTATAAAGTGCAGTATGCAATGTAACTTTTTTAAAGCAATGGTCAATAGCATGTTTTTCAATTCATCTTTTTTCAAATGTAAAAAAAAGTCTGAATGTTTTGGTTTCCCTTTTATTTTAGGAAAGATGAAGATATGTGAAGAAAGAGTGGTAAACAGAAGGAAGAATGTAGTATAACAGCAGAAAAAGAATGTACAGAAAGGTTTGATTGTATTATGTAGGTCTGTAGAATGTGAGATTAGTGACGACGCAGACATTTATTGTACAATGATAATGGTCTGTTGAAATATTTCCATGCTTGCATTACATCATGTTTGCTATCATTGTGCTCCTAAGAAATCTTTACTATTTATTACTTATAACCCCTATTTTAGGAGAAACTGAAACATCTCACTGAAATTATGTATGGGATAGTTAGAGCGGACACCAATAGGATTTTGCTTGGGAAATGGCATTCCAATTTCTAATAACTTTCTAAATAGTTTCTGGAATTGAGACATTCTGAATCAGTTAGAATGTTGAAGTTGTTCCTTCTGTCCTTCAGCTTTCTGGAGTGAAAGAATCAGGAAGTGGAACTGTGACCACTGTGTTCTGCTTTGATAAAGAATGTCTTCTTAAACAATATCTGAGATCATCAAAAATGTTGGTATGTTCTTCCAATCCAATGTCTAACCTTGTCCAATAATGAGTACCACTTCCTCGTTCCACACCTGTGTTGGAATACATCCGACACATAGTAGTGTGTAGTATGGAAGCTATATATCCCAGGTGCCCAACCTGCAGCCCGGGGGCCGCATGCAGCCCTTTGGGCGTTCTTTCTTCTCTGTCCTATAGGGCATAGGAACTCACCTGTCCGTCGATCCCCCTGCTGACAGATCCTCGACTGGGAACTTTTTAAAGTGGGAAGAGGAGGAGAGGCGATAAACTTGGGACTCAGATGGTGCCTGAGCAAGTGCCTCTGGCGAGTGCCTATGTTCCCACTCTTCCACCAATGAACGGAAGGTGATTGTATAATATATATTGTGACACATAACCTGAGAATACGGGCACGCAACTTTTGAATCAAAGGGTATATGCCCTTTAGATATCATCAATGGTTTTGAGACTTTGACAATGTATATGACACAAAATGTGCACTACAACACTACATGGTGCCTAATGCTTGAAATATTATTTAAACAAGATTTGTTATTTAAAAATTAGAAATAATGTCTTCTAGCTCTGCTGCTGTCATTGTTTCATTATAAAATACTTATACAAGTCAGTATAGATTGAAAATGTTATGTGCAGCCCTTGAGTGATACAGAGGGCCGCATTTGTGGCCCTCCATAGCAACTCAGTTGCCCACCACTGCTATATATAGTACAGATTAATTAAAAGTAAACAATCAACCCCTCTTATGCTCAAAATTAATAAGAGCTGGGAGAATATGGGAGTGGCAGAAATTGGATTGGAAAGCGTTTAAAATGTTTTTATAATATAATATATATACAGATTTTTACTGAGAAGCATACCAAATTAAACCATTGAAGAAACATTTGCACCATATAAAAGAAACCAAAGCTTGTTTTTCATTTATTATTCATACATGTGCTCTATCCTTTAACAATGGATTTTTACTGTATTAAATTATTTGAAATGTAAAACACTAGATTTGGTGACATTATTATTTAGTAATACTGTACTTTAATGTAAAATCTACGCAAAGAAAACTGTATACTATGCATGCAGCAGCACTTCAACACAAAGATAGTATAATGAACAAATACATTTTTTAAAAGCAAATGTAAAATGGTATATAACATTAGAATGAATGTAAGATCTATTATTCTGTAATGGCAAAAAAGTGACCCTATTTGAGATACTAAGGCTGCTTAACTAAAGAATTAGAAAGTACAAAAATGAAAGGTAGTTCACTTCAGTTATCCAATCATATTAGAATGATTTTTGTGTTTATTTATTTCTCCTGCACAGGATTGGATAACTGAAGTAAATGTTGTGTACAGTGCAGAAAGCAGTGTCATCATTTGTACCCTTTTACTTTGAACTTGCTACAATTGTGAGTTTTTATTGTACATAGCACTTTGTTTTATAGAAAATACTTATTAAGACTGTACATTTATTAGGGGTAATATTTAGGCTGTAAATAGTTCCATAATCCAGGGTAACTGTATAAAAAATGATAAAACTAAAAAGTATCCCTAAAACCACAGCCCTCTAGTAACCTTGACAGGAGGCACTCGCAGTGCATTTTTCGAGCTGTCATCTGATACAGCTGTCATGGGTGCTTTACCTAAATGCCGTGAGCAGGCCCATGTTGACAGTGGAGGCCAGTGGGCCACCCATAAAGCAACTTTGTAAGAGCAGGAGAGTTAGGAATAATGCTGGAAGTATTGGTTGAATAAAGTCATCCTTTGCATTTGGCCATAATCTAGTATTCAGTAAACATTGTCGAATTATTCGACTAGCTTTTTTTGTGAGTTGATTGCAAAGAGCCTGATCATGGTATCATCACCAAACTTGCTGGATATGTAAAGAATGGTCGTGGGAACAATTGGAAAACATGTAATTTTTGCAGAAATTAGGTTCAAAGTAAAAGTTGACATTTCAACTTTGTAAATTTCAACTTGACTTTGAACTTATTTCAGAGGCTTTGCAATCAACTCACAAAATCCAACTAAAATAAGACCATCTCTGGTATTCAGTGATGTGAGACTTTTAATCACCAGATAAATAACCACTGCCTTCCTTGCATGCTTAAATTTGGTTTTTAGGGAAAAATTTACAAGCAAGCTTTACGTCCTCTATATCCCTTCTCCTGTGATCTATTATATTATATGCAACACAAAGGATAAGTGTTGTATTTTTAAAAACTTTTTTTAGACTGTGCACAATCCATCCAAACTCAATACAATGTTTGAAAAAGATAACATTTGTAATCAATGTTAGTATAGAGTGGTCGGATGTGCGGGCATATTCCGATCACCTGAAAATGTATACATTTCACTAGGTACATAAATGTGTATTTTGAATCCCCATTCTTTTATGTGTATGCCCATAGAACCTGTTTGGGGAACATTCTTAGAGACTTGGGGTGCTAGCTTATGTCAGGATTGGTCAGATCTGATGACTAACGATAAACTCAGGCCTATCTATGCAATAACGCCATTATATAAAACCAGGTCTAGTATCCAATGAGTGGTAGGTTTGTGAAAAAGAAACCTATACAAGTGGCTTGAAAGAGAATATTTACATTGCACCAGGTCTATACTATATGTATCAATTAAATCCTGGCTTCCAGTGGTGAAAAGTCTGTACTGCAATACCCCTCTGGGATCAACTGGAAATGTATTTTAGTTGTAAAGTGTAAATGACACATTGCATTGCTTTGCTGCGAATCTTGGCAGCCGTGTAAGGCTGAAAAGATTGTTTCCCCCAATTATTCTGTGAATAGTCTATCTTTGCTGGTTCAAAAAACTGTTCATGATTCCAATGTTACATTCACAGATTTCATATGTATAATTTTTATAAAATTAACTCATATTCTGTTTATACATTTATTGCAACATTATGTGACGCACATATATTTATAAATGTATCATCTTTATATTTTTACAAGATGTACAAACGATAAATGTTCAATAAACATCTACATATTAAAAATAACACTGTGTTGCCTTTTATTACACTTTGTTGGAACTTGTATGTTGTGGAGTTATATAAAGTGTCTTTATATAACTGACTCATTTATGCAAAGATAATATGAGTTTCATAGGTGGCTGTGGTAAGTTTCTTAATCCTGGTATTAGAGATGGTCAATTGGATGCCACAACACTAGCATGCAAATAGTCTGCATACAATTTACATGCTAATGTTGAAATATCAGCAACTCTTTGACCATCTGTGCTTCTGAGTTCATAGTACAGAAGATTTTTACCAAGGGTGCATCTACTTTTCCCTCTTCTACACATTTGTTCAGCAATAAAACACAATATTTACAAAGCCTTTACTACCACTACTACCACTACTGCCAGAAATGCAGCACTTCTGCATATCAAAACTTATTTAAATTCTAAAGGGGCAGCCAGAATTTACTCCTACTTCACTCAAAATGATAACCATAGTATTTCACCCATGATAGGAATCACCGCAACTAATGACGCACAATGGTTTATGGGAGGGAAATCAAGGAAAGAAATGACTCCCATATAGACTCCTTCCTGGCTCTCAAAATTGCCTCCCCTCTGCTAAGAATGAGACTTTTTTTTTCTTTAATTCCCTTGCAGAAAAAAATGTCCAGGCTATCTGCTGGAACATGCTGTATACCAATACTTACTCAGTAGGAGAGGCGGTGCTCAGTGCCAGAGAATAAAGGTAGCCATACTCGGGCAGATTTTCACCCGATTTTTACGGCCGTTTGACGGCCGTTTGTCGTGCGCGTTCCCGGCGGTCGCTTGGCCACAAATCAGGTGGGCCTACCTGGACAGATTGACCAGGAATCACACGGTGATCCAACATGTTGGTAAATTCCTGGCTGATCCTTCCCCATTCAAAGCACAGGCACACAAAGGGTGCCTGCCGATCAGCTGAGAGGCGGCTGCAGCCTGATGACATCATCACGCTGCATTCGATCCCTTATCTATCGAGGGGCAATCACCTTGTCTTTGGCTACCTTAAGGGCTTGACAATTAGCGCAAGTGACTGGCCAATGCAACATTAGGTGTCCGCTGGCTGCTTTTCAGGCTTTCAGAAGGTATACCTGTCATGGTGTAATTTTTTAGATAACCCGGAGCGACTGGACCTGTTTACATGTACTTGCAGACAGGAGCACTCTGTCATTTTCTGGGCTGCTGTGGACTGACGGCAGCCCAGGTAATGACCATGTAAAGAGAGGAAAGAATGCACTCTTCTCTGTTTGAACTTGTTGTATACTAGTATCTACTTGGGAGGAGGGGGAAGTGCTGAGAGCTGGAGTGAGTATGTGTGTCCTCTCTGGAATGGGCTATATACTGGTATATCCACTCTATACGTCTCTAAATGCACACACATTTTACCCCCGAGTTGGGAAGGGGGGGGGGGTCTTATAGATTGAGCAAAATGGTAGTTATACAGGTCCCCCCCACACACACACAAGATGACCCTCACCAGAGACTGGTACCAGTTCACTGTACCAATGTGGTGTGGAAGGAAACTTTCCACTTTAGAAAATAAACCAAAATCAACAAACTTACAAGGCAAAAGGTGCTAGAATAGATTAGTGCACTATAGCGGTGCTTGCATGAAAAATATTATTATTAAGCAGGTAGACTGTGCTCCCTGTATACATTAAACTTTCACACATTGTCAGATTGGGTTATATATTCTGTTCTGTATAATTTCACACACATTGTGATTTGTATCATTTAGTAACTAATCTTTAGATTTTTAATAACATAATTGTCTAGTTCTACGTTTCCTTCCGCCTTTTCCAGAAAGTCTACCATAAACTGCTAAATATCTGTCACAGTGGTAAACATTAACTGGATGCGTAGGACCACATTAATAAAACATGAGATTCCATACCATAGCTAGAGGGGACATTCTGGTAGCATACATATTACATTCTAATGTACAGCTAACTTAAATAGGATCATGTGATGCACGCAACTTGCACGATAAGGGCATGACCAAAAAACAAAGGTGGAATCCAGTCTCTAACAGTGTCATTGATGATAACAAAAAAAGAGGTGGTCCAACCCTTCCCAGTTCTAATGACAAAAAAAATTTTTTATTGAGTTTGTTTTTTATTAGGAAATCACCTCTATGTTAACAGTATTTAAATAGTCGAGCAACTTCTAAAGTAACTTACAAATAAATGTAATTCCTATTACAGCTGAAGTAGCATGAAAGTCAGCTTTGTAAAGGCATTGACAGGAAATTAGATTTCTGATGGCATTCAGTACACAAACAGTGTAGAGAACACCCTCTCACAATGCCTTAGGTGAAAGGTTAGGTCAGAATAATATTCTAGTGAACTTCAACTGTAATTCAAGTGACTTCCAACTGGAATTCAAAGATAGTTGAAGTATAAAAAGGCTTTTGAATAGTTACATATGCCATATTTGATAGGTTGTTTATTATATGTATGTTGAAATAGCATGGTTAGGAAATCTGAAGATAAAATGATGATATCCCCAATACTCTTAAACAATTCGTTGTCTAAACTTCTTAACCAGTTCTTGATACAAATCATACCGATGAAAAGGTGTGCAAGGGTCAGTTGCTTAATACTCCTAAGAACCATCACTAATGCATGTTTCAATTTTCCAGATATTTATTGGATTTTCACAATGTCTCAGATTGGATTCATGGTTATCTTACTCTAGCAATGCTGATGATGGTGTTATGTCCACTGTCAGGGCTTGTGTCCACTGGGAATTCAATGGACGCGTTGTGCGCCACCAGCATCGTGGTAATGATAATGCAGGCACGGCAGTGGATCCCATCTCATTCCTTTGAATGTCTGTGCCGAGAATGAATGTAGTGGACACAAGCTCTAACATCCCATGAGGATGACCAACACACACGTGCAATGTACTCAATATATTCTACACAATATTTACTATAAATCTCTTACTGTATGCATTCCCTTCCTAAAATCTACATGCTCATACAATCTCTGCACATCATCTCCATAAAAAATGCAAATCTAACTACATATTCCAATTAATCTAATCAGGTAGAGCCTGACTAGAGGTAACGTATTATTTCTCCCCTCATATGACATTATGCTGTGGCAGTGAAAACACCCCCAGATAGCTGAAAGCTGTATACAAGCCTAGATTGGATACATTTTACATTATCTAGGGCCATCGGCTGGCCACTCATCATACTAAATTAAAGCGCACCTACCACCAGAAATTGATCATTACATAAAGCGTCGAGGAATTTATAACAGAAAAAAACGTACCTGTAATAAGTAATTTAACCTCCCTGGAGGTACGGACGTATTGCGCCACTTTCACTGTGCACGCTGTGATTACCTGCCCTCCTATCTACACATCGCTGGTGTCATTGACATCTCCAAAAAAGTGCACAGCCTCTCCTCTTTCCCTGGCTTGTGCCACAGCGCAAGCGGAACACAGCACAGTGACTGACTGGTAAACCTCAGCTTTAAAATGGAAAAGACGTATATACCAATAGAAAACTATTATTAACACACCAGTGGCCATATGTGATATTTCACCCTGAGTTAACTCCTGGAAGCCTAGCAGATAAAGATGGAATCTATCATATGATTCCAGGGAACAGCAGCTTTAATTTTATATATATATATTTGAGTATACATTCACTTTAACTCATGGAGGGCTGTCTGATAAATATGGAATCTCCCATATGGGTCCAGAGAACACCGGTAATTAGTTCACATATGCATATTCTCCATTAAAAGGTATTTTTGACTTACATTTAAGGAAGCATTTACAGACATTTACAGCAAAATATTACTCAAAAGATACTATTCAGAAAACGTTGTATTTGTATTAGTTTAGGGAAAGGTGCCCCTGGCCATCATGTTTTGTCACACTCAAGATTACCCACCTAGGGGTACATAGGAAGAGGTTAAAGACAGTGTGAGTGTCTTGAGCTATCAGTCGCCAAAATCATCTATGACAATAGGGAATTCCAGAAGTTCTGTGTAATGAAAACAATATACTGATCAGAGGAAATTCTTCCGGATGGAATGAGAAATGTAACTATATTGGTTCTGCTACTTTTCCACAGTGGTTTATATGTTCTTCTACTCAATTCAAGAGTCAAAAATCCATACTGCTTTAGGTAATCTAACAAAAGTAAAGTTTTACTTTTGGTTCAAGCTTATTCTCTTCTCTTAAGGCTCAGTAGTACTGTGTAAGCACAATATTGTTTTTGTCAGATGTCCCAGAAGCCTAAAACAACATTGACAGAAATCCAGATTGTTGCCTTCCAAATAAGTTTAGAATTTACTCTGGGCATTTGCCAGGTGGATTTCCTCTGTTGAACAAACCGCTCAACGGTTGGTTCCGTCTTTTATAATTTAAAAAGAAATAACTGAAAAGATAAATGTAGTTTAAAAAAATTGCTCATATGTGGATACCTGTGCATAGTGTAAGTCTAGCCCAGTGGTTGTATGAGGTAAGTATGTGGGCCCACGCCCCCCCGGAATTTCTTAGACGTCCCCCAAAATACTTTCTCTCCGCCCCCCCAGTTTGGGAACCACTGGTCTAGCCATACAACCATATCAAGCCCCTTCATCCTTTTTAAACACATGTTAAGAATGAGGCTCCGTGCCCCCCCCCCTGGAACATCTTTGAGCCCCCCCCCCCAGTTTGGGGCCCGCTCCCCAGTTTGGGAACCACTGCTATAGGGAAACAATAAACTTATTTAAAATGCTTCTTTCTTTCTAAAAGCCGTCATTCAGCTAGGCTAAGTTGATGTTATCAGTCTGCTGCTGGCAGGAGGAAGGATTTCCTCAGTCTCTCTTCCAATGATCTCAATGAGTAGTGCAAAATTATAGGTTTAGGACAAGTCCCACATTCAGAGAGAGATGGCAGCAAGGGCTGATCTGTGTCATACATTTTTGGCCAAGGACACTGCACAGGCACAAGTATTTATATGACTGAGCCAATTCTTAGCCAGCATCTCAATACCAAAAGTAAATGCGAACCCTGAATGATACCAAAAAAAGACAGTGCCATCCTTATGGTACTTTTGTTTGTAACACATGGCTATTCAAAGCAGAAATCATGTTCGTGGATTTTTTAAGTAACAGTACCAAAGCCTAATATTAGCCAGTTAATTTGATAATTCTATAGAACAGAACAGAAGAAGACTAAGATGCTTTGCTTAGGGCTTGTTTCCACTAATGCGGAATCGTGCGGATTGCTGCAGTTGTATCCGCGCGGCTGCAGCCACTCTGACCGCATCCATAGGCAAAGCATCGGGCAGGCTCCACTTGTACGGCCGAGTGTGGATGTGCGCGGATGCGGTGTGGTTCTGAATGCCCTCATACAGCGTTTTAATGCGGATGCCGCAACCGACCGCATCCCTGGACATAGGGCATGCCCGAAGTCCACATCCTACCGCACGGACGTCCGCGTGCATCCGCATGCTAAACAGCTTGAAGTGCGGTTGGGAGCAGCTGCAGCCGCGCGGATAGCACGGCAGCCATCCGCATCAGTGGAAACAAGCCCTTAATCATAGCAGTCCAGCCATGCTGTTATATATCCAGTGCAACTCCCTGAGAAAGGGGACTGTGGAGCCCCCAAAACACGTGGGATAAGGTATTGTTAATGGCTTAACTGTGATCTATGTAACAAGTGCTTCATACCTTTGTTACCTTTACATTACTTAGTATGCATGTACCATATTTTTTGGACTATAAGACACTTTTGTACCAGTGGACAGTGGAGGGAAACAAGTTGGAGACACACATAAATACGGTACATACATACATACATACATACATACATACAGGGAGTGCAGAATTATTAGGCAAGTGGTATTTTTGAGGAATAATTTT
>CM070037.1:34575758-34614082 GCA_036250615.1 Ptychadena robeensis | reverse complement strand
CCCCACCTGAGCTGTAGATCTTTGCAGCTCGTCCAGAGTCACCATGGGCCTCTTGACTGCGTTTCTGATCAGCACTCTCCTTGTTCTGCCTGTGAGTTTAGGTGGACGGCCTTGTCTTGGTAGGTTTACAGTTGTGCCATACTCCTTCCATTTCTGAATGGTCGCTTGAACACTGCTCTGTGGGATGTTCAAGGCTTTGGAAATCTTTTTGTAGCCTAAGCCTGCTTTACATTTCTCAATAACTTTATCCCTGACCTGTCTGGTGTGTTCTTTGGACTTCATGGTGTTGTTGCTCCCAATATTCTCTTAGACAACCTCTGAGGCAGGCACAGAGCAGCTGTATTTGAACTGACATTAGATTACACACAGGTGCACTCTATTAAGTCGTTAGCACTCATCAGGCAATGTATATGGGCAACTGACTGCACTCAGACCAAATGGGGCTGAATAATTACGCACACCCCACTTTGTCGTTATTTATTTGTAAAAAAAATTTGGAATCATGTATGATTTTCATTTCTCTTCTCACGTGTACACCACTTTGTATTGGTCTTTCACATGGAATTCCAATAAGATTGATTCATGTTTGTGGCTGTAATGGGACAAAATGTGGAAAGGTTCAATGGGGGCCAAATACTTTTGCAAGCCACTGTAAATGCCCTCTCAAGTGCATGGTGTTCATTGCTATTTCTCAGCCCAAAGTGAGTTACAGAGCCTGTGCTACTTGGCATATGGGGTGCTATTTTTAACACATAATAATACCCCAAATTGAAAAATATGAGCACATACAGACATTCACAGGTATGTACAAAATGCACATACACATATGCACCAATAAACAAAACAACAAGCATATACCATTAACCATTTTCCCCCACCTCCTTCAGCCAGCAGCCAAAACATATTACACAGCCCCCCCCTCCCCTTACGGCGCATGTGCGATGTTGGCACCACATATGCTGCCCTAAAGCTCCATGTCCTGCCCAGGGGCCAGAGTATGATGACCTCTTGCCTTTATTTTCAAATGTAAAAATTGAGCAACTATTGGATTTAAAAGGCTATGATAAGTAATATTTTATATGATGGTTTGCTCCAAAGAGGATAAGAAATGGATCTGGATTAATGCTTACTGTGTCCTTACATGAGGTATAGACCACCTCTGACCTAGTTAAATCAGCCTAAACTCCACATCGAGTAATGCACACACAAGTCTTTACCTTAACTCCTTATACCAGGACAGGTATGGCACACATGTCTGTGGTTATCAAGGCACTTGTAAGCCCAGGTTTTGGTTGTCTGTTCATATATTTGTATTCCATTGTAAATTGTGATTTTATATATTTCTTTGTTTTAAATTGCAAGAGGAAATAGATTTTCCTTATTATTTTTTATCCGGTATCCGAGAAGACAAAACCCATTACTACATAACTTGGTGACAGTGTGTTTTAATAGGCATTGAGGTCACTGTTACTATAGGATGTGCTCTGGATAATTATTTTTGTCCTTACTATGGCAACTCTGGCACAGCAGGGCTATGGACTGTCTTACAGACGTAGAACACCTTTAAATATTACGATTTCTGGAAGGTGTAAATGCCTGCTGAAACCCCTCCAATTGATCTCGTTTTTGGCCTACTCCTTATTTTACATATGTTCATATAGTTTGCATATGGCTGGAAAAAGGCAGCAATTATAGAAGACCTTTCTGTCAGAACAAATGAAGCTAAATGTAAAAGTCGGTACTGCATAATTAAAGGCTGGCGGAGTACTCGTACAAAGAGCTGACAAGCGACCAGATGGCTGCCACTGCCTGACTAATGAAAGTAGTGATGTGTGCTAATTTGGAAGTGGCTCCTAACGTTGGCAATATGACTCGCTGTCAACATAATAATCTTAATGGGCCCCCTGGCAGTCAAAGATTTCAAGATATCCTTTTGTGGATGTATTTATGGATGATGTCTTCACAGAGAAAATTTAATAATATGTCTCAATTTTGCACAGGAATTTATTTTCTATTGGATTCCTCGTTGTGTATTTACATTGGTGCTTTAACATATTGCAATGATCCTGCTTTCTCTTTTACGGCTGTTACCCTGTTTCACTGAAAATATGGCTCTTACATTTGTGCCTCATGCTGAAATATAAGGCACCCCGAAGATACGGACCTATAACTCTGGATTCAGTGTATTCTTCTTCATGGACATCCCCCAAAAATAAGACATAGGGCATCTTTGGGAGCAAAAAATAATATAAGACAATAGCAATAATGGGCTGTAAATGCATTATTTAAGACCAATTGGTTCTTTTATAAGTAAAGTCCAATTAACTCTTTCCCTGGAGACCATTTGGCCTTGTGTAGTATGTTATCTTAGAATATCTGTTCAATCCTATACACCATTGATATTCCAAAATAGATTATTGTTAAAAAGCCAAGTCATATGTTAACAGGTGGGGTCAGCTTCTGCCTTTGTTTTGGTAACTCCAAACTTAAGATCTTCATAATAGCCTCATATTTATAAATCTCTTCATAATAGCCTCATCTTCATCTCTTCTTAATAGCCACAGCAGATGTGTACATCCTGGAGCTCAGTCTGCTAGGACCGAAAATAGTGATCATTCGTGTGCATTGAATACTGAGGGGCTTCAAAAATATAAAAATAATTTTAAAAAATGATAAGGAAGTACAACAACCGTATTTTTCGGTCTTTAAGACTCACCCCCCCCCCCAGAAATCGGGTTGAAAAAGTGTCTGCGCTGTATGGTCGCGCCTTGGCTCCCTGCTAGCTCTCCCAGCATGAAGATTTGCCGGGGAGGTGGTGGAGCTGTCAGATGGGAGATCTGTCCATGGCCGGATCTCCCATCTGAACTGTATTGTTTGTACCAGCATAGCCCTTTTGATATAAGCAATGAAGAGAAGTGAGAGATAGATGAACTCCTGTCTATCTCTGCCTGTGTGTGAAAGCTGCAAGAGCAGTAGAGGAGAGTCCTGCAGTCATTCCCCCATGGCCCCCCCCACTCCTCCTTGTTGTGGGGAAGATGAGGTGATGTGCCTTGATACTATTGCTACTTCTTGTGGCTATTTTCCTGCTTTATAAACTTGGTGTGCCCTATTGTCAGTGTCCCCTATTGTCAGAAAAATATGGTAAGTATTGTATTGCTGTGTCACCCCTTTATGAAGGTCACCTTTGGCTGAAAATGAAATGCAAAAAAAAGATAAGTTTCCTCTGGAACAGGAATAGAGCAGAAATCTTCAATAGGGGCAATTGTTCCTGTCTGTAATCCATTTTCTTTCTTCCTCTTACTTGTTGCGGGGGGGGGGGGGGGGGGGGGGGGGGGGGGGGGGGGGGGGGGCTTACTTTTAAACTAGACCTCCATAAGTAAATATACAGAATATTGTTCCATTTGTCATGTGGCTTGTTTTTTCTTTCTGTAATAATTTTGTTAAGACATAGCTGGCTCTTCTGTTCTCATGTGTTGGTGGAGGATGAGTAGTAAACAGAGGTATTTTCTCATAGTGTAACCTGCTGTTGTGTTCTCTCAGCTCCTTTAGGTGTCCAGCAACCATCCCTGCTTGGAGCGTCTCCTACAATTTATACTCAGCAGTCAGCACTGGCAGCAGCCGGCCTCAGCACCCCTTCTCCAGCAAACTATCAGCTCACTCAAACTGCGGCACTCCAACAGCACGCTGCTGCTGCCGCAGCCGCCGCTGCCCTCCAGCAGGTAAGCCACTCTTTTATATATATCCTATATTATAAAAGGTGTTTGTGATGGCTATATAGATGTGGTTGTGGGTTTCCCAAAAACAAAAAAGGACTTATGGTTTTTTTTTTCAAGGTAGACTAAAACAACACTAAAAATTGTGATAAAATTTGTGATAAAGAGCTCTTGTCGAAACGTTTCGTGGCCCTCTCGACTTTTCTTCAGGACAATAGTATGGTGGGGTCTCCTGCCACTTTAAAATTCATTTGTACACAACCCTGTCACCTTCTCAACTGTAAAATAAAATAGAAAAAAATCCATATTAGATCATATATAATTTAGCATCAGTAAGCCGAGAACATTGTTAGCGTTAGCAAGTCTAATCGTTTTTGCACACTCTATACAAGGTCTTTCATGTGACCTAGGCAAATATCACATGGTTTGGGTTCTTCAGATCTTTCGTGCATCGTTGGTCAAATAGAAGTTACACAATTTTTCACCTTCACCTACAGGAATAAGCAAGGAGTCTAGTCACTGTGAGGGTATATGTGTGTGTGTGTGTGTGTGTGTGTGTGTGTGTGTGTATATATATATATATATATATATATATATATATATATATATATATATAAAATGTGTGTGTGTTTATGGTATTTTTTTTTTTTTAGGACAGATCAATAGCACGCTTGTTGCCCTGGGAGTACATATGCCTAATATTGACCTCATTATGAAGCACATTTATTCCAGTTAAAAATTAACCAGAGGCAAGCAATAAACATTTTATATGTAAATGGGACATGGGCTATTTACTCAAAGGGAATTTGCCAAGAAACAAACTATTTATAAGCCAAGGTTGACTTGGAAACTGCTGTCTTATGACCCACACATGAGTGCCAGAGCGCTATAATCCATTTTTGTTAGACAAATTAGACTATGTTGCTGTTGCTTACATTTGAATGCACCTCAAAAAGTGTCAGATTTAATATGCTGCTTCTCACACTGGTATTTCTGATACAGAAATCAGGCTTATGTTGGCTAAAAATGTTTGATTGGTCATCGGTCTGTTGTTTTTATACTGTTAATTGCGTCTTCTTTGATGCCCTTGTTCATTTTGAATGAGCGCATACCTGCATCTTGGGCATGGCAAAACATGGGATTTGCCCATCCAAAATACTCCTCCACTGTGGTTATCCCAAAACATAGTGAAGTTTTTGCAAAAGGGAGATGTAGTCAGGTGTCAGCCCCAGCATTCTATTTGAGGTCCCTGGCAAAACTACCTAGCTTCACTAGAACATCCAATGTAAATGTCTAGGATTAACTGTAACTTTTAAGGAGCAAAAATGGAATATAAGAACCATTTTTATCCAAAGCATTCCTTTTGTAAGTTAGGTATCATAAAGTAAAGACTGGTGATTTTACAGTGCATTGTTGGCTCTATGGTTAAACATGTCTAATGAAACAGATTCTTTATTTGAGAACTAAATACAAAGGTTTTGTTTTCAAATTAACCTCTAGCTTCCTTGAAAATGTCCATTCTGTGTAGCTGGAAGAGCAATTAAAGTTTCTGAGTGCTTTGCCTACAACAAATGAACTACAGGGTGGGCCATTTATATGGATATACCTTAATGTAATGGTAATGGTTGGTGGTATTAACTTCCTATTTGTGGCACATTATTGTATGTGAGGGGGGAAACTTTTCAAGATGGGTTGTGACCATGGTGGCCATTTTGAAGTCGGTCATTTTGAATCCAACTTGTTTTTTCAATAGGAAGAGGGTCATGTGACACATCAAACTTATTGGGAATTTCACAAGAAAAACAATGGTGTGCTTTGTTTGAATGTAACCTTATTCTTTCATAAATTATTTACAAGTTTCTGTCCACTTATAAAATGTGTTCAATGTGCTGCCCATTGTGTTGGATTGTCAATGCAACCCTCTTCTCCCACTCTTCACACACTGATAGCAACACCGCAGGAGAAATGCTAGCACAGGCTTCCAGCATCTGTAGTTTCAGGTGCTGCACATCTCGTATCTTCACAGCATAGACAATTGCCTTCAACGACCCCAAAGATAAAAGTCTAAGGGGGTCAGATTGTTGAACGATCCTACCAGGTGTGTGGGAAACAATTTCAATACGATCAACTTAAAGGTTGATCAAACAGAAATAACAATCCATGTATGGCCACCTTCACAAAAAGGAAACAAATAAAAAAGCACTGTTGACTTTCCTTTTTGTTTTGTTTTTTGGGGAGGGTCAGGTGCTTCATTGGGCTAGAAGTATTTAACTGACCTTTTAGTTATAGCGCATGCTGATTCCCTGGCGCTAAAGTTGTGAAGCATAGATGAGGATGATTAAATAGTACATAAATGATGTATCCTAACCTCACTGACCGCATTCTTGTAGGTCAAGTAACTACCATTTCCAGAAGGACGCAGTGGCAGATTACATATTTCTTCCATAACTGGCTATGGGAGCTTTTACTGTCTTAATAGTGATGAGCAGCATAGGCAATATTTGAATTGTTTTGAATTTTTAGCTTAATATTTGCAATAAATTCAAGGATTGGTGAATTGTGCAAATCGTCACTTGTACATGCGCATATTGTGAACGCAATGCATGGTAGTTCTGGGTACTATTGTAAAAAATCTTGAATATTCGCAATAAGGAAAATATAGCACTATATTTGAGACTTTGTGGATTCTCGAAGTGCCAATATTTGCAATCAACACTATAGCTGGTCATACACCTTTTAGATTTCTGTCAGATTTCCTTTAGATCTACCAACAACTATGAAGTGCCGGGTCCTCTGCGATTGAACACAGGTAGACTTGATGGTTTAGAAAGTCTCTCATATAACATGGTTTTGGCAAAACAAAAATAGATCTAAAGGAAATCTGACAGAGAAATCTAAATGTGTATGGGGACTCTATGTCTCACACTTAATCAATATCTTACTTTCTAAACGTAGCCATACACAGGTCGATTTATCAGCGATCAAGTGACGGTCGATTGCCGATCCAATCTTTCCAGGCGATCAGGAATCACCAATTGATCGGATCAGGAATCGATGCAACACCACCTTGGAAATCCGATTTGTGGCTGCTGCATAGGGACAAACGATCGACCAAAAAAACCAACATGTCGGTTCATTGTCCGATCCGATTTTATTTGATTCTGATTTTTTTGGGTCGATTGGACAGGGTGAGCAAAACCCGATTAATTGCCGATCGAACTTGTGAACGCACGCAGTGATCGATCGGTCAAAAGTTGAATGGAAAATCGACCTGTGTATGGCTACCTTTAAGCTTGATTAAAAATGCATCTTCTGCAACAGATTAGAATGTGTCCCACTTCTTAATTGTTTACCTGTCATCCGTATTCATTTTAAATCCATTGCAAACGCATGACCAGTCTATATTATATAAACGTTGCTGAATGAAATGGAGACTGATATAGGGAAAGTGGAAAATTAATTCCAAGACTCCATGTATACTTTGTTTTCTTTTTCAGCAATACACACAACCCCAGCAAATCTACAGCGTACAGCAGCAGGTATGTAGCCTATTTATAATCCTTGGAACATTAAACCAGAGAAACTGCTTCTACCTATTCACATAGAACATAGTGATTGAAAGAGGTCTTCCTACTATTCGGTCTTGGTGTGTAATTTCGACAATGTTGGAATACACAGTATACTAATACTTTATATTCTGATGTTGTATCAGATGTATAGTCCCCTTCTAAATCTGATGTACTGTATACAAATAACCCTAAACCCAGGTTAAAGGTCCTGGGGGACCAAACTAAAAGGAACGGTTTTAAGGCACTCACTGAGTAAAACATTGCCCTTAGGGAGTCTTTATTGTGGTCAACCTAGAGCTTAAATTGTCAGTTTGAAACATGGTACAATCGTTGTCAATCAAATTGTCAGTTTGAAAAAACGGTACAATCGTTGTCATTGTCAGTTTGAGAAACGGTACAATCGTTGTCATTGTCAGTTTGAAAAAACGGTACAATTGTTGTCAATCAAATTGTCATTGAAACATGGTACAATCGTTGTCAATCAAATTGTCAGTTTGAAAAAACGGTACAATCGTTGTCAATCAAATGATAACTATGACGGTAAAATTCATTATACATTATACATCATTTGATTGACAACGATTGTACCGTTTTTTCAAACTGACAATTTGACAACGATTGTACCGTTTTTCAAACTGACAGTGACAACGATTGTACCGTTTTTTCAAACTGACAATTTGACAACGATTGTACCGTGTTTCAAACTGACAATTTAAGCTCTAGGTTGACCACAATAAAGACTCCCTAAGAGCAATTTTTGTACTCCGTGAGTGCCTTAAAACCTTTCCTTTTAGTTTGGTCCCCCAGGACCTTTAACCTGGGTTTAGGGTTATTTGTATAAATTAATTTAAGGGTGGCACGTTCTCTATGATATCATTAAGACTGGTCACCACTGTACTTAGCTTTTTTTCACCTTCTAAATCTGATTCTAAGTCTCAGAAATATACAAATGTAGATTATACTGAAAGCCAGAGCACTGTGTGCCTTAATTGTCCTTCGTCCTGTGCGTTTTTAGTGTGACATGATCGCTGTGATCATGTTCTAATTTTTTGCTCTCTTTGCAGTTGCAGCAACCACAACAGACCTTAATAACTCAGGTAAGTGCTTGTCTGTGGTTTGCATACACATCAAATTTGTTCTATAATCTTGCAATGAAGAGTTCATATTGTATCTTTGTGCTTTACAGCCTGCTGTTGCACTGCCAACAAGTCTGGCCCTGTCCACTCCACAACAGGCTGCCCAGATAACTGTCTCCTACCCTACTCCCCGTTCCAGCCAGCAACAGACCCAGCCTCAGAAACAGAGGGTATTCACTGGGGTTGTGACCAAGCTCCATGAAACATTTGGCTTTGTGGATGAAGATGTTTTCTTTCAACTCACGTATGTATTGTTCAGTTGATTAGAAAATGTATAGAATAATAATGAATTTGTAGTATACCTTAACCTCTTGGTTGTTTAGCCCAAATTAACACAGGGTGAGTTTATTTACTCTGGGTCTGGCCCAATGACGTAATTTTTGTCATTTAAGGAGGTGGCGTCTCTTTTTTACTGCACATCCCTGCTGTCAACTATGACAATGGGGATGTGTACGCACAAAATCTTTTTAACCTCCTGGGCATTACACAAAGGACGCCATGGGCGATCGTAAAATTGCCGCGATTCCCTGTCCTCCAGGAGATTCTGAATACATATAATGCTAGAGGTGTGCTCTAAAAAAGCAATGCCACCTCCATAACATGGGGGTCAATGGTACCGCCTACCCCCGTCTCCCAGGAACACCCAAGAGGTTACAAAAGTGTGCCACAGGTGAACTGCCCAGGAGGTTAAACAGGAATTGCCTATATCATTATATTGAAGCGTTTTACAGTGCAACTTTAAAAGCTGCTGTTTAAGCTGTACAAAATAGTTTGAGGTGCAGCAGAGAACAGAATGTAAACTGGTATACTATAGAGAACACTGCAATATAGAATCCAAACATTAAAACCCAGATGCCCAACCTGCGGCCCTTTTGGGCGTTCTTCTAAAACCTAACTGTTAATTTATAGGGCATAGGAACTAACCTGTCCACCATTCCCCAAGCAAGTAAGTAATATATATTGCGGCACATAACCTCAGAATAGGGGCACAGAACATTTGAATCAAAGGTTATGTGCCCCATAGATCTCATCAAAGGTCATGTGCCCCATATATATCATTAAAGGTTAAAAGCTTTGATGATAACTATGAGGCACGTAACCTTTGATGATATATATGACACAAAATGTGCATTACCACACTACAGTATTCCTTAATGCTTGAAGTATCATTTAAACACGTTTTGTTATTTCAAAATTTAAAATGTCTTCTAGCTTGGCCTGCTGTCATTTCTCTATTGCTTATACAAGACTGTATAGATTGAATGTGTTACCATATGTGTGGCACTTTAGTGATGCCGAGGGCCACACTTGTGGTCCTCCATATCAACTCAGTTGCCCACCACTGCATTTAACAATGTTGGTCACCCAGTATATGCAAATACTCTCAAAACCACTTTTGTTATGATGGTCAGAAATATTCTTCTCTTTTTCAGCGCTGTTAAGGGGAAGTCCCCACAAGTCGGTGATCGAGTTTTGGTGGAAGCCACATACAATCCCAACATGCCATTTAAATGGAATGCTCAGAGGATTCAGACGCTTCCAAACCAGGTACCTGAATATCCCTCTGCTCTTCACTTCTCTCAGGTGAAATGTTTCTTTGCCTTACACAGATTGCTTTCTATTGCTATAGAACCCGGCTCCAGCACAGCCTTTACTGAAGAACCCAACAGCAGTTATGCCACCTGTTGCACAGCCACCTGCTTTTGGGGTGCAGACTCAGCCGCCTCCACAAGTGCAAACCTTGCTTCAAGCCCAAATTTCCGCTGCTTCACTAAATCCATTACTTCAGGCGCAGCAATCTCCTCTGTTACAGCAACAGCAGCCAAAAGGTACATTGGGTTTCCATTCAGCTTTAGAAGTTCTACTCCAAATAATGTTTTTAACTTTACATGATCTTTTTGTTTGAAATTTATTAATTTCTGCTAAAAAAAAAAAAAAGGATACTGGCTCATTTCAGCATTCTTACTTTCTGAAATAGAAAACACAAATGAAATTTCTAAGTCTCATAAAATGACTGAATGATATTTGTTTTCCCTATAAAAATCATTTAGCTTCCCTTCAGTCCTGTGTTTTTGGTTTTATTTTCTTCTTAGCTTTTTCGCACAATAACTACATGTGCTAGAGCAATGCTTTCTTTTTTGTAATGTTTCTCCTTCTTTAAATCTCCAGCACTTTGGGAGATGATACCGTGATAAGGAGCTTGTCATTTATAAAAAAGAATAGTAAAACATCCACTAGATTGCACAGCCATCTAAGTGTGTTTACATTTCACCAGCTCCGGTCTACCACTTTAACCTCTTGGGAGGTTTTCACGCTTTTTTTCCCTGGCCTCCAGGAGGTCCCAAACACACCGGTGATGCCAGAGGTGTGCTTGAAAAAAGCGACGACTCCTCCATTGCATGGAGGTCAATGGTGCAGCCCACTCCCTGCCCCTCCGGCGTCACCGGTGACACAATTGGTACGGGCACTGAAACATCTGCTTGTATGTCAATGTTCAGAACCACTGAGGGAGTTCAGCGGACAGGTGAGTTCTTAGGGAGTTGATTTGGGGTAAATTTTCTCAGTTGAGTTACTTACCCAAGTCACCTCGGGCACAACGCCCAGGAGGGTTAACCTCCTGGGTGTTACGCACGTGGAGCACTTTTTTTTCCTGCTTGGAGGTCCTGTTCTCAACTTAAAGGTGACGCCCCCTTCATTACATGTAGGTTTATGGCACTGCCTACCCCTGCCCCCTTCACATCACCGAAGACACGCCGATGCACAGAATTGCCAGGGGAATCCAGCGGACATGTAAATTTCTCCTGAGTTAACCTGGGCTGAGTTTCATGATGGAGCCTGAGTTAACTCGAACCAAACGCCCAGGAGGTGAAGCAAGTGTTTTCAGCCAGAGCTGGACTTGGTCGGGGTAACTGCTTGGGAAGGTATATTGGTAAGTTTCCTCCTCTGTATTCAGTAAATTTTTTGTGTCTTTCTGTCCTTTTTCACATTTTAGCTGGCTTATTACAAACTCCTGTTCGCATGGTATCCCAGCCTCAACCTGTGCGGAGGATAGAGCCGCCATCCAGATTTTCTATGAGGAGTGATCGAGGTGATTCTATTTCCAGTCGAAAGGATGACAGAAAGTGAGTATTAAAGCACAACTCCCGCCTCCTAATTATAACCTGCCTTTAGTAGTGTATTGTGCAATTCAGAGCTCTACACACCTTCCTTATAGAATCAATAGTATCCAGAAGCATGCATACCCCAGTGTTTCCTGAGGGGAAGCTCACTTTTGTGTCTAAATACATTTTCCCAAATATCCCAAAGGACATACAAATATTGCTGCAGTGTTCAGAAGAAATGTGGAGGGGAAAGGTGTGGCATAACACGTTTTTCATGTGTATATTTAAACACAACTAAAACTTGTGTGTAAAAACACCGAACAGAATTTGACATTATACATGTCTATAATATAGTGTGTATAATACAATGTGGCCATGCCAGTTTACACTTTTAAAGTTATGGGCCTTGAAGTCAAAACTTTTAATCTTCGCTCATGTTATACAGGTGATACAAGTTATACAGGCAGACAACAAAAACATATTAGGCAATAGAAGTCCAATAGAATATCATTATTTTTGCAAGCACATCCAGAAGGCAACAGAAGCTAGGTCAAACCAAACAATGCCCTAAAAGATGCGAGTGCTTGATACACCTCTGAGTCCATCCAAGATCGAAAGCTGTACCCCTTTCCTCTCCGTATAGGAGGCTCAAAACAGAACAGATCGGGGTAGGACCCCGGAATATTATCATGAATGTCAACCATTTTTTGATTGAAATTAGGCGAATGTCGAACAACCAATGTGGTAAAGCTTTCGATTCTATTGTGATCAATGTTTGATCAAGTTATCGAAAACTCCAGCTTAAACAACTAGCTTATTATCTACAAATCTTTCATGACAGGTTTACTTGATGAACAAGATATACACGATTTTGTATTTCCGTTCGATTGACTTAAAACGATCCATTTTTAAGTTGACCCAAATAGATGTAAATGGAACATTAAGTTGATCAAGAGGTGATCGGACATGTTGGTAAATTTAAGTCCATCATACAACTATCTGACGGGTTTTCTGTGTATTTCAATAGTTTTGTATTTGATGGTACAGGAAAGTAAAGGTAATGCTAGCCATACACATGCCGATAAGCGACCGATTTTAAACCTGACCGACGGGCGTGCGCGCTCGCGCCGTTGGTCAGGTTAAAAATCGCCCGCTTATCGGCATGTGCCCACATGGGGCGACAGATCCCTGTCGCCCCACAGCTCGGCCGGCCAGAGAACGGACATGTCCGATATTCTCTGGCCGATGCAAGCCAAGGCAAGCCGATGCCATAAGCCTTAATGAAGACGGCGTCTTCATTGCAGCTTATGGCCAGCACACAAAGGGTGCTGCCCGACTGAAGGGGCCCCATAATGCACCGGGGTGCAAACGTGATGACGTCATCACGTTTGCATTCCGGTGACTATAGGAGTAGGTCTGTCTGACCTACTCGTCATGTGTATGCCTAGCATTTGTGTTTAAATCGATCACACGGTGTGCTGGTACAATCTATAGATGTTAGACTAAAGCAGGGTACAGATGCACCCTGCAGCAGCATGATGACGTCATCACACTGCTGTCAGATATCAGCTGAGCCGGGGAGACGGCTTTGCTCTCTCCCCTGCTCTGCTGAAGCTTTGCCTGGAGACCAGTGGTCTCTAGGCAAAGCATCAGACATCGACTGTATTTACGGTCATGTCCAATATTCCTGTTTTTGTACGGGATTGATTTTTCCCACTCAAAACCAGCGATGGGAGCAGATTATATGGGGCAGATAGATGGCCGTGAGCGCGCACGGCGCTCGAAATGGCCATCGATTTGACCCAGATCTCCATGTCTGTACCCTGCTTAAATATCGATATTTCAATTGCACAAGACAAACAAATCTAAGATTGATCAAGGAAAAGTCCACCCGTTTATGGCTAGCTTTACTCTCATTTGTTTTGTGTTATTTTTCAGCCAGATTTCTAATATAGTGAAAAAAGTATTGGGCGATGCTGGTGTATTTTCACACAAACTATGTTGCTGATAAACATAGGTGATCTCTATATTCTGAAAGATTCTAATCTCTTCTCAGCCGAGAAAGAGATCGGGACAGACGCAGGTCACGTGATCGTTCCCCTCAGAGAAAAAGGTCAAGAGAGAGAACTCCGCGACGTGAGAGGGAGAGGTCACCGAGGAGACCTAGACGAGTGGTTCCCCGCTATACTGTTCAGTTCTCAAAGTTTTCTCTGGACTGGTAGGTACTCTGTACACTGGTTCATCAGGTCATTACCCTCAAGTAAGTCGGTGCTAGTTTGGTAAATTTTTCTTCATTTATACAAAATAAATCTACATATCTGGGTTACGTTAAAGTGTTCATCCACTAGTTAGTCTAATTTGTGTAAAAAGCAGAAGAAAAGTTTTAAAACAACCGGCAAAGCACACACCAACCACGGATTATCATTTTACTGTGCCATTGTAAATATCTGTAGGCAAATATCTGTCTGACATTTCAGAGTGATATATTTACAATTTTTACATAGATGCCACCAAGAAAAAAAAATTCTATTTTTTTTAAATACCAAAATGTTGACCTTCTGAAAACTGTGTCCATATACACATTAAATACTTGGACATGGCTTTTTTTTGTATGAATTCCTCTTATCAGTGCAGTGTGGTGGTGATCAGCATGTGAACATTAAAACTGAACCCTGGGCTCAGTGCAAGTTATTCCTGGTGCCAGTTCTAAATCTGTGTGTTTAGTAATAGTAGTTTATCCAGCAATTTTCTGGAGTGGCATACGGTGCTCTTTAAATAAGGGAAGGATGCCAATTGGTGCATGATATATACGGTTTGTTGGAGTTTTCAAAGCTTTTTTTTTTCTTTTTGTTTGTAATGTAGTCCTGGGTGTGACATGATGGAGCTGCGGAGACGTTACCAGAACTTGTACATTCCCAGTGATTTCTTTGATGCCCAGTTCATGTGGGTGGATGCTTTTCCTGTCTCTCGTCCATTTCAGCTTGGAAGCTACAGTAACTTCTATGTCATGCACAAGGAAGTGGATCCCCTTGATAAAAATACTGCTGTACTAGACCCTCCTGATGTGGATCACACATACAGCGCAAAGGTGTGTTATGTACTGATTGTTGGTTCATTGGTGTACATTGAAATGTTTTGTTAAGTTAGGGACAATGTGCATTTGATTTAAATCAAACTGATTAAAATCACGATTTAAATCACTAGTCAGTAAGGCTAAATCATTGATTTAAATCAATCATTCTTGCTGGTATAACTAATATGCAAGTAGATGAAGATTTTTAGAACAACTTTTCATATTTGTTTTTTTATCCCCAGTTTAGGTTAATCATTCATATTTGGACAACTTTTCTGTTGTACTTTTAGTTAAGAACTGCAAAAGTAAACCAATCATCTGTGATAATATCTTGTAGCAGAGAAACTGCCCAATAATCTTACAAAAACAGATAGAAGTTGATGATGGCATAAGCACATTACCCAAAATTTCACATTGAATAGACAAGGGTGAGGGGACGGGCCACTCAATATGTAAAATCAATACATTTATTATACACAGTGGCAAAAAATGAGGTAATGACCATCATATCAAACAAAAACAATGCGCAATGTTGCAGATGTACATGTCTGTACACGTGCTGGTTGACAATTAAAATTGTCCAAATGGCGCAAATTTCATGCGCGTTTCATTGAAGACTTCTTCAGGGTACGATATGTAATTTCATTGGCCAAATCTACATAACACAAACAGCCAACACAAGGGGATCAGTCATATTGAATAACCAAATCAACATGAAAGTTGACACAGACCCTCAGGGGTTACTCACATCCATAGATCAATATAGGGGGGAAAGACATGATTTCTCTGATTGATTTTTATCCACCCTGGTTGGGGACATGCCCCACTATGTTTTTCTGGGGAAGGTGGTGATGACATAAATACATCTCCTGAAGTTATATTTTAGTCCTAGTAACTAAACTTTCAACTAAAATTGGTGCTTGCTGTAGAGTGTTTAAGCCAACACATTTAATTATTAGTATTGGAAAATATTACCTTCAAACACTGGACTTCAGAGTATCTTTTATATGAAATATTGATGTGAGTTGTATAATTTCAAAGCATCATTTAGGTTGGCTGTAAAATCCCTTCTGTACTTTTTCTGTAATTACAGAATGTGATCTACATTTGTAAAGTTTCTCACATGTGCAGGTCAGGTAAAGCTAGTAGCAGCCACATTTAAAACATTCTGTAATGTTGACGACTTCTTGCAGCTCGTCCAAGCTTCCACTTCAGCTTTGAGTGTTAGGAACATACCTCAGCATTTGTATCCACCCTGAACCCTTTAATATGACCAATGTGAAATATAACAAGTAAGATGATTGAACAAGAACAGAATGAAAAAAGTGCGTGGAACCACCTCTTCTGGACTTTACTTAGAACTAAGTCCTAGGCTCCACTATCCCTTAAAAATTTTAACGAAGTGCACAAGCCGTCCATTGACGGCAATGAGGCTATGCTATGACAGGGCTGTCTCCATATCTGCTGGTTTGAGCCTCCATCGCATTGATGTCGCGCAGCCATCTGCCTCTATGGGAACGCAACAGAGGCTTCATGGATCAAATAGCAGATGTGGAGTTAAGGGCTAAGGATTTGTCTTGGATAAGCTACAAAAATATCTTAAACATTGAAAAAAAACCACATTACTATTCAATGGCCAGACAATACTTGATACCCCAAAATACATTTAAATGGCTTTACTTAACCGCTTGTTCTTTAGTAAGGTATCTGCACCAATCAAGCATCACAACCTTGAGTAACAGTATCACTGTTTTGAGTCACTTTGAGTGACTTTCCAGATTAAGAAAAACTTAACAACAGCCATATCTGGGAGCAAACATGTTTTTTGGTTTATGGCATCCAACTTCTAGGATAGTGGTTCTCAAATTTTTTTTTAGGATGTCCTGCATAGCATCATGCATCTCTTTACAGTTCTTGTAGGATACTGTTACCAATACATTTTTGGACAATTTTAATATTTGTTGAGAAAATGGCAAATCTTCGTCATGAAATGTATATGCAATGGGGTGGGTGCACCAGCTTTCTCTTTTAGCGGTCCCCTAGAAAACTGCGTACCTCATCTTGATCACCACTACTCTTTAAGTTTTAATGAGCCTGTTTCTTTGCCCTGCATGGTATTAAACACATCAAACACAAGGTTCTCATGTTCATGATTCGAGCTCCATACAGACTGTAGATCCTAGGTGCCCAACCTGCAGCCGGGGGGCCGCATGTGGCCCTTTGGGCGTTCTTCGGCGACCCTCCTCGGTGATTCACTTTGAATCAAAGGTTATGTGCCACATAGATATCCTCAAAGACTTTGATGATATATATGACACAAAATGTGTATTACTATACCACAGTGTTCCCTAATGCTTGCAGTATAATGTATAAAGCTAGTTTTGTTCTTAAAAAATTTAAAATAACGTCTTCTAGCTATGCCTGCTGTCTTTTGAAATACTTATACAAGTCAGTATAAATTGAAAATGTTATGTGCGGTGTCACGCAGCTAAGCCCCCCCCCCCCCCCCCCCCCCCCCCCCCCCCCATTATGGCGAGACCGCTCAGAGGCATCCCAATCGATTTCAACACACAGAGAGTCCAACTAGGTCGGTACAATCAGTGCGCCGGAATTGGGCCGCAGTCAGACCATAAAGGGGAGCGTGCAAATTACAGGACTGGAAATTACACAATATTTCGGCATCACTGCCACCATCCCATTTAATTCGGGAAAAGGGAAACCTGTTCTGATAAGCACTATAAAGTCTAGGTAACGACTCTTCAGAAAGCTAGGGAAGTGTTCTGCGGTATTTAAAACAGGTATGAGGCTGAGAGAAATGACTTAGGAGTCATTTGTTTTATGCAATTTAAGTTATTAAAATATACAATAATTATTAAAATCAACAATTAAAGAGAGGGTAGTCCAGTGTAAGATAAAAAGGGAAAAACAGAAGAAATTATACTTAAGGTTGCTGAGGAAGGATGTCCGTTTGTAGTAGAAAGTCCAAGATGAAATAAGTCCAAAATGGCCACCAGCACTGTGGTTCTCTGCTGGTGTTTTTCAGATGATGGTAAATGGAGAACTTTTGTATAGCATGCTCTCTTCGGGTTTTAAGGATGAAAATCCTGGGCGGGTTTTGAGATTCGGCCCCCCATGGGCGTTATTATATTGAAAAAATATTATATTAGCTACCCAATTATGTGAAGATGTGCCACATCCCAGAAATAAATTTAGAAAGAAAGTAGAGGAGTGGTGGGTAAATGACTCTGCATTAACCCCTACACTTCCCCACATGGATACTAGGGACTTGGTGGGGGACTTTTAAGGCACTAGTAATATGAATAGTCACAGTCTTATAGAAAAATTATAGTTTAGTTTATTTAGAGTATTGGTTTGTCGAGTGGTCAAAAGGTACCAACCTCTAGTATAGATGGTTTATAGCAATAGACATTACATACAGTAAAACATCAAAAGTAATAAACATACATATCTCGTTACAATAATGGACAGAGTATATGATACCAAATATTGTGCAGAGTTATAAACAACATATCCTTGACGCGTTTCGCCGACTTGGCTTCTTCAGGAGGTATTACATATGTTGTCTTTATCTAACAGGGTCAAACAATATCATTTTAGTATATAATTGAATCTAAGCATAGTTAGAGAAGGAAATTTTAAACATAGAAATTTACTTACAGTAAACTATATATTTGGGTTCAATTGGACAATATTGGGTTCCCATCTGCAACCGATTGAGATCCCCAAGGTCACCCAACGCCCCAACCGGGTAGAGGCGGTTTGCGGGGTAACGAGGGACCCCAGTGGGAGCTCGGCATCGAGCACCAGCCACCTACGGATGGAGATATTATATAGGTTAGGTGGGACCATCCCACAGATAGTGGTGGGTCGCCCAACCACACACTAAGGTCCAGTGTAATGTGTGGGAGTGAGTGAGTGTAAATGTATAAGTGTATAAATGTAAGGGTGCTAATGTGAGCACAACCACACTAAATGGTGACCACACGTGTATGTGATGTGTCCAGGGATTGTAACAGTCTGTAATATCATGTGTGATACTATGTGTGTATGGATGAGTGTATGTGAGTGGATGTAGTGTTTGTGTATCTGTAGTGAAATGTGATCGGAATGTGCATCTATGTGATTAGATAGTGTTGTTACAATATCCCCCTGGAGGTATCTGTAGTGTAAACTAAACTAACTGCTCCTTATAGCCCAATTACTCCTTAGTATGTTCGTGGCCCCCCTCCACCTACCTGTAAGGATGTAGCGCATTCCATCCGGCGTCACCAATGCCCGTGCCCGCCCCCTTAAATCCCCCGCCGTCGCCATGGCGTTATTATATTTCTAGAGGGAAACGACATCCCAAAATATGACATTATCCATATTTTAGCCCCTGGCCGTGATACACAGGTGACAATGGCATATCCAAACTCCCCAGAAATTATCGGTCACATTAATACCAAGTATTAATGTAATGGCATGTACAGTCATGAAGAAAGGTTATAACTTGGAGCCAGTCCATGCCAGAAGTACATATTTGATATGAGGGTATCCGGCTGGGTCAGACGAATACGCTGATATAGGTTTCATAACTCTATTACGTATGAGGTTCACTGGATGGGCCAAAATTATAACAGACATTATTTGTCTGTCCGGAGCCGGCTGACATATGAGGGTGATTCTACCTTTCTATGTAAGATCAAATGTAGGGAAACTCTTAATGCCTTATCTCATCTATCCCATAGACGATATGGCAACAGAACAGCAGGGGGCTGTTTGGAGCTCAGTTGGGCCTTTGAAGCTCCACTGGTCATCAGGGAGATAACCGTTTTGGAATGGCACCTCTACAAAGCCTAATTGCAGCCATCCCTTTGAAGCTTACGACCCTCATAGATGAAAGACCCTACTCTATTTACATATAAGAGGCTTCAGTGTTAATACAGGGAAATATATCATATTCTTACAGGTTCAATACAAATATGAGGTATTAACACATGGAGGCTGGATGACCTCACGGTTCATCCGTGACATGCAGCCCTTCAGTGATCCAGAGGGCCGCGCTTGTGGCCCTCCATATCAACTCCGTTGCCCACCACTGCTGTAGATACTTGTCAGCAGGCAAGCTATTGCTGAGCAAGCGCGTCTGTATCTGTGAAGTAAGGCTCATACACGTTTATGATGAGATCCTTAGTAATAAACAATGAATAAATGAAAGTGATGGAATTGGTAACTTCATTTATGTATGGATACCAATTTAAAGCTGACTTGTTGCTTTGGTGCATCCATAATGCACTCAACCATCATTCACAGATAAACAATCTTTGTATACACTCCTCGTCACAATAGTTGTATGAAATAAATGGCTAGGACTAAGAATCCTTGTTGGTCATCCACTTCTGACGTCACTGGATACTTTCAAAACAAAGTGTCCTGAATCATTCATCGACCATTATTGCAAGTGATTTTTCAGCAGCACCAGAAACGGCTGCATTTCCTGTGAAGAGCAAAGCACCCACCTACATATCCTTCCGACTCCATACCACAGAACAAGCTGGTACTTCAGAGCGCCTATTATAATTTAACTCAAAGCTGAACTTGAGGCAGATATATAGTGCGAGATGTAGTTCAGGGACTCTGTTCATGTGCTGCCCATAAGTTGTTCTGTTTTTACTTTTCAACCGCTAGCTATTGTAACTCCAGGACAATCTGGATTTAATCAAAATAGGTGGAATGATGCTGGTTGTAGGGCCAAGGACATTTAGTGACAGCAATTCTACTACAAAAGTCTCTGGATTGAATGTAAATGTTGCTGCTGGTGGTGTTTTAGCTTTTAATACTATTTTATTTTTGGTGCGTTATTCTTTAATGTTTTTTTTGCACCTTTATTAGGTAATGTTGCTGGCAAGTCCATCATTGGAAGAATTATACCACAAGTCATGTGCTCTGGCAGAGGACCCTGTAGAAGTTAAAGAAGGCTTTCAGCATCCAGCAAGGCTAATTAAGGTAATATAATCATAAAATTATATCTCTCTATCTCTCTGCCCCCCCCCAAAAAAAAGCAATCTAAGGCTGGATCTACACTAGGTTTTTTCCCCCGTGTTTGCCACGTGCAAAACTGTGCAGACGCTCCCAGCTTTTGCCTACGCGAAATGACATGCCATTCTAAACTGGTGCGTCATGACCAGCATTGGGGTGTGTCATGGGAAACCTGACCTGGTAGGTCAGTCATGTTACATGGCCGTTAATTAACAGTGTGCACTTCTTTGACTCGAACAAAACATGACCAATGTGTTTTCGTCTGCAGTTTGATCATTAAATATAATGGGACGCGGTATTGCAGACAGTAAACTTGACCGAATGACGGGCAAACTATAAGGCCACCTGTGGTTTTAGTGTAGACCAAGCCTAAGCAGTGTCTCTGTCCAATATAGAACCTGACATCATTCACTACCGCATAGTGGAAAAGCAATGGGGGAGGCCTCCAAAAAATATTTAAAAAGTGATCTGAACAGGGCAACCCAGTTATTTCAGTTTTTTTCAGTAAGATGAACGCATGGCCAACCAAGCATATACCAGAGGCAGAATTGTGTTCGCTTTTTTGGGTGTACAATTCACTGACCTGGAATCCAGCAAAAAAATCTCATACCATCTTGGTTCCTCACCATATTTGGTTGACATACACTGATGAACCATTTAGCTGACTCAGTACTGTACAGAGATCCTGTGTGATTAACCTCCCTAGCGCACCGCCCATATCGCGCCGTTTACAACGGCACGATATGGGCGATCAAGGCAGTGTACATAGTACACTGCCCGCCGTTTCCGGCATCCCGCCGGAGCTCTACGCGCAGCTGTTGTCATTACTGACAACAGCTGCGCGGGAGAGAAAGCCGGCACTCCTCCATTAACATGGAGGTCTATGGCGCCGCCCCCCCCCCCCGCCCCCTTCCGCGTCACCGTGACGCGATCGGGGCGGAGCCGCCAACCCGGAAATGCTACGGCGATGTAAACAATCGCCGCAGCTTTCCGGGGAGGCATAAAGTCTCCCCATCGACGGCTTCCCGGGCGGTTGAGGCGAGCCTAAAGCTCGGACGAGCTAGGCTCGTCTCAACCGCTAGGGAGGTTAATTACATATGTCCAGTTTTGATTAATCAGTCCATTAACCCCTTTTTTTGTCTTTAGTAGCCAATTAGCAATGTTGCAAGGCCCAAACTGCAAATCCATATGTCAAACCTGTCACACAGAGTCTTATCTTTACAAGTGCAACTGAAACTTTCTTACTATGATCACTATTGAAACGAATCTAAACTTCACAATAAAATTGTATATAATCACTTACTTTGCTTTGGGATGTCCCATGTGGCGATGGCTGTGTGTGCATACATCTGAAATGCAACATAACCACTGTGTAAATATAATCATCCATTTTTTGGATGCCGATGTAGATGTTGCCATCCTATTTTTTTACCATCTTCTCCACCCCATTCACCCAGCAAAACGTAACCATACCGGGGTGGGCATCCAGAGTGGAGGAGATGAGAGGGTCTGGTCGGAGGTGTATGTGGTGGATGTCACAAAAGCATTTCCATCACCCAGTTCACTTTCTACAATGGCACCTGTTTTAGGCTTTTGGCTTTTAGCTTGTAGTTAAGCCACCATCGTATTACATCATCCCCAAAATTTTCCTGCGCTAGTGTGCACATAAAAGTTGCTTATGTTGGTTTAGGTGAGCTTGAAGCTGAAGTCTGTGGGTTGCCTATCACACAAGCATCCTCCTCAGAAACATCATCTGATGCTGTCATGGCTTTGGGCCTGCCAGACCCTTTCCTTATTCACCAGTTTCTGACTGCCAGTAACAGAGACTCTAACCACTGAACCATTAATTTTCTTTGAAGTTTGTACGAATCCGTGGCATTGAACTGGTTGAATTTCAATACGAAATTGTATGAAACAAACTGTAAATCTTTTGACTAGTGTGTGTGTGTTTTTATTTATATACATGTACAGTGAGGAACAGAAGCATTTGAACACCCTTCCATTTTGCAACTTAGAACCTTGTGGAGGTCCACAATTTTGTCTCTGGTGTCTTTTGACAGCTCTTTAATCTTGCCCATGGTAGTAGTTGGAGTCTGACTGACCATGGTGTGGACAGGTGCTACTAATTGAGATTGAGTGGAGTAGAGGTGGACCTTTTAAAGGCAGAGTAACAGGTCTTTGAGAGCCAGAATTCTTGCTGTGGTGTTCAAATACATGCAATACAAATACATTCTTTACAAATCATACAATGTGATTTCTTGAAAACAATGCACCTACATTGTGAATTTCAGACCCCTCCATAATTTGGGAGAACTTGCAAAATCACAGGTTGTTCAATTGCTTAGGTTCCTGACTGACTGTATGTATGCATGTATGTGCATGTGTATAGCATATATATTTTTTTATATTGTGTGTTTGCTCTTTCAGTTTTTAGTGGGAATGAAGGGTAAGGATGAGGCAATGGCTATCGGAGGACACTGGTCTCCTACACTGGATGGACCAAATCCAGATAAAGACCCTTCAGTGCTCATCAAAACTGCTGTGCGCTGTTGTAAGGCGTTGACTGGCATTGACCTGAGCTTGTGCACACAGTGGTAAGTACATTTCTTACACCGGGACATGTCTCCCTTATCAACGGCTTCCCTTCCCTCAAGCTATGCAGGTGCTCTAGTTATGTCAGATATGGTATGTCGGGTACAGAGGTGGAACAGGGATATTACATTGATTATTGCGATTATATTTATTGTTAATGTGCATTATGAAGACTTTTATTTTTTTTCATGCTCAGCCGCAGATCGTCCAGAAGATCCATCTTACACTCTCTAAAAACTCAGTTGTGTAGCCGTGTTTTCTAATGGTATTTCGAGCCTTGTTGACACTCCTTTAGAAAAATTGATACTTCTGAAATTGCATTTACTGGAGTTAATGTGCGTCATTTTGCAGCGTACCGTCCATATGCGTTCTAGCAAAATTATGTAAAGTTTAGTGCAGATAATAGTTGATCCTGTCTTATATACTGCATTCAAAACAATGCTTCGACTTACCTGAAGAAAATCAATGGCCGTTATATAATTGTGTTTTTTTTATTTTCTTTTTTGTAGAAATTCCAGAGCTAGCTGTTCTTGATGTGCTGCAAGAGAACTAGGTTCTTATGTTCAATACGTTCTAGATTTTGTTTTTCCAACATGCTTCTTCCCTTGCAACAGGTACCGCTTTGCAGAGATTCGCTACCATCGCCCTGAGGAGACCCACAAGGGGCGTTCGGTTCCCGCTCATGTGGAGACAGTGGTTTTATTTTTCCCGGATGTTTGGCATTGCCTTCCCACCCGCTCAGAGTGGGAAAACCTGTGCCGAGGATACAAGCAGCAGCTGGCCGACAAGCTTCAGGGGGAACGCAAAGAAGCTGATGGAGAACAGGCACTGAACGCTAATCCCTTTTTCTATTTCCGCTTCTCGCAGGCACAGGAACACAGGCACAACGCACTGCACACACTAAACACACTCCCCTCAAAGAACTCACCTATACCAGCTTCCTAACATGGAAAATGATATTTACATTATATTTCTATATATCATTTATCACATTTCTTTCTTATTCATATAGTAGAATTGGGTCAGGGTCAGTTGTGTTTAGTGACAGTTGGCCCTTCTTACCATCTTCCCATCTCTGTGAAGGTTCACATTATTTCATTTCCATCCCTAAATCTGTAAATAATACAAATCTGAACCTTGTGATTGTTTGGCTACAAAGGAAAATGAGCAGACATGGGACTATGCACGCTGTGCAGTCTTTGCAGACGAGCAGAGACCGTGCATACTGGTGTTGCTTATTCTATTCATCCTCCCTTTGTTTCACAGATCTGACTCTGACTGACTTAGTGGTCAGCGAAAGCTCTAGAATGTGTATATGTGCCTCACCAAAGCTTTAGGAGGAGACAATTGTGACCTTGCTACTTGCACGGACCTACGACCGATTTTGAAATCACTTTAAAAGTGGTTTACTCACCATTCTGTACATTTGCATTAGGAAGAAGAAGATAAAGATGATGGGGATGCAAAGGAAATCTGTACTCCTACTCACTGGTCCAAGCTGGATCCGAAGATCATGAAGGTAACCTTGTGTGTGCTTTTGTGTATTCAAAAATTGGTTTTGAATGTAAACTTTTTCTGCCTTTTCGAAAAGTTTTATTTTTTAAATATTTTTGAGAAGTGAGTGAAGTGTATTTTCTTACTGATGATTCAGATGTGGAAGATGGAATACTCATCCAGTTGTGTGTTTACATTTCAGTATGTAAGCAGACTTTATTGTGCAAGTCAGGCAAGGATTAGGCTGGAAATTGTGAAGAGGAGTCTAGCGCCACCTGCTGACTAGAAAAGAGAATACAAATCATGAATATATATTACCCTCCTAAAGAGGACCTACACCAAAGCCACTGTCACACCTAATCATCTAATATATGTAGATGAAGGGGAAAAGATAGCATTGTATCATCTTATCCCCCGATTTCCATTTCCTTTGATGTTATCTGTGTTGTGGGTGAAGTCCTTCTGCAAAGTAGACCATGTAAAGTATCCTAGGAATGTGCACTAGGATTGCTACTACCCTGTTTTCCTGAAAATAGGTCATCCCCTGACAATAAGGCACCCTTACATTTTTGCCTCACACTGAAATATAAGGCATCCCCCTGAAAACAAGGCACCTTTGAAGATACGGTACTGTAACTCTTGACAGGGGGGGATCAGAGGGGACAATCAATATGACACAGGAGGATCAGAAGAGGTTACTAAAATGGTAATCCCCTTTTGAATCTCCTGTTTAATTTAATTCCCCCCTCTGAGTCTCCTGTGTCATTTTAAGTGATTCCCCCACCCTGATACCCCAGTGCCGTATTCTTCTTCATGGAAAAATAAGACATCCCTGAAAATAAGACGTATGGGATCTTTGGGAGCAACGATTAATAGAGGACACTGTCCTTTTTTTCGGGGAAACACGGTATGTACAGACTTGATATTGTTTAGCCAGTAGATTTAGTTTCATTCTTAAGTTTTATTTATTTTATTATGTTTTTTTGATTTGTGTTTATTGTTGACACATCTGCTGTAAATCCTCAAGGCCTGTGGCCTCTATGCCCTGTATTGTGTCTTTGTTTCCCTACTTGTGGAAAATTACCTTATTTTTAAATAAATAAAAACGTATTGAAAAAAGGTACCCTAGGAATGTGCTCCATTATATTGGAAGCTGGTGTGTCTTCTCACAAAATGTGGCCTTCTCTGCATATTTTTAATCGGAAGGTTGGCAATGTCATTTATGCCTGGACAGTTTTGTTGGGGGTGAGGTTAATGTAATCCTAACTTTTCCTTTTATACAGGTAGTTTCTTTACTTGCATAAAGTAGGATTTAAGGGAGAGGATAAGGCCCAGTCACAAGTTCCGAACTAATGAAGTATGATTGCACAGGAGATTCCCTAACACAGAAAATTGTATAAGATTTAATAATGGAGACATTGCGCTGCGGTGGCCCCAAGGGAACATGGGAAGCTAGGTGACGGAGGGGTGGAGCGTCTTCAGATTCAGATGCGAATTGGTGGATGGCGCGAGACCGGCAGAGTCTCTCTCCTCCATCTTCCAGCCTGGAGCACCGGACACTCCAGCCATGGTGGAGCAGGAGCATGCAGGCAGGAAAGGTAAGTATTTCTTTTTAGGAGTTGCTGTCCCTGGATGAAGACCCGATGTAGGTGAGTAATGTGTAAATGTTTATTTTATTTATGTTTTTTTTAGGCTTTACATCCGTTTTAAATATGTCAATAATGTTTTCCTTTGTTCTGATGTACATTGTGATTTTCTATGTATCACAATTTGTTGGACAGGTAAATGATTTGCGCAAAGAGCTAGAGAGTCGAACCCTAAGTTCCAAAGGATTAAAATCTCAGTTGATTGCACGATTAACAAAGCAGCTTCGCGTTGAAGAACAAAGAGAAGAGCAGAAGGAGCAGGAAAAATGTGAAAAAGAAGATGAGGAGGAAGAAGAGCGGAAATCCGAGGACGATAAAGAGGTTTTTATCCTGTTCAATTCCTCTGCTTGCTTGCCTGTACTAAATAACAATAACTGAATGAGTTGTTCTGCTCCCTAGGAAGAGGAGAGAAAACGTCAGGAGGAAGTGGAGCGTCAGAGAAGAGAAAAGAGATATGTCTTACCTGAAGAGCCAGCAATTATTGTTCATCCAAACTGGTCAGCAAAGAATGGGAAGTTTGATTGCAGCATCATGTCTCTGAGCGTCCTGTTGGATTACAGGATAGAGGATAATAAGGAGCACTCATTCGAGGTATGTACTGTAAAATGTGGCACGTGGCAGAGGTGGTATTGGCTAGCATTGTCAAACCGCAACTCATATTATTGTATACAACAATATTTTTGCCCCGGTAGGGGCTAAGTAGGGGGTAACAACTGGTCTTTAATAGTCCTGGCAACTGATCCAGTTATTAGTAGAAAATTTGAAAAACTTATATTATTGTGTTCTATAACATATACAAACAATGGAGATATTTTAAAAAGTGGATATGGTTTATTGTTGCTTTCAGGATGTACTTTCATATGTAATCATTTATTTAATGATAACACATAAAAGCTTTTAAATAAGCAGCTATTGCCAGGTGTGTTTTAACCCTTTACAAATGTTTAAAGTATCTACTAGAAAATGGGAAGTCGGAACCCCCACAAACCAGCAAGGAGTTCCCCCCGAAAGAATTTCAGGGGCGAGGGGACTTTAACGGCCACTATTATGAATTAAAGTGAGATAAGGTATATATAAGGGTAAAACATGTATAACATATTTATTACACAATATCCAATTAAAACCATAGAACATAGCAATGTTGGCTGACATTAATACAAAACACATATGGGATATTAAAATATCCCTACAGCAAGTCCATAAACTACATAAAATACACAGGTATATTCAACGGTGACCACAAATGATAGCTGTAATACAAAAGTTGTCAGGATAAGGGATCAGACAGGGTCCACCCCAACGCGCGTTTCGTATGTGTACTTCCTCAGGGGGTATCTTTATCCAAGTGGTTTATGTATAGTTATAGGCAATCAGTGGGATATAGCAGTCAACAGCCCCCTCAGGGGGCATTTACGGGTAATGGACGAGGGACCAAGCGAAGGCCCGGTGAGCAGCAGACCGATACAACCTGTTTAGATCGTCGAAGGTAAGAGAAGGTCTCATATGTAAATTAGTATTATTGATCCGATATTGTTATAGAGTAAAAAAGGTAAAAAAGATAGCAGGTAGAAGGTCTGCTTGGACTTCCTCGTGCTTGCGAGTACGCAAAGCAAGCACGAGGGAGTCCAAGAAAAATGCAATTTTTAGATAGATTAAACCCTTTACAAATGAATAAAGGGGTCACTGTGACCTCTGTATTCATTCTTTTCATCAATTAATTAGTTCTGTATTTTTCAGACTATAAGACACACCCAACGTTTTGGTGAGAAAATTAGGGGGAAAAAACGAGACATAGCCTTTCAGATATTCAGTGAATATACAGAATGTTCCAGCAAAGTAGGCAGGACTGGACCATTCAGTATTCACTCTGTATTCCTTCAGCCAAAATGCCAGTGCCAGGAGGGAGGTCTTAGCTGCAAGGCTGAAACTTTAGCATGTGTTCATACAATAGCAGTACCCATTTTCTGAACACACTCTTTTGAACAAACACATTTTACAATCTGGTACTAACAACTTACCCATCGGTAGCTATTTACATATGGGAAGAGAGATGTGTGTTTATTGCAATGCAGAATGTTAATGTAAATACAAAACTCATGCTTTGCAATTGTAGAATGTGTCTCTCCATAAGTTGGTCAGTGTGTTTAGAGAATGAGTAGTGCTAATGCAGATAAGATCTCTTCTTGGCAGTGGCCTTTTGGCTTGGCTGGAGGGAATGGAACACATTTCTGCCTCCTGGGATGCAAAGTTATTGCTCCCAAGATGGATTGGACTAAAAAAAAAAAAATATTTTTTTTTTTACATATTCGGACCATAAGACACAGGGAAACTTTACCATTGATTTTAATGGTTAAAAAGTGTGTCTTATAGTCTGAAAAATACAGTAATTTTTATATGTAATATTTTATATTATACATATGAAAGGTTGACTATTTATAATGCATCAGATAAAAATCTTTTAAAATACCTAGAAAACCCATCAGATACTTGTACAATCGGTGGAAATTTACCAACATGTCCGATCACGGCTAGATTGATTTTATGTTCTATTTTGACCACTTTTGGTTGAGGTAAACAGGATTCCGTTTGTTTAAGTAAATCGATTTTTATATCGATCTGAAGGAAAAATTGTTCTGTGTTTGGTAACCTTAACCTGTTCTGTTTCCCCCTCAGGTGTCACTTTTTGCAGAGTTGTTTAACGAAATGCTCCAGAGAGACTTTGGGGTGCGGATATATAAGGAGATGTTAACCCTTCCTGAAAAAGAAGAGAAGAGGGATAAAAAGATCAAGAAGGAAGAGAAGAAAGACAAGAAAGATGACAAGGAGGAGGATGAAGAACCCAAACTGAAACGCAGAAAATCTTCAGATGAAAAACTGAGATCAGAAGACAGAGATGAGCGGAAGGTTGGTTTTGCAGGCTGAATGTTTTGACAAAGGGGAGATGTAACACGTTATACAGATGATAGATGTGCGTCTTCTGGGACTCATCTGATGTGTTTATAGGGGACCGGTGTAGATCTTCACCTGAGACAAACTATCATTACATAACTTATGGGGGAAGGATATGGTCACACATCTCCCCAATCGATAAACTGATCGAATAGATTGTCTTTAATGAATTTGCGGTCCTAAATTTTACACGTCAGGATGCATTATAGTAACAACAACACTTTTAGGGCACTAGAATGCTACTTTCTATAGACCATTCTGTAGGAAGCACTCAATCTTTGTTTTTGCATGTATTATTTGTATAAATACCCAAACTGAACATATTTGGGTGTCCAGAGTAGTTTCAAGCTTCTGTAGTTTACTGTTACCATATATACTCGAGTATAAGATGAGTATTTCAGCCCAAAATACATGCTGAAGGGTCCCCCTTGGCTTATACTTGGGTCAGGAGCCAGGGCCCCACTTGCCTGTCACGGGAATCCTCTGTGAATGGCTTGATGTGTATCCAATATTCTAAAGCCAGCGTTCCCGAGCTGATGAAATGTAAACAAACGACATAGGACCACCATCCAGTGGACTATTTGTTATTCTATTAGAAAACTCCACTACTTCCAAATCAAACATCAAAATAAGTTTTCATTTCCATTCTATGTTTTGGTCCCAATAATAATAATAAAAAATACTTTTTAAATGGAAACGTATTTTCTTGTTTAAATCATAAGTGCTTTTAAAACCCATCCTGTAATAACAATAAATCTGTGTTCTCTAAAATGTATTGCGGTTGTGACACTAAGATTCACCTGTGTAATTCATTCCTAGGAGCAATGGTGCTTTCTCTATTTAGCTAGCCATACACTGCACGGATTCCCTGGCTGATCGATTCAGCACCGATGGATTCCGGCGATTCCGCCGGCATCCACAGGTGAGAACGATCAGCCAATTAGGGAATCCGATCGTGGCAGCCCACCTTGCACGGCCGGATCCGTGTCCGATGGATCGGCTCCCTGTCCGCAACGCCCCCTGATCAGAGCAGAATCGGACCCGAAAAGACCAACAGGTTGGTTCTTCCTCGGATCCGATTCTGTGCCCCCGATCCATCGGATGCGGTCGGACGGGCAAGGTGGGCTGCAGAGGATTCCGGCGCGATGGATCCGCGTGCACGCGCCCGGAATCCATCGCGCCGGAATCCGGCACGAATCCGTGCCGTGTATGGCAGCCTTTTGTCTCATATAGAAGACACCACTATCTGACTTTGCATTTCCCACCCTCAGCTTATACTCAAGACAATAGATTTTCACATTTTTTGTAGAATAAAATGGGTACCTCTGTTTATACTCGAGTATAAATGGTAACTCTATACAGCTTGTGAACAGTGTCCTCTTATTGCAGAGAGATGATAAAAAGAGGGATGATTGCAGAGATGATGAAGAAATAGATGACGACAACCAAGAGGATTACGAGCCCATTGGAGCAGAAGAAGATGACGGTGACTATGAAGGTTTGTATGACTGAAGATGTATCACAGTGCCGCTCCACATACACACATTCTTAGTACCTTGAAAATAAAATTATTTTGTACTAAGCATTAGGCACCTGGCTAGTATTTGCACTTCATTAGATTTCTAGCTCCACCAGTCCTGTTCTGTATTATTTGTGAATTCCTAGATAGTTGAGAAACACTGGTACTTTACTTTTCTGTTATTCACAGTTGGTACCGCACATTTGGGAAACACTTCAGACAATAGTAGGAAGTAAAAGGCCCTTTGGTCGTCAGTGCTATGTTTTTAATAACATGAACCAGCGCAGTTGAAGCATTAAGAGAAATCTTATCTGTGTTTATCACAGACAGAGAAGATGATGAGGATGACTCCAGCACAAAGGATAAGCGTGAGGACAAGAAGGAAAATCGATATAGCAAGGAATCGCTAAACAAGGATAAGGTATGTCTATTTTGATCTGTGATATGTGTTGTAGAACATCCAGCGTCTGTAAATGGTTGGCGGAGTATTGTTTATTTAATATTCTCCCAAAAATCTGTTTGTTGTGGGTAGTATTGCCATTTATATACCTATATCCAAACATTCTCAATATTCATTGCTCTACTGCATACAAGGTTGTATAGTCTATCTAGTTTCTTAAGTCATTTGTCCAGACGTTGGTTCATTTTTACCCAGCCCTCCCTAAACTTAGAACCACTGAGAGCAAGAAGTGCTGGAGAGCGGTTACCAAATATCCCCGCTGCAAGCTTTAATATCTTCCAAATAAAGATAATAAATCAGTGGCCAGAAGGGCCCTCAGTGGGTGTATGGGGCCTGAGCAAAGATTGCAGACTAGAGTATGAGGGGTGCGTGTTTAAGTTGTGTGTAGGTGTGCAGCTCTCAAAATGGAGGAGTGTGGCCCCCTGTAACAGACAAATAAGAACAAGGACAGAGGCGCACAACCTAGTACAATAAATGGTTAATAACATGGAATTGAATAAGATTAAAAAAAAAATTAACAAAACAACAGACAAGATACTCACATTAAAGGGGTTTACAAGGATGGATATCTCAGGGCTGTTTGCTTTCCAGGAAGACCTTACTTCCTGGTTCCATTGTTCTCTAACTCCTATTGTTGAGTGCACATTCTAGCTCCCTGCATGTGGGAGTCCTCCTCCATTTGTGTATTGCAACTGGCTATCGACTGATAAAGTACATTTGATTCAAAATATATCATGTATGTCATTTGCATGAGCATTAACCTCCTTGGCGCCAGTACGGGCGCAGTTTGATCTTGGATGCACTGTGCCTGTGCTGGGATCGGGTATAATCAGAGGTTCTCTGTGAGAGTGCAGCGTTTCTGCATAGCTGCAGGCTCACAGAGTTATTCCAGCCCTGAGTCTTCGGTGTCCTTGATGGCGCCAAAGGGGGCGAGGGGGGGGGCAGCGCCATAGACCACAATGTTAATGGAGGGGGCATCGCTTTTCCCCACATACATCGCCATTAGCATTGTGTAGAGAGCCGGGGGGAGGGCAGGCAATCACGATGCAGTACAGTGTACTCGGCTGCGATTGCCCAGACAGCAGCTTTCTATGATCTACAGAATCTACTGCAGCTTGTCGCGCCAAACCGCATAATGCCCAGAAGGTTGATAATGCCTTGTTATTATTAAGTTTGTTTTTTAGAGCCGAAGTATTGTATATATTGTTATTTATTTTTAAAATGTGTTACTTTGTTCCAGGAAAAAGAAAAGAAGCAGATGGTGACCGTAAATAAGGATCTTCTGATGGCATTTGTTTATTTTGATCAAAGTCATTGTGGCTACTTATTGGAGAAAGACTTAGAAGAAATTATTTATACCCTAGGATTGCATCTATCAAGGGCACAGGTACTCATCGATTCCTCCACCTGGAAGAAGTTTCGTCCCTTTAGTTTGAGGGAGTTTTCGCCAGACGAGGTCTTTATATTATGTATTGAGTACAAAAAGCCAGATTCTGAAACAGCTTGGAGATTGATTGTTACAAAGAATCTACAATATTATTCCATTATCACTGATCACTGAGGGTGTTACAATCACTGTCAGCCATAGAAGAGTGAGATCTGCACTCAGTGTCCCCCTCCTTTCCTGATGTTTAGAACAAAGAACAGAACAAAGCTGCTGATGTAATCTGTAAATTGACGGCAATTGTTCACTAGTGACATCTTGTGGCTGAAATTGGTATTGCATTGGGGATTTTTCCCCAGTTGATTTGAACACTTCAAGTATTTTTTTCTTTTCTGCTCTAAAAACTGTGTGCGTCTTATGGTCCAGATGTGTCTCATGGTCGGAAAATTTCCACTATCTGACTTAATTAACTATGTGAGTTAATGAACCTATATATGCCTTTTTTGGTACAGAAATCTGGATCTCAGTGGACCCACATTTGGCACAGATAACTGGACTGAACCAGACTGCCAGGGGGGATAAATACACTCCGTATTGATCTGGGAATGAACAATCAGATGTAATGTATAGACAGGCTTTAGATGGTGCTTGTTCTGCAGAGCTGATGGTGATTGTTTAGGCAAGAGCCTCTGTAATGTGTATTAGTGGTGATAAACATCACGCCACGTTTATTGTAAGCCAGCAGCTTTTACATATAACATCAATGTGCAATGAACCTAGAATTGAGAGGGCTGTACTAGGGTATTTGGTTGTACTTTAGCATAAAGGACATCAGGACGCCCTTGCTTTATATTCTCTCTTCATCTCCCATTTTTGTCGCAGGCGAAGAAACTGCTAAGCAAAGTTTTACTGAAGGAATCTCTAAATTACCGGAAGTTAACAGATACTTGTACAGAAGATGGGAGTCATGAAGAGACGGAAAATCCTAACGAAGATATCTTAGGTATTCTGCAAACTTCAGCCATGTTTTGGCTTTATCGAAACGTTCCGGAATAACAATAATGTGCTGTAACTCTGTTAGATTACATTGATTTCCTTTCTCCTCTGGCTTTTACTAGGAAACAGATTGCTGTTGCCATCCAAAGTCTCCCGATCTGGGGAGTCCACTGTGGAAGAGAATGGGGGACTGATTGTGTACAACGGTGCAATGGTTGATGTGGGAAGTCTTTTGCAGAAACTAGACAAGAGTGAAAAGGCCAGAGCGGAGCTGGAGCAGAGGCTTCAGGCCCTCCAATCCAAAGCAGGTATTGTAATGCAACCAACCAATTAAGGCTATGTTTCCATTAGAGCGATCGGCCGCGATCACCCGCACTTTGAATCGCGACGACCTCCTCCGATTGCTCCCATTAAAGTCAATTCCACACAATTTTGGGTGCGATCAGTGGAGATCTTGCACAGCCAAAGATCTCCCCGATCGCGGCCACTATCTCCACCCGCGATTAGGATCGTGCCCGATCGCTCTAGTGGAAACATAGCCTAAATCCATGTCATTGCTTTAAAATCAGCAGCCAAACATTCTAGTCATATCATCAAACAAAAGCCTGCATTAGGTAGACGTTACTGGCAGGATCAGCAGGTATTTGGTGGATCAAGAAGAAAGTTGGCTACGCACTTGTGGGTTTTTGGACGATTGACCATAGATTTGATAAGTTGATCATACATTGATCGCAATAGAATTGAAAGCTATACCACATTGGGTGTTCAACATTCGTGTTCAACATTCGCCCGATTTTTTTGTACTTAAAACACTTTGGATTTTGGCCAGATTCAATCAAAATATACCAACATGGTTGATCACTTTCATGTTCAATTCTGAACACTTTTGATCGATGGAACCAGGTTAGGTGCCATGGATTTCCATTCCATCAACTTAAGATGGGCATACACGCTTTGATATTTCCTTTTGATCAACTTAAAGTGATAGATTCTTAAGTGTTGATACACGTTTAGTACATCAAAGAAATAATGGTAAAGCAGTATTATTTCCATCTACCATGGGTAGACGTTCCATGTGGATTTCTAGCATCTTTAAAGTTTTTAATCCAAGAACAAAAAGTTTCTATATTGCCGCTTTACTAGTCTTTGGATATGGTGTCGCCTTTAATTTACGATTGTCCATGAGTCACTGGTGGCATGCCTTTTCTAGATATTTAAAGCCCAATGGTGATCCTAACTTATTAGTAACTACAGTACATTACTCTGTGGATGACTGCTTTTCCATCCTGATATCACTGTGTGGCATATCACACAATTCTTAGAAGTGGGATGAGAGCAGGAGCTACTTAAGATGACAGCTACTTAACACTTGTGAATGTACTAGATATCTTTTTGTTTTCTAAAACTAATCACAGTCCTAAACTAAATAATTTCAGTGTTTTTTTTATTTAGGAATTTGTGTCCATGAAATTCAATCCCTCTGAGAATATGGTCATTTAGACCAGTGGTTCCCAATCCCAGCTCACATCCACATACACGCATTAAAAGAAATTTTCCTGCAAGTGATGTCACAACACTCTCACCCTGGAGTAATGTTCCCTCCATCCTAACTTGCATGCAGACAACCCTTCTTCATATCTCCAGCAATTGCGGGGATGATACCATATTCAGGGACATTGGGATGGTGGATTTATTTTTTAAAATGTCACTAGTAAAACATTCATAAGATGGTGCTGCCGCTTGATTACATTTCCAGCTCCACTTTCAGCAAGTCTTTTCAGCCCGAGCTAGACTCTGATACAGAGAAAAGGGGAAGAAGCACAGAGTTGAGCACAGGGTGCCAGCCCTCACTATGCTGCTGATGGTCCCTCTGTGGGGGGCGAAGTCTCCAGGTTGGGAAACATTGAGTCAGACCACACATTTTGTGAAATCCCTTTTTTTACCTTTATTCCTATTAAAAGATCTTTATATTTCCTTAGCGTTCTATCATGCAGCAGAAGTTCACATCTGCTCCCAATGTGCAGTTGTGTCTGTGTCTTACCCGCAGACACCAAGTTTTATAGTTCTTTTTTCAGTCTGTGAATCACTGGGATGTTGCGCTTTGATCCACTGCTGTACTTTGTTTGTCACAGATGTAGATGAAAAGACCATCTCTCAGCTAGAAACCTCCAATAAAAATTTATCTGGAGAGCTGAAAGAAGCAAAGGGTGACCTCAGTCATTTACGTGAGAACCTGAAATCCGTGGAAGACACAAACTGCCACTATGAGGAGCAGCTGACTAAAACCATCCGAGAGCTTTCTGCAGCCATGGAGGGAATCCAGACTGTTCTCAGCAGGGTAAGTACACTGCACATATGGTGGGAAGAATAATGTAAGCTCACATTGTGACCACATACCATCACAACTACTTAAAACAATGTCCCCGGGGACCACAATCTTTAGTCTATTGTACATTTCACATGAACGCTTCACAATGTGGTCAGACTGATCATTTGTATTCATTTGCAGATGCAAAGTATATTAATATTCTGATCCATGCCTGGTTCCAGGTACACAATGTGTATGTATAGGGATCCAATGTTCTCACCAATAAGCCCAGCAAGGACTGTTATGTGATTAAGGCCAAGGCTCCACTTTCTGTGCGGATTACCCCTGGGTTTTTTCCATGTTTTAAAAACCAAATAATAATAATATTTAGTCCATTGATTTGTACAAAAAAAACCTGCCAGAACCTCGTCCATTCAAATTGGCCGTGTGCAGTTTGGAAAACACAGCAAACTGGGATTTTTTTCCACAGGCGCGGTGGAATGGCCCATTGGGGACAATAGCAGTGTTAAAAAAATATGCGCACAAGCCACTCCCAAACCGCCTCAGTGGAGCCTCAGCCTTCGTGCTATTCCCTGGTGGAGTTGGCAAATAAATACAGGAAAGTGTGAACCAGATGCACAGGAATAAATTTAAAGATAACTTAATTTAGTATTATGGTGGGGTAGAGAGGCTTACCTTAACCTCCCTAGCGGTTTGCCCATATTGCGCTGTTTTAAACAGTGTGATAGGGCAATCGCAGCCCGTGTTTCTCGCCCTCGTACCCTATACATGGGGGCCAGGAAAGTGACACCCCTCCATTAACACGGAGGTCTATGGCACTGCCCCTTTGCGTCACTGATGACACGATGCAGAATTGCTGTGGGCTTAGTTAGAAAAGGCAGGTGTGTCTGATCCCTGCACGGGTGGTGTTTGTTTTGTAACAAACTCATGCCCAAACTGCCAAGGAGGTTAAGCGTTATTGCATTATTTTTGGTGTGTTTTGCTCTTGAAACTCATGCCCATTGCGGACTGTCCTAGTTTTTAATTGTAGTTACACAATTGAAAAGCTTTAAACTATGGAAAAGAAAACATGCAGTACAATTTGGGAACTGCATTCCCAGGGTCAGATGTGGCCTGGGAACATTAAAAAATAACGTATGTCTTTGTGCTGTGCACTGTATATGCAATGGAAAGGTCTGGATTCCCTCAGCCTTCTGCCTGTGACCATTACAAAAAGAACCTAATTGTGTGCGGTATCAGACGCTTCTGAAGATGAGACACACCCAAAGTTTTAGGGAGGGACTCTCTTGCAGAGGGCCACAACTTTCTCAGGTTGGTGATAACAGGGCTTCGCTTTATTAGTTGTGTGTCTCCTCAAACTATGCCCTCTGTTGTACTTAGCAGAGTGTCTACTCCAGCCATTCACTTGTATTTAAATCAAACATCTTTCCTATGTTGCCAGAATCCGCTGACATCTGAAGATCAGAAGTCCAAAGAGAACGGATCCAGTTTTTGATGCCACGCTTACTTTGTTCTGAAAAGAAACACACGGCGCTCACTAATGAATGCAGATCATGATTTTTTTTTCAGTGTGAATATAGAGAATGGTAGGTAGTTTTACTTAATATTTAATGGAGGAGAGATGTAAATAATTTTCTGAACGTTTGATTTGCGTGTAATTAACAGCACAAAGCAGAGTTTTCATTTTTGATATTTGTTTAGGATAACTTAAATGTCAGCGGCTACATTAGATTATGTAACAAATGCTAAAACCTATATAAATATATATATTTTCTTTGCTATCCCTCTTTTTATGTATATATCAAATGACTGGAAAGTCCCAATTATTTTATTAGGTCTTAGTATGTGTTCTTTCCATTTGTTGTGAGGAAATAATAGCTTCACTACCTGGATTGACAGTACTCGGCAATAAAACTGAAGCCAAATCATGTCGGCTAATGCGTTGGACCTGCATTGGATTTACCTGTGTTGATAGATCTCCTTTGTTTCGTTATTTCTCACCCTGTGTATAAATGAAAGCAGTATTTGCTTAATATTGTACAGAGAAAAGGCCAGTCTAAATCAATAAACTGCCTCATGATATAATAAGTGTTTGTGTTGGTTTGTGTCAGTTTATTAATATACACATTTCCGGGTGCAAAATCATAAATGTGTGCGCAAACCCCAACAAGGAACTTTTTGGGTTGTTCAATATATAATCAAAGTTTTTTTTTTTTTATACGTTCCAAAAAAACAAACAAACAACAAAACTAGTTGCTTTCTGAAATTCTGTGCATTCCTGTGATCACTTCTGGTCTTTCAATAAGGGGAATCAGCCCCCCCCC
>CM070037.1:34563158-34575163 GCA_036250615.1 Ptychadena robeensis | reverse complement strand
ATCACTTTTGGTACAGAAATCTGCACCTCAGTGAACCGCCAGGGAGGTTAATTCTGGGTATATTATAGGTTTATTTGTATTTATGTGTGTGCAGTGTTAACGAATGAAAGCCGTTTGTAACTGTGAAGTTTATTAACCTCCCTAGCGCACTGCTGAGGTCCAGATTTCTGTACCAGAAGCACACCATAGACTCTAATGGAATTTTTTTTGTGTTGTAGGCCTGTAACTTCCAAAAATCTGTCCGTACACGGGTCTAATAGACATCTGGACTATAATGTTTGAAACACACAATTATTATAAAAAAAGTACATAAAAATTAATTATGAAATGTATCATTTGAATGCTTAAATCTCTTGAATACTTATTTGGTATGAAAGATTTCAAAACAGTATTTATTGATTTCAAAACAGTATTTGTTTGTTTATAATTACATTTTTATTTTGTTTTTGTTTTGAATTGTATTGGATACAGTTATCACTGTATCCAATACAATGGCATTCTCTGAAAGGGTTAACTTCAAAGATCACATCTGGAATGACAATGGGGGTGATATTCCAGGTGTGCTCTTTGAAGATATCCAAATTTGCATATGAATGTCACAATTTGCACGTATGCAAATTAGGAGGTGACACGGCCTGCTTGCTTCAGATCCCGGTACAGAGCAGAGTGTGCAGCTGGGGGATCTGAGCTGAGCTGGACGGCACGAACTCGTCAGCTGCAATACTGCATAAGCAAGTGCAGGACGAGATGGTGCCGTCAGAAGCGCTAGGGAGGTTAATGTATACATATATTTTTTTTCGGCGTTTTAAGACTTCTCAAAAGTCGGGAGTCGTCTTTTCTAAGACTCTGCTAAGTACAGCAGAGGGCATAATTGGCGTACACATTATGCTAAGCACAAAAGTTCAATTTTTTAGATTGCCAACATTCTTTCAGTTTTATTGTTAAATGTATACAATTTATGTCCCATGTTTAACCACAGGGGAACATGAATAACTATGAAAGGTTGCAGATAGGGGTGTCAAATTGGGAATAAAAATTAATAATCCAAAAAAAGACTTTTGGACTTTTGGAGATCTGGGGGTTGAAAGTCACAGTAGGTTTGGTGCGTGTTGGAAGTGGGGCGAGTATACCCCGAACTCTTTATTTTACCGGAGAATTTGGGGTTGTCTTATACGCTGGAAAATAGTTTGTTTGTTTTTTTTTCATCATGTACCAAAAGCAGTCCGAAAACTGGTTCCTCTGATTGTCATTATGAGCAGATGGTTTTATCTGACTGCAATTTATTTTAGATACTGTTTATTATAAAGGGCCAAGCTAATAATCTTCTTTATTATTTCCTTTGCGTAATACTGAACTGTTAAATATATGTATTTCCATTAAAACAGCAGTGGGACTGTACTATACTTGAATATAAATCCACATATTCTGCTTATGCTCTAATCTAGGAAAATTCTACTAGCTGTGAGTATATTGCAAAGCCCCAGAGCATGGTGTCATCACAAAATTGTTGAGAATGTAGAGAAGGGGTTGTGGGAACAAATTTTGTATGAATTGAGTTCAAAGTCAAGTCAAAATATTCATTTGTCCTCAAACCCCTTCTCAATAAAATTCTTGAAAATTTGGAGAATACCCTCTGTTCATGGGCTGTACAATTAAAGCTAGGTGTGTGCGGCTCGATTTTCTGTTAAATCAACTTAAACCATCTCTTTAATACTATCATTTTAGAAAACAAGTCTTCCATTGACCATTAGCGGTTTGGACAGAATCATTTTAATTCTGAATATTTTGAATTTGAAAAACTTTGCCTACTCACTAATAGACCGGATCATGCACTTTCTCTTCTTTATAAGCTTGTTCTTCAGTGCATGCACCCTCAATGTCCTTATTTTATGTCCAGTTGGGAGAGGGACTTGGGTCGCCCCTTCTCTCAGGAGGAAGTAGATCAAATCTTTACTAATATGCATATTGTGAATATTGCGGCCTCATGTCAGGAAAAAAGCTATAAGATATTGACACGGTGGTATCGCTACCCAGTTCGTTTACATAGGATCTTCCCTACGGCATCCCCTATGTGTTGGCGTTGTTATAGGGAACAGGGATCTATGCTGTACATATGGTGAAGCTGTGAGGCACTTTTTGGCTTCTGGGAGGGGGTATTTACTTTCTTCAACACGGCGATGGGTTCATCTGTTAAAAAATCTCCAGAAGGTCTCTCCTCCCAAGCTCCGGTTTCAAGAAGGGCCTTCTACGATTCTTTATGGCCGCAGCTCGAGCAGTGCTGCCGAGGCATTGGAAATCAGCCGATCCTCCTACGAGGATCAGCTGATTTCCAATGCCTCGGCAGCACTGCTCGAGCTGCGGCCATAAAGAACCGTAGAAGGCCCTTCTTGAGGACTGGATTCCATGATCCAGGACTGGATCACGGAATTATTATTATTAACATTTATTTATATAGCGCCAGCATATTACGCAGCGCTGTACAATACATTAGAATTAAATCACCTTATGCGCATGGAAGATCTGGTATCACAATTGCAACATACTCAAAGCTCTTTCTGCAAAAAATGGGCACCATGGCTCATGTTTCTCGAATCTCCAAAATTCCATAGATTACTTGCTTGCTATATGCGTGACCCTGGTCAGCCTGGCAACTTAAATGTCTAATTGCCTCAATGTAGTTATATTAATAAGTCTGTGATCCCATGGACCTCATAGGTTCCAATGTCCCTACTGTTCTGTTCCCTTGTTACCCCATCCTTTCCTTCCTTGTGTGTCGTGTCTTTATGTGAGCCTTATTGGCATGGTATTTTTTTTTCTTTTTTCATTTCTTTCATATAAAAGTTTTATATTGATATTGTTTTATACATAGGACTCTCATATACACACTTGTGTATAGGACTTCAATCTTTTTTTTTTTTTTGTGTTACTTGCTAGACCTGAGTTAGTACCCAATCTGCTTAGAAAGATTAAAGCAGTACCTTATAAATAAACACAAATATAAACATATTATACATTTTCTTCTAAGTTAACAAACTACTCATTCCCATTCAATATACATACTAGACAGTCCCTCTGGATACTCAGGGGGTGCTGCAAGGGGTCTAGGCTGGTTTCTCCCCATTTCAGGATGTGATACAATGGAGTCATAAAGGTAGATGGTAGGAACTTCTTAACGTTGTTGATTTGATACTGGGTGATGGGGGTCACAGTGTTAGGGGTGGCAGCATTCCCTGTGTAAGGGACGAGTACATTCACATATTTACAATAGATAAAAACGAGCATTTAGGCTATAAGGATTGGTCTAGGGGAGCATACACAATATTTGTTTATGAGACATCACGCTGGGCATGCACACTAGGTTTTTTATAAAATAGGAAGTGGGTTTTACATATAAGATCACAATATTACACGACTATAATATAAAGTCTCAGCATAATTAGTCTTTAGTTTGCAAGACGCTGCTATACATGGTATATATATTTACACAAGTCACACTCTTTCACACTATAAATGTTTGACGCTAGTTATTGATTGAGTTTGGGATCAGTTTTGTTTTAGGTTGGTTTATTTATTTATTATGTAATCTGGGTATATTTTGTGGTAGAATGCCTCATGTGGGCAATACTCTACACTACACAGGGGTAGAATCACCAAGGTTCAGATTAGATTTCATCCATTGCCTGAATGATGAATTTGCCACACCCTATGTTACTATCTTCATCCGCGGGTGGTTGGCTGTGGCATCGTGCACATGTCAAGGTCCCCTGTTATTCTACCTTTTGTCATTCCTGGGTGAAGTGTCCCAGGGTGGGGCAATGATTTGGCCATCTCTGGCGCTGGCTGCTGGGAGGGAGCCTGGTTTGCTCTACTCCATCCCTATCACACAAAGATCGTGAGTAAATTAATAGGCATGAAAGAGCTGTATAACATTCATGTACTTATGTACATTTTTTCAGAAAATAAAAATTGAAGGGACAAAAGTCTGAATATTTTGGTTGTGTTCTATATTTCATTCAAATTGCAGGTTGTTCTTTTGTTTCTGGAGTTCTGATTGTACGGAAAACTTCCCGCTCGACCAAACAAAATCGATTGAGGAGTGATATGTAATCTTACAGGTTTTCTAGGTATTTTGATTGATTTATGTAATCACATTTCCGAACGGAATAATAATCATAATTCGATCGCATTTTTGATCATAGTTACAATCATACTTCATCTGCACTCCATAGTACCATCATAAATGTTTACCATCATAGTGTTTAACCATCACACTGTGTGGTGGTACAATCGATCTCAGTTAAGACTTGCACATAATCGTAAAAGTGCACAACAGGTTTAAATCTAGATTCAAAGAAAAGTCGACCTGTGTATGGCTAGTTTAACCTCCCTGGCGTTATGCCCGACCTCAGTATGGTCACAGTTTGTCCTTAGAACTGTGCCCATGCCATGATCGGCAAACCTATCAAGCCTCCGTTTTGGCCTGGAAAGTCAAGTTTTTATGTGGCTTTCAAGGCCAAATCCTGATTTCAAGAAATCCCGGATTTTTCCCAGGTTCTTGAAATCTAGCAGGGAGGGGGCGTAACACTCTCTGCTAATGTCCCGCCTCGCACATCATTACAAGCGCAGTGGGACAATAGCAGGGAGAGTAGTGCCCTCTCCCTGCTAGATCAGTCAAGCCCAAACTTGACACGCATGATGATCAAGCATAATCACCAGTGCTCCATGAACCTGCAGCGGCTCACTGATTCCTACCTGCCCAGAGACTCATCAGTGACGCCGATGGGGTGGGCGGCGCCATAGACCTCCATGTTACAATGCACAGTGTACTCTGCCGCGATTGCCTGTAACAGTGGCGTGAAAAACCCAAAACGCCAGGGAGGTTAATGCACAATGACAGCTAGCAGGAACTTCATGACCAAAAAGCACATTTGCTGTGTGTTTCTGTGCCTTAAGCTGGCCATACACCTTTTAGATCTCTGTCAGATATCCTTTAGATCAGTGATGGCAATGTCGCAATGGCAATTTAACCTGAATTACACACAACTCATATTCAAGGATCTAAAGGAAATCTGACAGAAATCTAAAGGTGTATGGCCAGCTGTAGCATTTTCCACCCTAGGCTTATACTCAATTTGGTTTTTCCAGGTTGGCTAGGTAATGGAGAACTTGTATTCCAGATACAGTATGTAATCATAGCCAATGATTCCTTACTACCTAATGAACCACTCGATCCCGACACACAACAATGTTTGAATTGCTTTATTGAATATTGTCACAGCTCTTCTGGAATATTTATATCACTTTCATCAAAAAGCATGTCTAAATATAAAAAAGAATTAAAAGCTTTAATATTATACAAATTATATACAAAATGTACAAAAGACTCGACTACGGAGAAAACAGGTCATGTGATATAGTATTCAATCTCCTGATTTACACCATTGTTTCTTTTCTTTAAATAAAGCACCTTTGGTTTAGCTTGAATGATTCTTTGGATTTCCTGTTTTCATTAAATATGAAACTGCTTCTTTTCCTGTATATGAACCAAAAGGAAAATGGTTCCCCAATTACCAGATCGTGGCATGGAAAGGTAGGTTAAGGCACATTAAATGATCTGGTTTCCCAGGCAGAAGTTAGGTTGGCATCAGGTATAGTGTCATTTTCCAATTTCTGTTTAAAGGAACAGGACAAACTGACTTTATTCTTTATAAATTATAGTTACACTGGCAGCTGAAATATTCACCAATCACGTGTCTGCAGCTATAGAACTACAGCAACCTATTACAAGAATATTTCTAATCCTAGTGAGCATGGACCTTTTATCTGTGTGTACAGGAGCCTCATACAATGACAGTAATCAGATGTAAACTAAAGCTACTGATCCCATACGCTCAATCTACAATCACCTAATGGTTAGGCTAGGGCTACACTGCGTTACAATCCCTGCATTGAATGCTGGGGTTTTGGCACAGTGCACAAGCCCGCCACTAGCCTATGACATGGCTATCTACACAGCCTCTCATAGCCCGTAAGTCTGAGCCACTGTCGCGTTTATGTCGGTGCGTAGTACTGCATCAACATAATGGAGGCTTGACATATGCGAGTAAAGTCCCCCATACACCTTTAGATCACTCCATACAATTTCTATTAGATCTACCAACAATTATGTAGTGCCGGGTCCTCCCTGATAGAATACATAGGGATTGGAAGGATTAGAAAGGTTCTCATATTACGTGGTTTTGGTAGAACAAAATTGAATGGTAAGATTGTAAGGGGGGGGGGGGGCTTTAGTCAGATCGTCAGTCTGACGTGTCCATTGACGTATTGAATAGACACATCAGACCGATATATGACTTGAGACATTCTGCTGTCCAGAGGTTGACATGGTCTGCTGGCTGGAGTTTCACCTAGTGCACTGACTGAACACTGTGGAAACGGGCAATGCGGTAGGTATGTATATGGATGGGCTACGTCAACATCCCTGACAAGGAATGCACCAAATACAAGGGGTGTCGTCAGAGCCCATAACGCCATGGAAACATACCCTAACTTAGCACGTTGTTTTAAAGGGGTCACATTATCAGCCGTGCTATATAGTGGCCCTAAACTGAGCTGTGGGGGGCGGGGCTTGCACTCATTAACAAATCCAAGCGCACAGTATATCCTCTCTCTTACACAACAGAGTTTCGTCTAAAGGAGAGTACTAGAGTATTCAAATTTAAATGAAAAAAAATTATATATACAAAATGAGACATTTAGGTAGGTTTTTTTCTTGCATGCAATTTGATGAAGGTCCTTAAAATATAAGAACCTACTAAAGGCAGACCAGAAGGTTCTGTCAATTACATCAAGGTTAAGGCAAATCAGGTATTGATATATTAGGTATGGTATTTCTTGGTATGAAGAAATATTTTACCGACCAGAAAAAAAAAAGTGGAACAAAAACAGATTTTTCCTTTGGAAGTAAGAAAAAAAAAAAAAGAAGAAAATAATGCAAATGCCACAAGTCAGCTGATTGCAAACTATACATTCATAGCCGGGGTCAGCTGCATTATAGAGCTGGCAGTGAGAAGTCCATCGTTTTTGGTACCGATGTTCATTTCCAGGTTCTGGAGAAATGTCCTTTTCTTCAAAGTCTCCAAAATCATAGAGTTACTTGACGCAAGACTAATCCGAGTTCTGGAAGAGAAGGGGATGCAAACCTCTGTAATACAGTTTGTGGTAATAGAACATTAAAATCAAGCTTTTAGGTTCTACAGACAATCTACAAGTGTTGGGCATTTACAGAGTCATGTCCCCCTCCCTGTGCAGGATACTTTACAGCTCCCATCCTCCTCTGGTAGGAGGTGTACTTGGCAATGTCTTCACTACCAAGGTGATGGCTACTATCTGTATTTTCACTGCCATTCTACAACCAATCTGATGCAGAAAGTTCAACCTTACACACTTTACAATCTAAAAGGGCCATGGGTCTCATGATTGGTGTTGTGTTTTATTACTATCTTTTACATGGTTGACTGTTGCCCAGCAATTCTGGGTGGAGCTACCATGGGCCCTGGTAGACTATAGCATACTAGTAAGTATAGCATTGAATTTAAACCTGTGGCTAAAATTATAGATGTGGGGTGCTAAAATGTGTAATGTATGCAATCTATATTTGTTCTTCTGCCTACTCACACAAATGGGCATAGTTCCTCCTGAAGAATCCCCTGAGAGGGCAGAAACGCGTAGAGTTTGCCAACTGAGGAATCATTTTTAATTGTAATTAAGCTGTATATCCAAGAACTGATCTTGAATATGGATGTAGGCAGGAACATTGCTCATAAGCACTGCATTATATAACATGTATTGATAGAGCTATCTAAACCTTGTCATGTCCATTGTTAAAATTATACAGTTATTATTACCACAGGTTTGAAACTACAAGGATGATAATGTTTTATGTGCACCTTATCATCTTTGTAGTTTCTAACCTGTGGTAATGATAACTATAATTTTAACAATGGACATGACAAGGTTTAGATGGCTCTGTTAATCCCATGAGGGACAGCAATATATAATGGATTGCTTCTCATTCCAACATGCTATTATAAATATGTATGTGCAGGTGACCCTATGTGCATTCAGAATAGTGTATCCTAGGGAGACCGGCACCCTGGGCAAGCACTCCCTCTGTCGCCCGCCTGGGTTTGGTGCTGGTAATTCTCCTCTGTGCCGTCCCTGAGCAACTGCCCATACTTTAAACCGTCACAGAGTGTAAGGGTGACCTGGAATGTACTTCATCCATCACCTTCCCGGTAGTGTAAAGGTAGACTGGAAGAAAATGGTGCTCCTGTAAAGATCTGAACACTTATATACACACACACAAATACCAACTCTGAATAGGGTAAAACATCTTACCGTGGGGACTCTATTCCACTGTCGCCTGTAGTGCTATGATTCTCATTGGGGTTGGATTCCAGTGGACCACTTTTGGCATTAAATAACTTCCGCGTATGCTCATAGCATGCTCTCATTTCCCCGGGTGGCTGCTCTGTGTCCTCATGTTTCCCATCACTTCCCTTAATGGATGTCTGCACAGTTTCTGCCATAGAATTGCACTCACTGGAATTACAGTAATCGAATATGCTTCCACCTACCAGCTCTGAGGGTGGCATGGATTCTGCAGTGTCAGCCTCCAGCTCAGGATGGTTGAGGAGATAGTGTGGCAATGACTGGCCGGTGCTCGATGTTACATGCAGAGCAGGTTTAGGATAGGAGCTGGATGAAAACACAGCATGAGTGCAGTTGTCTTGGATTTGGCTACTAGAAGATGCATACTGATGGACGGGGGATCTCTTTGGCTCCCAATGGCTTGCGGAATGTTCAGATGCACTATGGCTTTCATCACGCACATTATTCCAGCTAATCATGTTCATACTCATATTTTGGAAGCATAGTTCAAGATTCTGACAGATGGCAAGATGCTCATCCGTATCATCTTCAACAGAGAAGGAGCAGCAAGTGGCGTCATGGTGCACGACATTTTTACTTTCAGGATTTCCTTCTCTTTGAGAACGTGTAAGTGTTGAATAGTTTGGTAAATCTTTACCGCTAACTCCACCGGCTGTATAACAGCCACTTTGTTCAGATTCCGCTTCTTCTAAGGAGCCAATGTACGACCGGCCAACACTTTTAGAAGCATTAATGTCTCTACAAAGATTGGTCTGGCTGTGCTGCACAGATCCGTGAGCCGCGCTGATCTTCCCACCGTAAAGGCCGGAAGAATAGGGCTTTCCTCTTTCACTTTCCCAGGTTACGTCCGATTGTAAAACCATCTTAGTTTGAGTGTCTCCATAAAGAGCAGTCCCATCCTCACACGACAAAGCCAACACAGAACTCTGCTCTTTGTTTTGTTTAAATTTGTCATCTATCCTTAGAGTGCTGCACTGTGGGTAATTAGGAGGATATTCTGTCAAATCATCTTTATCAGTAACAGGTACCATCTGATCCTGAAACAGTTCCTCATTAGAATAATCATCTACAGGCTGTTCACATTTAAAATGTCTTGTTCCAGCCTCTGTATTGGATCCGGCACAGTCTAATGACTTTGACCTGGGCAGATTTCTTCTAGGTTTTCCAGAGTTGGTCCTCTTCATGTCTTTTACAGACTTGTGTCCCCCGATGTTAGCGTTTTCTCTATAGGAAATGCCCTCAAAAGGGTTTTGAATTGGCTTTTTATAGAGGACTTTGTGTTTCTCGACCTCACCATTAACGGGAGAGAAGACGTCCGGAACCAGTTTATCATCCATTCCACTGGACTTTACCACGACATCGGCCTCCACATGAAGAGCTGACCTTTGGGCACCGCTGTCCTTTTTAGCTTTTTCTTTACTGGCGTGAACTTTTTTATGGTACTTGGACATCCTACCGGTTTTCTTCTTGCTGCTCTTCCCGTTATGTCCATTTTTGTTTCGGATTATATCGGTTGAGGTCCCTTTACTGAAAAACTTTTTCTGTTCCTCCATTTTCTGCATCAGCATTGTGTGTTTCATCAAGTTGTCCACAGTAAGAATTGGGTTGATGCGTTTGATTATTTCATGTTCTATATCACGTGGGATGTTATCCAAGTTGTCTTCATCTCTCACTGGCCATTCTTCCGGTGGGAACTGGGCAGAGAAGCTTACGAGTTCTTTTTTCGTTTTCTCCTTTTTAGAAGTATTTCTCCAAAAGAGACTGATGCCGAATTTCTTACTGCATTTTTCTTTCTCCTTTAATGAGAGTTGCGGCTTTGACTTAGAACAGGTTTGTTGGTCCCGGGAAGTGGAGGTGGCTTGATGCTGAACAGATGTTTTTGAATCCTTGACACTTTTATGTTCCTTTGCATTACTCTCGTTGATTGACTGCTGCCCCAATATGTTCTGAGTGGAATTTTCAGAGAAGCAGCTGCAAGAGCGGCAGTGGGACACAGAGGGGACATTGACTTTGGTTAAGTCCGCACAGCTCTCCATGCTCACCAGATAAGTTACAGTTGGTGGGGAGGCAGAAATGTCTTCAGTTGCACCACACTTGTGTGAAAACGGCTTTCTAGTGATGAAGTATGTTTGCGGAGTGACAATAAAATAACCTTCCCCAGTGTGGAAAACCTTTCTCTCTTTGATTAGAGTCCCAAGAGTAGAATAGAGAATTTCCTGAGATGGTGTTGCAATGCCTAGGAAAAAATATACAGCATTAAAACAATGAATTACACCAATTGGTTTTATATTCAAGAATGTATAATCCTTGCTGGGAATCCCATCCCCCCACCCTGCTTAAAGCAGACCTACCACCAGGAATCTATGTTTTCATGAATGGCAATAGAAGTGCCAATAATAGGGAGGAATGCAGTGAAAAAAACCAAAAACGCAACTGTAATGAGCAATTTAAGAAGATAATCCGGCAGCTCTTCTCACTTCTTGGTTTATTGTAGGCAGAAATAGGCAGCACGTCACAGGAAGCAGTCTGCTTTGAAAATTCCCATAGAAGATCACTGAATGCCCCCCAGTGGCCACCCGTGATATTACACCCCCCAGTTTCATGTGTTGCCTTCAGCGAACCAGGAAGTGAGGGGAGCTGTGTGGTAATCTTGTTAAAATGGTCATGTTTTACAGGAATGTTTTTGAGTTTTTTTACTGCATTCCTCCCTATTATTGCCACTTCTAGTGCCACTCATAAAAACATAGATTTCTGGTGGTAGGTCCACTTTAAGGGCAAGGTTTTATAAAAAGGCAATCTTAAAATTAAAAGTATCAATGATACATATAGCCTTACAAAACCAAAACACTTTAAAATCTTGAAATTTTCCATTAATCACTTTAAATATTAATAACAATGCAATAAACATCAGACAGACCAGGTATAAAAACAATGTCAAGTAACCAGCCCGTCATGCTTGTAGAGGTTTTTGGGTTCTCTGGAAGGGAAAGAGGGCGCCAGTTGGCATCTTAGTTGTATGTAAGGTCTCAGATGTGTGGGCGAGGTCATGTTGGTAGCAGCTGATACAGTGATGCTGAGGAAAGGTATGCAGCATTTAGAGCTATAGCATTACACATTGGAGATATCTTTACCTTCCTAGCAGGATTATCGGAGTTTGGCTCAGGGTAGATTTTCAGTACCAAAAGCAGTAATCCAGAGTTTCACTCAGGATCGCGAACCTGGTGCCTAGAAGCCTGTGGCGTCCTCCTCCAGCAATGCCCATCTGGATCCTGTATCCCCAAAATGGGACATTCATGATATCAGAAACATGAGGCCATCCACACCGGCCTTGTGATGCCTGACAGCTGTGTCCCCTGCCCCTGTGCCCTCAGTGTCAGTGACCTACCACATGATAGGTCCACTTTAATAACAGCAGCATTGGGGCAATAATTCTGACAGCAGGAGGGGCAATTGTTCTGTCCCAAAATGCCCCATGGCTGTATGACATGGTGCCTACCCAGCCCCACAGTATTGTGACATCAATGTTGCTGACCAGGAGGTGGGGGGGGGGG
>CM070037.1:34533559-34556961 GCA_036250615.1 Ptychadena robeensis | reverse complement strand
AAAATTATTCCTCAAAAATACCACTTGCCTAATAATTCTGCACTCCCTGTATACAGTAAAACATGCAATGAATGGCCCTTTAGTCTTTAAAAGGTCGGAGGGGAGGGGGCATTACTCTCCCTTTTAAATTCCCACCCTGCTTGTGGGCATCAGCGCTGCTTCTTGTTAGCAGCAGCTCTGAAGCTTTCAGTGAATTTGGCGACCCCTCCAAAATGGTCATTTGACCCCAGAGGGGGTCCCGACCCACAGGTTGAGAACCACTGACCTAGAGGAGAATAGTTTTGATTCTTTCCTAGAGGCCATAGTTTACCTGCAATAGAATGTTTAAGCTTCTCTATCAAAACATTTTAATTATTCATTTTTATTTTTTACATATTTGAAGAAAAACAAGGACTTGGGGTCCCTAATCATGACGGCACTTATGTCACATTTAAAACCCATTGTGGACCACAAGTTAAAAAAAAAAAAAAAAAAAAACTTGCCCACCCCTGGCTATACCAACCTCCAGGGATGGTGGGGACATTAGATAGCTACTTGCGTGTTTACAGACAGTCCAGGAGGCTACAATCATTGATGGTAAGTATCAGGGTGGATTTGATTTAAATCAAACCAATTTAAATCATGATTTAAATCACTAGTCTGTAAGGCCCGATTTAAAGCAAACTGATTTAAATCAATAATTTTTGCCGGTATAACTTTAAAATGTGAGAAGGTGAAGATTTTTAGAACAACAACTTTTCATATTAGTTTTTTTTATCCCCAGTTTAGGTTAATTATTTATATTTGGAGAACTTTTCTGTTGTACTTAGTGTTGAGAACTGAGAAAGTAAACCAAGCATCTGTGATAATATCTTGTAGCAGAGAAACCGCCCAATAATCTTCCGGAAACAGACAGAAGTTGATGACATAAGCACATCACCCAAAATCTACCTTGAATAGACACGGTTGAGGGGACACAAAAGCAGATTTGGCTTATGAAATGACATATTGTACCCCCTGTCTTCAACAAAATGCGTGTTGTCTAAGCATGTGTAGAGATATGTACATCCACAGCATTGGGCATTGTTTTTGATTGATAGGATATCATTACTTCATCTTTTGCACTGTGTATAATACATGTATTGCTTTTACATATGGAGTGGCCTGTCCCCTCGCCCTTGTCTATTCAAGGGGAAATTGTGGGCGATTTGTTTATGCCATCATCAACTTCTGTCTATTGTTTTTGGGATGTTTTTTATGGAATTTATTTACCAAAACATTTAAACATATACAGCCTTATTCTACATAAACTAATCATTATTCTTCATGGAATAACCTTGGGATGGTAATGTTTTTTCCTTAAAAAAAGTATTTTTTTAAAAATCAATATAAACCAAAAAAATCAGATTTTTTAAAAAAAATCATCGATTTTTATCCACCCTGGTAAGTATGGACTGGTATAGGAGAGAGAGAGGGCCATAGAATGGTTAACAGGGCTAATAATTGGGCGACTTTAGAAATACAAAGCCAGAATTGTACAAAGTACTGAATCCGCAGAGTAACCAGAAAACTAGCTTTTCCACAGGCAGTCAGAAGTGGCAGATCATGAATTGTTTAAGCTACTGTTTTTGTACGACATGAATACAGCCAAATCCAGGGGAACTCAAATTCCCATTCACTTAGTGATATGTAGAAAAGGAATTTGTAAGGTTATCTGCTATGCCAAGGAGACATCCAAGACAGCCAGGCATTATTCAGTTCACTGGACCAACTCAACTCTGAAAGGGGACACTATTGTCATCAGACATTTGTTTGTACGGGGGAAATGGCAATATGCCTCATTTCCATTGCCAAGTGCAGTAAACCTTTGTAGATTCCCAGTCTAGCTCATTCTGATAAACTGGCTCAAGCAACAGTCAGTTTCTAAAAAAACTAAAACACACATTTACAGTTATTTTTCCCCAGTGAAAAGCAAAATAGGAAAGGAGGGCATTAGAGGTATGAAAACTGCAAGCAGTGCATTTCTAGTCCAACGTTTTCTCAGTTATCCTTTCATACATGAATAACTGTAAAAGAAAGCTAAGTCATCCATATCTTGGACAGGATCCCCACATACTGGGTCATAACCTGTACCTGTGTGTTATCTTGTGTTGCGTTTCAACTCTTGATTTACAGCACTGCGTAATATGTTGGTGCCATATACAGTACATAAAAGTAAATAATAACATAGAACTCAACATTGTTAATAGAGGTTTATTTCCTCCATCTTCAGAACATGCAGGGAGAACGGCCAAAATGTTAAATACTTTATGCACATTAGTATAAGACAATCTTATTATAAGCAGAGGTACCCAATTTACCTGGCAAGCTAAATCTTGGGATAAAAATGCAGCAGCTAAGGCACAAAAACCCAGCAAAAAATTTATTTTATATACATGAACATCTGAGAAAGACCCCCAAGGTTCCCATCTTTAGTTACTTAACTGGCCATTGCCGGTATCTTCTGTCCAATCAGCTTCATTGGTTCAGGTTATAGATAAATTCTTGCTGTCGACCATTATTATAATATGTTGTATTGTTTCCTCTTCATATTACTCTTGGCAAAAGTAAATTTTTGGTTACATTTAGGGGTTCTGTATTAAAATATGTTTAATAAATAAAGAATATATGAAAAAGGTTACTAAGCCTCAAACTTGCAATACACCCCAAGAAATGCACTATATAAGTTTTCTATGTAGTAAGTTCAGGGGCGACTGGTGAAAGCCAAAAATAATCCCCTATTATTGCTCACTGGCATACCATTGTGTGATAGACTATGCTCATATCACATTCTGAAATTGGAAAACGGCCCCTTTGGAACTATATGAGAATCACAAACTAAAATTAGAATGCGTAACAAATGTGTTTTGACGTCTGTGGTCAGTACCTTGCGTGCTTAGACAAGTTAGTTTTTCTTTTGGTTCAATAAACATTTGGGTAGACCTATACCATGGGGGTCCAGTCACATCCAAGTATGTGTGCAGATACTCAAAACTGATAACAAGCCTATTGAAGGACACATGTTTGAATTGGAAAATGGTTCCATGCATTGACAGAAGCAAAGTTCTAGAAAGATATTTACATATTCCTAACCGTTAAACCGTTTTACAACTGGCATGATCAGGATTTTCAAATATCTACCATTATAATACATAGTCATCCTACCACAGGTCATTCTTCCAGCATTACCAATTTTAGAGTGTAAACAATGTCTTCCTGGCATTGTCACATGGGCTCCTGATAGAGATGGTAAGTGACCATTACAGATTATACAGGCATCCTAAATTGTTGTCACCATAAGGAAAGCCTATCCGGGGGAATGCATGCAACCATTGCCGGAGTTCCTAGGCAGGGAGTGAAGGGCAGTGTATGGGCAGAAAAGATTCCAGCAGATTGAAGAGTATGGTTCTAGGACAGTGATGGGGAACCTATGGCACACCCACTGTGGGCACCAGAGTTGTCAGCCAGCACAGATGAAATTGTAGCCTATTTGCTCTCAATGCTGTCAGTTCTCTTCCCCCCCTCTTCTGATTGCACACAGAGCCCTATACTCTCCCCTATTCTATCTTATAAGAAAATAGAGTATGTTTATATGTGTTGTGTGTGTGTATGAGTTGTTCAGGTTAAATTGCCATGCTGGCACTTTGAGATAAATCAGTGGGGTTTGGGTTTCAGTTTGGCACTCGGTCTGTGAAAGGTTCGCCATCACTGATTTAGGAAAATGCAGCAGTCATTAAATCCAGTATGACATGATACAACACCTACTATTGCATGATAAACATTATGTCACCAAATCCTAATTAATTTAAGCTTCACATAACCCTACTCCCAGACACTGCAGAAAAAGTTTCAGGGACAAAGCTCTACCAATCAAAGAAATCAGGGCAAAAATAGGAAGAGGAAATCCCATGAAAAGGGAATATCCCCCTCATTACTAGAACCAGTGACCCCATTTCCTTGAAGACAACTGTAACATTTTGGGTTTCCCATCATTTTGATACCCAGGTCAAAGAGAGGAAAACCAAGCTGTTTTGGCTAGAGAAACACCTTTCAGAAAACTTCAGAAGGGCCAACAGATATGTTTGCCTGGTCACAGGCTACATCTGTGTTCTACAAGCTGATTACTGTGTAGTTAACACATAAATGTGTTTTATTGACCTGGGGTCTACCATTCGCATGTCATTTACTTACTGTTTATCAAACAAACCACTAGCAGTAATCACATGTAACACTGTGGTCAGCGAGTTGTGCGTGTGGCTAAGCCAAGTGAGAGACTCTATTTTGAAGTTGTGAATGTGCGCCCGGAAACGCGGGGTTTAATTACAAAACAAAAACGGCAGTCTGTGAAAGGTTCCTGCAGCCACACATAAACCAGTTGTGTTCAGGATCCCGGCCCTCTGATTTCTCAGCACAAACTAACCCTAGCGTGTACAACCGAGTCATCTGGAGATCCTCCTCCACTTCAAAAGCAAATCAGCAGCAATAGTGCCATTCATTCACATTCTCCTTGATGCCTCCTACCAGTAATCATAACAAGGTTACTCTCATGTCATAGCACCGAGCCCCTGAATGTTTTACATTTTTGTAAATGAGAAAACAGCTGTAGCCAAAATTATGCCTCCTACTTCCTGGTGGGCCTTAGCATCTGGTGTATTTTTTTCAAGGATATGTTCACCTCTGGTTTACGAAGAATATCAAGTGGACAGAATTTATTCCAATGGCTAGTTGTAGTATGAAAGTAAGAAAAAAAAATGCATGATTATAGGTAACCACAGGTGTCAACGCCATTCGTTTTTATAAAATGTTAAAATGAAAAGCTCCTTTTCCAGCAATAAATATCTGGGCATTATTGTAACTAGCGAGGGTCAATTATGGGGACTACCATTGTTATACTATCATGTTGTTATACTATCATAAATGGTTCACAACTCTTCCTATGAATGCAATCACAGTCTTTAGATCTAGACTAAGGAAACCAGGCCAAGAGGAGGCAAGATATAGTAGCCTAGCCTTGTATATTTAAGTAAAACATCTACTAATCCTTTTCCCCCATCCTTAAGCTCTGAAGAGCTATACTCTGGGGATCGGCCACATATTTACAGACATGTCCGTTCTCTGGCTGACCCGCGATCCATGGCCACGCACACGCACATCGGCCTTGGCTCGTTGTGTGTGGGGACCCTAGGGATAAAGGCCCCCATACACCTTACAATCTTTACCTTAAAATTTCTATACAATACACATTTGTTCTACCAAAACCATGTAATATGAGGACCTTTCTGAACCTTCCAATCACTATGTATTCTATCAGGGAGGACCCGGCCCTACATAGTTGTTGATAGATCTAATAGAAATGTATGGAGTGATCTTAAGGTGTATGGGGGGCTTTAGTGTTTGTATCCGGTATAGCTATACAGAATAATGCCTATTGTGTATCATGTATACCGATTAAAAAATATAAATGTATTCCAAATTAAAATTACACATGCAGCATACATAGCCTTTATTTAAAAGAATACTGTTCTGCTCTTGGGTAGGCTAGACCATTAAAAGATGGCGTAGAAAGAACCCAGTCTGTAATAGTGGGAGAAAAGGCCATATATTATAATCCGTCAAGTAAAGATCCCCAACACACCTATATCCTGACATGTATTGTAAAATATATATAAGGCTACACACACCAGCTTTGGAATTAATGTGTTTTATACTATTAGAAACAAAAGGGTCTAATTATATCCACCAGCCACCAATTTAAAACTTTTGCCTTTTTTGCACATTTTATTAGGACAGCTATGCATTGTGGGGGAGGAATTAGTTTGCGGGTGGTGGGTGTTTAATGTGCTTGCCAGGTGCTGGCCATTAATGCGAAATTCTGGTGACCTTTCACTTCAGTTCATGTATGTTATTTTTAGAAGACTGCTGGCCTATAAACCCCAAGTTTAAAGGTAATCCATCATTGACATGCTGTTTGCCACATGCATTTGAATTTCCTAACTGCCCTGTGGTTAATGGACACTTCAAAGAAATATAGCAGATATCCACTTTACAAAAACTCGTGGATATAAACCTGCGGAAAGTGAAGAGCTTTCTATTGATCTCTGCCTGGGGAGATGCATTGGTGACGTTTGATTTAGTAGAGTTACTTGTCTTCTAAGAAATTGACAATGGTAGCTGTGTGGGTGGCTACAAAAGGGAGAGGTAAAAGGGATTTTTTTTTTTTTTTAAAGAATACGCAAAGTGGAGGTAAAGGTGTTAAAGTAATTCTATATCTATCTATCTTATAATAATGAATAAAAAAAGTTGACTTCAGGCTGCTGGTTAAAGACACTCTGGTTAAAGAATCAATGCCACAAGTCAATAAATAACATTTTCCCCTCAAAATAAAACCCTTTCCAGCATCTCATAGTAAAAACAGACAACAATATCGTAGACGATGAATAGGCAAGATGGTTCCCCAATTATATGAGACTACAGAAATGATCAAACTAGACCATTTATAGTGTACTTATATTTAATTTCTGACAATTAGTAGGTTGACAGACAATCAAATTAAGTACAGGTTAATAGATTTCTTGGATCTTAGAACACAGAATACCTTTAATATTTGGATTGGGAACCCCCTTGATTTGTCCATAGACCCTAAATCTATACCTGTTCCACATTGTATGTGATGATTGCCTGCACTACTGTTGCAGTCTTGGTTACTTGGCACCAGAACATTTGTCCACAAAGGCTCTAATAGGAACAAGTTATACATTTCAAATTACTTTGTAGACAAGGGTCACCAGGACAACAGGGTTGAATCTCCCCAACGGAGACAAAGGTCACTGTATATAGAAGTTTTTCTTATTTACCGAATAAAATGTCCCCAGGAGATCAAATCCCATAGAATAGAGAGCAGTCTGCCAAAAGACAATTGGATGTGGTTTCATGTACAATGGTCAATGGGTGAACAACCACAACCACATGAGCAACCATCATCATTATATTATTTACAGTATTTACCATGTTATGGATTTCTGTAACCACTTTCTATTCCACCCAACTGGCAAAATTGACTGTTAAGGTACTTTAACACCCTCTAATCCAATTTCACACAACAAGAAGGGGGTATGAATAAAAGTCACATCAAATTGCACATTCAAGTTTCTGTAGTTCAACTTAACTTTAGTATTTCATTACACAGTCCTGGAGAACAAAACCATGGTGTTCTTGAACGTGGAGTCAAATGGGTGACAGAGAGAGTCAGACCATTGACCGAGACAACGTTTACACACTTCAAAGGGAAGTGACATTACCACTTTGCTCCATAAATCTTCTCACAAAAGAGCAATTACAAAAAGAAAAGACCCATCAAAGTAGGCTCATGTTTACAACACATGGGAACATCTACCTTTACTGGAGTTTGTTTAAACTTCGCAACCAAAGCCATTCACACAGTTTACTAGGAGATTTTTTCCTTTTAAAACAGGAGCCACATGGGAGTGGAAAGTCTCCAACATATAGTAATTTCATTCAAAACACATGCTGGCAGCTAATATATGCCGAGAAATTCCAGCAGCAGCGGCTCCTGGGCTATCCCCGGCCACACCATCATGAAAGCTGCCAAATGGGAATGGAAAGAGCAGAGAAGAGGCCTCCTGTGGCTTTACCACCCCAGAGAGGTTTATATGTTCCTGCTTATCCCAGGACAAAACACAAACCACACCAAATGGCCCTGAGGAACTGCGGAGAGGGCTACGTATGGGGGAAGGGGAACTAACTATATTAAATTAAATTAAAAATCAGAACAAATGGCTAAATCAGAGGCATATTTCTAAAGCCATGCAAATGCACAATAATTGTGTCTTCTTTGCTGTTATGTTAATCTAAATCTCAGGACTCTGCTAGACATCTCACAGGTAACCTGAAAGTACTGTAACTTCCAGCTTTATGTGTCGCTGAGTGTAGAGTGACAATAATACTTCCCCTCCCCATGGAGAAACAAATAAGGAAGAATTTATGTGGCGGTGGCCATATGGAGGTAGATGTCAATCTTAAAGTCAGAAATAGATAGAGATTCTTGGACATTGTGAAGTTTAGCTCTATGTACACATGAGAAAGTACATGCGAGTTACAATCACTTTCTTCCAGAGTTAAATGACCGCATGGACAGAATATTATGACATTGAGGTTTGGGGACTTCATAACAAACAGCTACCAATTGGAATATTGATGATATTTGTTGGTCTGGAATGTTCAGTGGTTCTTAGGGCTTGTTTCCACTATACGTCGGGACCCCCTCTGCTAAGCGATACGCTTAGCGGAGTGGTCCCAACGTATAGTGGAAACATAGCCTTACTAAGAAGAGGATCAGTTCTGACTAGGACAGGATTTCAAATCTAAATCAATGAGCCAAAAATTACCAATATGTTGCCACAGGCATTTTCCCACTAAAATACTCAAAAAAGTCATATATTTAATGTTACTGTACTAATATCTACATTTAAACAACTGTATATTTAGAATAGTTGAAGAAGAGGTATACAAGAAAATGCTTAATGTCCACAATATTTGAACTTAATGTATGTTTACAGTCATAATATAGCAGAAAATGGTTGAAATCAGTCGGACTACCTATACTGGAAATGTTTCACCATTTTGTAACATGGTAACGTTAACAAAATAGCTGTGGTAACACAGCCAAGCAAAATATAAAAAAATAATAATAATAATAACTACGAGGTAAAGGAGACTTAAGCTTGACATACATTGTTTTATTTTTCTATTCAATTAGACTTAAAAATATACAACTGTATTAGGTAAATTATTTAGACTTTGATCACTTTTATCCCCACATAATGGGATATATTCAAAACAGATCGATTCCTTTCCTAAGCCCTGTGCGTGCACACTCTATAGTACCATCAAATACACATTGATTAAAAAATCAAAAAAATCCGTCAGACACTAGCAAAGTTCATTGAATGGGGAAAAAAACGGAACCATGTTTTCCCACTTCAAGTCAGCTTGTAATGGGACAGAATAAGGTGCATAGTAAAGCATGGAGCGATCTACAGGTGTATATTAGATCTACCAACAACTATGTAGTGCTGGGTTGTAGATTGGAAGGTTTAGAAAGCGCCTCATATTACATTACATACGTGGGTTTTGTAGGACAAAGGTAGATTGTACAGAAATTGGATGGTAACCTTGTAAGGTGTAGGAGGGGCTTTACACATGAGCTGTTGAGATCAGTAGCAAAAAACAATGTCCATGGTTTATAAACATCTTAGAATTTTTAACTTTCCCGTAAAACAATTCCTAACCTGTCATTTGTAAATCATCCTTCCACCTTAACATGCAGGTTAGAAAGCATGTGCGTGGACATGACATTTTCATTAGGCATGGACTTCATGGGTTTGACCCCTATACCTAGAACATCTGACAGTAGTGGGAGTCCTGGGATTCACAGAGGTGGCCTGGAAACAAGACATACAGATAATTCAAAGCCAGATGGATCAGGGAAACCCAGTTGCAAGAACAGTTCTTTGTCATAGTTTTTGTTTTAAAAATCAGAACACATATTAACATATGTTACAGTGACATGCATGTTAGTTGCATGGCCTTGTATAGAAAGAATACACTTAAATTGGCCAAATGGTAAACTGGAGATCGGTGCTTTCAAAATGCAGTATGATGGACATTTTCACATATCTTGCAGCACTCACACCATTAATCTCAGGGGCTCCAGTTACCTACAGGTACAGATGCTGCAGAAACTAAGCTGAGACAGGGAGAATGCTTACCTTATGAAAAAGACAACTGACGAGAAACTCCTGAATCTGATGCATCATCTTCATATTATAAAATCACAGGATTGGGGAGGAAAAAAGTCAGGTTTCCTTGCCTGTCAGACAGGTCTGTATCATGTGGGGGGAGACAAGTAAATCCCGGGGATTAAATTAACAGAAGGGCAAACCCTTATTAAAGAACCTTGACTCTCTTGCTTTTCCTTCCTTGGTCTGATATCTTCCAGATGTCTAAACTGCAGCATTTCCTACGCAGAGGACTTCTCTACCTGTTGTATGTGGATCATGGGACTGGTCTCATTAAAGACCCAGGGAATTTTTCCTGATGATCAGTAAAACCAGACAGGATTATTAAAATCAGTCATTCCTCCTGTCTAATTTCCGTTTCCCAACACTGAACTTGTATGACTTCAATTTAATGGAGGACAATGACGAACCCTGATGTATATTCTCCGTACCACTTATAGCTATGAATATATGGAACATGTGGCTTTTTTACCCAAGCCCATCCTTAAAGCATGGGGAAAACGGTGCTGGGGGCTATGGAAGTTGCCAACAGTGGTTTATGGTTATACTTGAGATTGAAGTCCATGAGAACCCGGAACATGGTATCATGTAATGTCTGTCTGTAGGACAGCGAGGCTCACCAAATCAAGCATCTAACAAACCCCACCAGTACTTTCAACGAGAAATAAGTTATGAATATATGGATACTAGTCTTGAAAACTATACACCTGTGTGCTCAATTCTCTGACAATTAAAACACACAACATCACAATGCCAGGAAACACTTGGCTGCCTCTACATGAGTACACAACACTTCAGCCAACTACAGGGCAGGGCCATCTATACAATGGTTGTCAAAGTGTCACCATGACTTCTAAGGCCATTCTAAGTAAAGCTTTAAGTCTTAAAGTAAACCTGAACACTTTATTACATTTAGATCTCTCCCACCTACCTACTGACCCAGACAAGACAGGAAAAAATAAATAACTGAAATAGGTTTATAATACTGAATGACGTGAGGCTGGCCAAATAGCAGGCAAGGCTTGAGAATGTATTAAGCCAGCTATTACGATTGTAATAATATTTGGAAGTCAGTACTCACATAAAACGTTGCACGTGCTTTAAGATAACAAAATAGATTTGGTTCTGTTGTTACATATCAAATGTCTGTTACATTCTATAGTCAGAGAACACTTTATCAACCGAATGACACCATCTGTGCCCCTGTCATAGAGAAGCAGTTGGACAAAGCAATGTATCAGAGCTTTGTTATTTCAGCTCAAGTATTTCACTTCTTGTGTTACATGGCTCCTTCAAACCATCAAGCAATAGGAAACATGAAATATAATATACTGTAATAACATGCAGGCCAAACTTATGCCGGCATGAAATAAGTGCCAGGAAAATTGCTGAAAACCAAAATACACTTAGCAAATTATGGTATTTATGTCCTGAATATAAGCATTACCATTTTAAGAACTCGTAAGCTAAATAGACCACAATCAAGTACAGTTTGAATATGAATTTGATTTTACATGCTTTAATATTGGAAGAGATGGCTTGGCATAATTTGTGTACAGGACAGGACTCAGGATGTAAAAATGGAAAAAGTTTTATAAAACAATGGTCACAACAATGCCCAGGTTACCTCAAAACGTCCGGCATCCATCTTAGTGCGAGAAAGAATAAGAAGAGGGCTTAAAAAGTAATAAGAAGTTTCAGTCACCATGGGGTTCAAGTCATTTGGGAGAGGACAGGGTCTATTATATTATGGGCATTATGGTAGGTGACGGGGGTCTCTATTATACAGATAAAAGGAGGACACACCAAGCAGACACACCGTTAGAAATAAAAGATGGAGCGCTCTACATTTCCGATACGCAACTCTTCTCTTGTTGCTCCTATCGCTGCTGTGGATGCATGTAATGAATCTCCTTCAAAGGCTTTATGGCTCTCAGCCCGAATCACTTGTCCCCCCTTAAGATGATGTCCCTAAAGGTGGGTTTACACGTCAAGATTTTTGTTTCGTTCAACTTCAGATACGATTTTTTTTTAATCGGATTTCGTTCGTCCATTTGTCGAAGGTAATTAAATTTTTGTTCGATTTTTGTACAACCGACGCAAATATCGAATGAACATAATCGTTGGAAACACGAATGAAAAATCTTTCAGATTTTTTTTTTTTTTTAGGAAGTGATAGGAAAAAAATATCGAGTGAAATAAGGACGTTCGTTTTTTACACGAAAAATAAACGACATATGAAAGTTTACCAACATGTCCGATCATCTTGTGGACGATTTTTTGTCAGATATCTGAAAAAAAAAATCCATCGGAGCAAATGGCCGCTTCAGATTTTTGTACAACGAACCAAAAAATCGTCCATCGTCCATCTGTCGGCCAAAAAAATCTTGACGTGTAAACCCACCTTAAGAGGACATGCAATACCTTAGATTGTAACGAAGATACCAAGGGAAGGGATACTTGGCCACACTGCCCTTTGGAAGTTGGTTTGGGCAGATTAATTAGGTTACAAACGATCTCAGGGCTAAATACAATAGGAATACATGTAATTTTAAAAAAAAATCAATTGCCAGATACCATACAAAAGTACAATACCAAAATCAATTGCCATAATACTTTTACACATTTTCACATTAATAGATACGCTTTGAAAGGAATTGAAGTGTATTTCATAATATATACAATACATTCAACTTTTTTGAGCTCCGTTCTCCATAACCTAAACCCTTCCCTTAACTTTACAACTAAAGTCAAATTTTTGCCTCTTTAAAAAACTACCCCTTTAACGCAGATATTGTATCACATGGATATCAGGTTAACCATAATAAGACAACAGTAGTGCTTCAAGACAAGGCAGTCATCTTTACAGTCACTGCTCTGAAATGATGTAAGTTTTGCCATCAGTAGTGGATCAATGAAAAAGCAAATAATGCATTTCCCTATAAAACCAAAATTAATAGTTTTTTTTTCTTTTCTAACTTTAAATTAAAAACATGTATTTTTAGCCTATGTAACGGAATATAAGGAAAGCCCTCTATAATGAATACTAATCTGACCATTTACTTAAAGCTCTTGGGTCAGGCAAAAGAAAAGAAGCCTGCACAATACCAATAGCAAGGGAAAAGATGTAAAGCTATAATTATTATACCAGAGCACACTTCCTCCGGCTCATTGTGGTTTGCTACGTCTCGCCTCTTTCTCACAATAGCCCATAATTACAAACGTGTGTGGTGCTATGGGTTACTTTCTAGCTGACCACCCAGATCATAATACAAGTCCTCCCATTCCCCACCAGAAGTCATATCCTTAGATCTACTGCAGACCTCTACAATGAATGTTATTGATCAGCCTTGTATTTTATTACAGTTCAGTAAGTGTTCACTGACATATGCCAAAGATCCCTTCCATCTTCCAGACTGTCCAATAGCCAATTATATTCAGTCAATCAGGCTATTAAAGCTATACATCATGAAAAGATATGCAATACAACAGAACTTTGCAACTCTAATGTACAGCACTGCGTAAGATGTTGGCACTATATAAATGTTAATAATAATAATTATAATACTTACCTTTATGCGGTCCTCATCTGGGCAGACCTATCCCCAAAACAGAAAATCAGATACTTACCTTCCCCTCTTCCTCCCTGCTGCCCCAACAAACTTACACGGTTCAGTCCACCAGGCTCCAAGTTGGCACAGCCCTTCCAGTTTCGCTCCCTACACCAATCCAGATGTCAAGCCAGCAACGTTTTGCCCCTCTAATGACACTACAGTGAGCTGCCAGTCGAAAGGAAAAATGGGAAGGTAGATGTCAGTGGGCTTGTATGTGTTGGTGGGATGCGCAAATTTCAATGGAGGCATCCCACTTTATGCCTGCCTCGTCGTGTGATAACATTGAGGACGATTTCCCTAGCCTATAGGCAAGTATACGCAGCATCTTCCATGCTCCTTTTTTCCCCGTAAATGGCACTGCGGAGTCCTAATAAGTGTTCTTTCATGTTCATATTGCTTTTTCTGCAGTTCAGCTTTAAAACAAAGGTTTTTTGTTTTTTTTAAACTAAGTATATTTTTCAAGATAAACTTTGGAGAATTTGTAAAAACTAAGCCAATGCCCTAAAAAATCATTTCCATCCCTTCTATTAACTTATTTATCACTCAAGGCCAAACTGGGTAAAGTAAGCCTCATTTGCAGAGGAGTGTAATTGTTGTGTCGGTTTACATAGGAAAAGCTTATATTAAGAAGATTGAAGTCATATGTTAATGCTTAAGCTATTTTTATTAAGCTGTATATTTTTAAGTGAGCTCTTTCAGCATTAACATGCACCAGACTGTGTGATCTGCTGGTTTCCATCAGAAGGTTTCCATAAGGAGTATAAAAACATAGCCTGTGGGTACGCTCTATGTCCTTAGCCACTCCGCTGCAAATGCCAGGACTGGGATGGATTAGCATATTCACAGCAGTGGTCCAGGCAATTAGCAGTTCTCCATGGCTGCCACACAAGAAATCCTGCCTTTGTCTCTAGTAAACACATCTTGACACTTCTCCATAAAGCCTGTAGGAAATGCACTCCACAGGTAAACTCCATAAGAGATGTGAGATTTAACATTCACATATGGAACACACCAAAGGCTCGAGGGAAACGGAGATTTAAGCCAGATACAGTACATGGATCGTGTTACTCACACAAAGTTCAATTATTTAGAATAACTTTGAAACCTGGGGATATGCAAATCTAGAAAATGTGGCAAGGCTGTATGTGGATTTACGGGAAAGTGGAGGTGCATCATGGGTAATTACATACTGGCAAAATAAAGTCTATGTATGCCCTCCAAACCAAACTGTTTCCTTCTCACCAGCTCCATGCAATTCATTAAATTGTTTAAGATAACTTCACGATTACAACAAAAAAAACAAACTGTTATGCTGCTCTATAAAGCCGTGTGTAAAAGAATCTGGCAAAAAGTTTAATTCAATGAACAAAAGATGGAATTCATAAAATAAAAGATTAACTTTTCAAACAATTACAGCAGAATATAACATTGACAAATTTGGATTTAGCAGGAGTGGGTCTCCATTGCCAAGTCCAAGCAAAAAGGAGAGAAGTACTCCATCCCTTTCATTACTATGGGGAACACAACCACAGATTTTATGAGTCCATATTAAACAAGTACTATAAAGCACAAAACACATTTATACACATAATAGAGTCAACTTAAAGTTGGGTACATTAAAAATGTCTTAATCGCTTCTATTTCACAAGAACTGTGAAGATCTCAGAATTGCTCACACAAAGAGAAGGGTGGCCCTTATTGAAGATCTTATAGCAGATATTGGATATTAATAAATGTCAAAAAACATTGCCAATGGAGTATGAAACGATTGACTGTACTCTAAACTGTTTACAAATCTCAACATATTGGAAAACCAATAAACATTACTTTGCATGGAGACAAGAATCAAGTATAGGAACAGCTGGCTCCTGCCTTCTTCCTCTTCAGCCGCCCGCTGTCAGTGTGAAGGGTGAGGAGCCAGCACTCCCACACTCAGAAGCTGTGCGAGTGAGAGGCAGGCTGGATTTCTCCCTTGCTTGCAGCGTTTTGCAATTTACACGTGCTGCCAGCTGGGGAGAACGGGTCCTAGAGGTCCCCATTAAACGGGAATTACTGTGCCCATTGATTTCCGTTCAATCGATTCCCTATCAATCTCAGCGTGGTGACGTCACCATGCTGTGATTGATTGGGGGTCGATTGTGCAGAAATCTAACCGTGTGTGCCTAGCTTTACCATACAATTTCTGTACAATCAACTTTTGTTCTACCAAAACCATCATAGCCCTGACATTTCTAAACCTTCCAATCACTCTGTATTCTATCACTAGACTACATAGTTGTTTGGTAGATCTAAAGGAAATTGTATAGAGTAATCTGAAGGATTTGGGGGCTTTAAAGTTGGATTGTATATCTTTAAAATCTTTCATAAAAGAATACACCTATATATGAAAAATTTCCAACAATGTTCTATAAGATTATGTGTCCTGTCAATTTATTCCTTGCACATGGCTAAGGCTCCCTGGTGTAGACCTAGAACCTCTGAAATGTGAGGTCGGAAGCCCCAGGAGACGGAGATGTCATAGCCAAGTGACATTCTATTCTATAGTATTCCCCTTCAGACTTTCCTCATAGGCTGCATAAAGGTTTATGTATAAAGGTGAGGGGAGGGTGGACAAGGTTTCTGACGTGGCAAGCAGAAGAGGAAACTATGGCTTGGCTTAGGAAATGACTCTTCCAGAAATGGTCAAATTCCCTAAACATTTTACAGGCACATTGCAAGTCACTAAAAACTTGTGTATAAAAATAAAGTAAGTAAAGTAAAAATTACAAATCTTAAATTGTCTGCTGCTTTTACTTTCTGTTTAGGTTTGTGGCAGCAGGTTCTGTTCACAAAGCTAAGAAACCAACATAAGAATAACAGATGTTTCCAGCTAACATTTAAGCAGATTTTTAAAATTACAGTCACATGGCTAAATTAGAGAGCCTTAACCCTCCCAGTCTATAACTTCAAGAATGATGAATCAATGAGCCTAGGGACCCTATAACAAGGGCTTTAGTAAGGTCTAGTTCTAGATGATGGATTCCATTAACGATGACCATAATCCTAAGTGGGCACCTACAATAGTGTCCATCTTCTCTAAAGAACCATAAAGTAGCAATCAGTGTAGTATTATCACAAATCTAACTACTAAAGCTCTCACTTCTTAAAACAAAAACAATGTTACTGTATAGAAAAGGCTTAAAATTTACATTGATGTTTTGCTTTTCTTGCTTTTTTATGCAGTATGACTTACACACTAGTTATAAAGGATAAGAGAAACAAAAAGTGTGCTGGTTGCTCAGCTTTTGGGTAGCACATATGGTAGACCAAGGCAAACTTTGGACTTGTGTGCAACAATGGGTTTATAAATGTGAGAAAATACTGAACCAAGAGCACATGGATGGGGTAAAAATAAACGTTACCCATTAACCAAACAATTCACGTTTGGAACTGCATAGTTTCCACCGATCGTATGTTGTCATCATGGTGCCAAAACGCTCTGGCACAGCATTACCACAACACACCGCTTGTGTTGTCCCCGTTAATGTTCTGAAGCCTCAAGGCATGATCTCGGCTCATTGCAGGCAATGAGTGGAGGAGAGCCAGAGCATCTTAGGCCAGATTAAAGAACTAAACAGGACAGATATGGCCCATGGGCCGTAGGTTGTCCATATATGTACTAGACCCATTTTATAGAGCATAATTTAAGAAACCATAGACAATATAGTCTTAAGCTGTGCCATAAACAAGCATAAATTGAAAAAAAACAAAAAAAAACACAACATTAAAAAAGTCAACCGATTTAGACGATGGGATATATTACATGAAAATCTACCTGACTGATGAACCAACAGTACTACAATGCACATACGGTCGGAGAAAAGTCATAAAAAGACACACATATGCCAATCATGAATACAAGAGGACTGTCAATGTGAGAGCATAACCCTGCATACATTTATGGGACAACTGACCCACATGGGTCCTTACCAACAGCATCTGCAAGGACAAAATTAGGAATTTTGAAAATGAAGTCATTAAAATCAGCCTTATTCTTCCAGACAGTATGCACCAAAGCCACAGCAGAACCTCCCCACTTTGGCCCATTCGCCCAAAATGGGTTTAATTGTTGACTCCTTCAACTGGATGAACCATATCTGAAAACGTGCTGATGGGTTTTTGTTTTTATGATATCTGGAACAATAAAACTGATTTAAAGGCCCCATCAGAGTACAGCTGTCACTTTCTAACTGCAGATGTGTAGAAGTGTATTAAACTCCAGTAACAGCTTTAGAATTCAGACAGCTGAACATCAAGTAGGTTATATTCATCAAGCATCCACAGGAGCTCAATTAATTCTCTACCTCATCCCATAAGGCTTGCTTCCTCCTCAATAAATTATACAAGTCCTGAAATACTACCTCTTCATATTCTTTTCCCAGCTTCACCAGTTAGCCACTGTTCCATCTCTCCTTCCTATTATACACCCTGTTCCCCAGCCAATTAGATTGTAAGTTCCATTGGGCAGGGTAATTTTTTTGTCGCATGTATCATAGTTTTTAATGTCGGTCTGTTGTTTTTCATTGTTTTAGTTGATGTACAGCATTGAAAATCATTTGGCACATTTGGAACTAATAACAATTATAAATAAGCTAGACAGTTAAGGTAGCCATACACGTCTCCATTTTGTAAAAGATTCAAGCACAATGGGGTGCCATGAAGAATCCATAACAAAATTTGAGCCTTCCTTTAAGAAGCTTAACATGTTGCAAAATTCTGTTCGATTTCCATTACTTTGGATGGGGTAGTAGTGGCAGATATCGATGACACAGCTTTGCTGCGCCTTGATACTGATGAAGCTTGAGCACAGCACAATGACAATCACGCTGCACTCAGCGTGGCATCAGTCGGATAGGAATTTACTTGTGTATGCCCAGCATAAGGCCAATTCTTTCTCCTTTTATTATTATTTTTTTTTACAGTAAAATGGTGACGTCTCGGTTTTGTCCTTGAAACGTTCCAAATGACTGTCAATGGGTCGCATCCCTGTGGTTTACTTGCTGCACCCCCCATACACCTTAAGATCGATCCATACAATCTCCATTAGATCTACCAACAACTGTGTAGTATAGTGGCATCCCTGATAGAATACACAGTTATTGGAAGGTTTGAAAAGCTCCTCATATTACATGGTTTTGGTAGAACAAAATTAAAAATTGTACAGAAATTGTATGGAAGGATTTAAGGTGCATGGGGGCCTTTAGAGATGCTTTATTTCAAGAATAGTCATTGTAGGAAATGACCACCGTCCAGTTATAGACAAGAATCCGATCACAGTCAAAACAATGATCTTCATAGAGACCAGGAACAGTAGAATAGGATGGGAAGACACATTAAAATAATAATAATTTTATTGCATTTTTTTTTGAGCCAGCAAAGAATCGTGCTTTTTTTCATATGTTTAATTCTAAACACACAGCGCCTGTTGAATGTCCCCTTTTTTCTTTTCACAAAGCCTCAGCTGAAAGACACAAGCTTGCCACTTGCTATTTGATCTAAGCGGGTGCCTCAGCTTTAATCATAGAGGCAAAATATACATATGTGATTTTTCAATGGCAAATACATTTTCCATAATAAGTGGCATATTGAAGGTCTGTGAAAGAGCCGAGCCACATGTTATAAGGAAAACATATCACATTTAATAAGCAGGAGACATCTGACATTCTGAAATAATCCCAGGGCATGTAGGTCTACAGTGGAATGCTTTTGGAAATAAAATGTTAACATCACGATAATTATATTTACACTTCAACCGGTCCCCTCGGAGATGGATGTTGGTGCAAGGTCAAGCTCTTCGAAAAAGAAGGTCACCACTTTGGTTAGCATATTTTTACAATTATACATGGATGGTCTGAGACTCTCCTTTATACAGTGTAATTTTCAGAGCCAAATTATAATGATTGCGTTCCACAAAACTCCCCGAGCAGCTAAATGAGGGGCGTTACCCAGAAATTCGATCAGGCTTCCTTCAAAGCACAAAGGACAAGCTATCGCTGTACTACCAACAGGTATAGAATGAGAGCAGCAATGAAAGGCATGCAGATCTTTCGGTTTTCCTTTACCATTTATCCGTATCATATTCTTTCATTTGTAAACTATAATCTGCTGCAGGTCTTATTATTATTTATATATTATATCAGTATCATCTGCCTGCAAAATCCTGCAGAACTCTGTGCACTACTTAACCTGTATGTAAACCTCAACCGTTAAGGGTGGGTTTACAAGTGTAGATTTTTTTCTTCAAATCAGCTGCCAATTCCATTTTTGTTTGATGTTATTGTTGAACATCGTTGGTTCTTTTATCGAATGTAACATTAGATTTTTTGTTCGTTCATCGCCGATATCAAATGAAAATATATAAGAAATTACAACGGCCAACGACAAAATTTACCAACGTGTTTGATGCCCTTTTGAAGGTTTTTTTGTTTGAGGCCGAACAAAATATATCCATCAAACAAATTGGCCATTCTAGATTTTGTTCAATCAACCAAAAAAACGTTAGTTCTGCGTTGATCAACAGACAGATGTGTGTGCACGCTCGCGGCCATCTGCAAAATCGGCCACCAATCAGGGGTGTCCACATAGGGCAACAGATCCCTGTCACCCCACAGCTCTGTCGGCCAGAGTGCAGACATGTCCGATGCCATTAGTTTCAATGGAGACCGGCGTTTTCATTGAAGCTAAGGGCTGGCACACAAAGGGTGCTCACCGATGCTGTCAGTTATGGAGAGCAGCGTGATGATGTCATCACGCTGCACTCCATCACTGATCTGTGCTGCTCTGTCGCCCCCACTCGGTATGTGTGTGGAGGCCCTAAAGATACTAAACGATTGCATGAGAAAAGGCCCTACTGCCCCGTGCATACTTGGTAGTGGGCATACAGGGTTCAATTTTCTCATTCAATCGACCTTGGAAAGGAATCGATTGGTGATGAATTGACCACAATGTGTGGTAGTATTCGATCAATGTTAGATAGACATGCAATACTTCAAATCACACAAGCTGATCAAATGGGAGATAGATCAATCAGAATTTATTTGTGTGTATGGCTCGTTTAGGAAGTCTTCTTATATTCTTCTAAGACGACAGCCCTGCACGTTCAATGTTGGACTTCATTGTGGAATATCTGCTGCGGAAGACCAGCTAAAGCTGGCCATACACGGGTCAATTCAGCATTTGATTCCTGTACGATCGATCCAAGCCCACTCAAAGAAAATGTCCATCAAAGAGGGATCCGACATGTACGTAAATCCCTGTTTGATTGCTATTACTTTGTATGGGGACAGAGGGTGTCTATCTATTTACACCACTTGGCAGTTCTCATCCACGTAACAGCACATTGGAAGTAGGGCATTGCAGCCCATGCAATCAACCCTCAAAGACACCAAGTAACTTTGCTCAGATATATATATTTATATAGGAGTGAGAGAGAGAAAAGAACCCTGCTGTGCCCCCACCCCCACCACCAGGAAATAGTGTGCGTTCTGCAGGTACAATTACATTTTTCTGTTCAACCGGCTTCAAAAACTGGCTGTATTAAGTTGTTCGATTCAGATAAAAAGAAATCTATTTTAAAACGATCGACCAAAAGTGTTCATAATCAAACAAAAATAAATCGAGCAGTGGTCAGACATGTTGGTAAATTTGAGTCGATCGTTTAGGTATCTGATGGATTTTCTTGATATTTGTATTGTTTTCTATCCGATGGAACCATGGAGCGTGTGCTCAGAACTAAGGAAAGCAAACAATAGATTGAAAAACAGAATGCGATGGATTCACATAAAATTGTTTTTTTTAAGTCAATCGAGCGTGTATGCCCAGCTTTAGTTAGTGAGTTAACTGTCCTGCAAATGTCAATGATCAATAACAAAAAGGCACACATACTAGATATTCGCCACAGAATATCTGGGTGACAACTTTAGAGTGTGTATGGATCCCAGTCCTGAAAATTAGTTGTCCACATTTTCACTCTGATTAATTATCCTGGATCATGCACAACCCATGAATTTGTACCTGTAAAGTGAGTTTACTGTAAAAGTTTACTATGATGCAGAATAAGGGAGGCAACTATCCTTTTCAGATTTAAGGCTGGCATACACGCGTCAAAACCCATGCAATTCAAAGCAGATCAAATGACGACGTCACATGACAAGCACAGCGCTCCTCATTTAAAGTAATGAAAACCGAACAAGGTTTTCCAACATGTTGGAAACCTGTTCGGCCAAGCTTCTGGGTGGCACAAATTTTGTAATAGATACAAGCAAAATTGGGTGCCATGATCGCACATGGCGCTCGATGGTGCTTGAATCTATTACAAAATCGAGCCATGTATGCCTAGCTTTATAGATAGAATGTCTGGACACCAAGTATTGTACTTGACCAAAATATATGCAGGCTGAGGTTCCTGCTTAGTAATTATCTGCCTTTGTGTTCAAGTCTCGGAGCCAAGTCTGAGCGATTGAAAACAATGGAGTCTGTTCAAGGTTAACAGAGTGACTGGGCAGCCCCTACACAAAGATAGTAATCGGCATCCTTATACATAAACACTAAAGCCTGCCATACACGCACCGATCGGCGGCCATTTTGCCGCCAACCGACGGGCTTGCACGCTCGCGTCAGCAAAATCGTCCACCGATCGGGGGTGCCCACATGGGGCAACAGTTCCCTGTTTCCCCACAGCTCGGCCGGCCAGAGAACGGACATATCCGATATTCTCTGGCCGATGCACACATAGGGTGCCGGCCGATGCTGTCAGCTTGGGGCTGCAGCGTGATGACGTCATCATGCTGCTTTCCAGAGCTGATCGGACCTGCTCTGTCGGCCCCCACTCGGTGCATGTGTAGGGGCCTTAAAGCAGGGTACAGAAATAAAGATATGGGCCAGATCGATGGCTGCTTCGAGTGCCGTGCGCACTCACAGCCATCTATCTGGCCCATATAATGAGGCCATCGCCATGTTCGAGCGGGACCAATCAATCACACTCGAAAACTAATGCTTTGCATATAGACTTGCATATAGACCGCCGATATCTGACAGCAGCGTGATGACGTGATCATGCCACTGCAGGGAACATCATAAGTATTTCATAAATCTTACCATAACCTTCACGGGTACATCTGTTTGTTCGGCTCCCAAGCCCCACACCATAGAGCCATGGTTTCCATGCACTGCACTGATGATGGCCAAGGAGCCTGAAACAGCTGTATGCAGTTTGGAATAAATGACTCTGTACCAAAAAGGCTATATTTGCACTGTACACCAGCGGTTTCTGGATGTTCATTTGGCTGATGGGGCGAAAAGGAATAATTTGCATGGCTCCGCCCACTGTCCCAAAACGCAGGCTTCCACCTAAAGTTTTGGGATTTGTGCTGGATTGGGCCGTGTAAATACCTTCTGTTTTAAGAAGGCTTGATTGTGCTATAAATCTATATATAAAGAATAGGACAGTAAGGAAACATAAAACTGTGACAGGAAAACTTATGTATATATTAGAACTTAAAAGATGCAGGGTTGGATGAGAAACCGGTCACGAAGTCTAGGGGCCAGTATCTCATCCAGTTTTTTTCCCAACCTTACGGCAGGGACAAGGGGACTTTCAGAGAGGCCACTCCGGCTCTTTACACATAAAAAAAAAAGTAGGATTATGTAATCAAATGTACAGTAAACAAAGTCAAGACTATCTAAAATTAAAGATAACAAATAATGAATAGGTTTCTACCACTGGTGGCTTGGAGGACCCCTGGGAGCCACTACGACCTAAAAAGATTACCGATCTGAAGCCAAGTCCTACACCTTAGGTTACCACTGCCACTTAGAACACATTACTAACGTACAGTCACAGACAGTGGCCCCTCGTTCCTCCCGCCTCCTGCTCCTGGGTGCGATGTCCACTAATAAACAACAAGCTGAATTA
>CM070037.1:34505877-34528040 GCA_036250615.1 Ptychadena robeensis | reverse complement strand
CCCCCCCCCCCCCCCCCCCGGTTAAACTTTTGGGCAGCCTACCAAAAACTGGAATGTCTCAGTTTTCAATCTGAATGCAGCCTTGGTTATCCTCACACCAGATTCCCCCTTTATCCTTTGTTCAGATAACAGCTCTAAAAAGTGGCCATACATTAGTTGATTCTCCAGTCGATTCCCAAGTCGCCGTGCACATTCATGGAGATCAATTGTTTTGGAATCGATTGAAGCCAATTCTGTTCGACTGCCATTACTTAAATTACTAAAGCTAACCATACATGTGTCGATTCCCTGAACGATCGATCACCCATCCGATCGATTCCGGCGATGCCACAGGGAATCGGATGGCCGATCGATCGCCCAATTACCACCTTAGGCCAACGATTCCGTGACCGATAGATCGCTTCACAAATGGCAACTCCCCTTGATGTGTGCTGAATCGATCAGAAAAGACCAACAGGTTAGTTCTCTGGCCGATCCGATTTGGGGGCCATGTCGATTGGGCGGGGTCGATCGGGCAAGGTGGGATGCACGCGATTCCTTGGCGATCGATCCGCGTGCACGCGCCCGGTGATCGATCGGCCAGGAATCGTGTGGGAAATCGACCCGTGTATGGCTACCTTTAGAATTAAACTGGATCAATTGCGCAAAGTGGTGCGCATCGATTCTCCGTAGACGTCATCACACTGTGCTCAAGGGTTCATCGATTAAACAAACATCGACCCATGTATGTCCACCTTTAGAGCCTTTCACTAAAGTCGATACCCGCTCGATCGATGAATGCTAAAGCACAGTGTGATTCCACACACCCTCCTCCCCCATCAAAAAGTAAATGGCAATCAAAGAGGGATTCAACTAACATGTTGGTTCTCTGTTCGATCAAGCTTTCTTCCAGCGGGATTGAGTGGCTGCGTTCGATTTGCCAAAAATCGATCACCACTAATGTTCACGGTGGTCGATTGTTCAGGAATCGATTTAAATATTAACCCATGTATGGGGACCTTTACTTTCAAACTTTGTGACATGAAACATCAAGCTAAAGTCTCTAAAACATTTCTCTCACTATGGAAGAAAGTTGCCTATACATATGTGTTAAGTCATGGGCATGGCCAACCTTCTTTACCAGGGGAAAAACCTACTGCTCAATGTTGCTTGGTGACTTCATCCTTGACAAGTATATCACACAAGTAATGTAACAGAGGGGTCTTTACCACAAGGCACCATAAAACGGAACTCTGCATCTTCACTAAATGAGAACAAACAATAGCAGATGTGTGTGGCCAATTACAAAGCGCTCTGACTGGCTGGAGGAATTTCAATAGACATTCATAGCGATGCATCCAACTGACAGACAAGCTGTGTCAGCAGATTGACATGTACACCAGACACAGGGCTGGGACCAGATAAAGAAGCGATGTCCTCGTAGAAGAACACACCTTCCCGTGTGTTGGCGGCTACTCAGGGCAACGCTAATCCTGCTTGGAAATGCAGTACGATAAGTCCTGTGTACACAAAGTACAACAATCCAGGAGGGGAAATACAGGCAAGGGCCAAGACGATTATAAGACTTCTGTAAACTTCCGAGCCAGAGCAAGCAGTGAGATCACTCAGCTTCGAGCATAGTAAATAAATATAGAAGCCATCAACATTAAAATAATAAAGCAGAACTGTACTGACCACAGGACTAAACTGCTGCTGCCAAAGGAGAGAAAAACACACAATTATAAAAATGTTAATATTACAGCTTAGCCACCATAAGATTAAATGTTCTTTATTTAAGGAATTGGATACAGCCACAATAATTGAGGGGCAATATAGAACATTTGGGGTCTTAGCAGGCCCATCTTTCCCATATGTTGTATTTTCCTACTGACAGTTGTACGGTCAGCTGTAACCACAATGCAGAGAGCACCAGACAGGGTCTCTAAAGCCAATTGTTGAATCAAGGAAGTTACCAGAAGTCTTCAGAATTGACGGGAAGATAGCTGTACTTAAGCTGGCCATACACCTTTAGATCTCTGTCAGATATCCTTAAGATCTACCAACAACAATGTAGTATAGGGTCCTCTGCGATTGAACACAGGTAGAATTGATGGTTTAGAAAGTCCCTCATATTACATGGTTTTGGTAAAAGAAAAGGAGATCTGAAGGAAATCTGACAAGAGAAATCTAAAGGTGTATGGGAACCCTTGGAACAGTGGTTCCCAAACTCAGGGGGCGCGAAGGTGTTCCAGGGGGGCGCGGGCTCTCATTCTCAACCTGTGTCTGAATGGGGAGGGGGGGCTCGATAATGTTAAGCTAGCCACACATGGTTCAATTTAGCGTTCAATTGAGGTTCGATTAGATTTTGTAGTGCGATCAAAAAAAAAAAAAACGAAAATCAATTTTAATTTAATCATTGTACACCACACGGGGAGTGCGATTATTGTTAAATTTCGACTGAAAAGTTAATAGAAGTAATCCACAATCGTCGATTGAATTCCTCTTACGATTTAGTTTCAATTGGAAGTTAAAGGGAAGTAGTCCAAAAAAAATAAAAATAATAAAATAAAATAAAATCGACCAACCGAGCAAATTTTTCCAACCAGTCCGATCACTTTTCAATCGACGATTTGACAAAAATCGATCAATGATCGTCAATTGTACTATGTGGGCAGTACATCGATTTTTTAAATCTAAAAACGTTGATTGAATGCTAAAATCGAACCATGTGTGGCTAGCTTTACTAAATAGAAAAGGGGGGCCCTGCAAGGAAAGTTCGGGAACCACAGACTTAAAACAAGTCACACCATTAAAACACTTTCTATTAGGGCTCCGTACAGGTGGTGGTGACCTGTCCATTTGCAGCTCTAGACCTTAACCTTTAGGTTTGCCGAGCAGCTGCCCAAAGAGATAATATGGGGGGGGGGGGGGACACTGTGGAGACATAGCCGTGCATCGATATTCCTGTTCTGGGCTTAACCCAAAGTTTCTGTACTATTACCGTACGGGATATGAATATGTCCCATTGGTAGCTAAAACCGACAAAGATCGCAAGCCTCCTACAATCTGTAATTAGGCAAAAGATCGCACAAGTGGAGTAGTGCTGGACGGCAGCCAGAATCACCCCCCCCCCCCCCGCCCTCTATTCCCGATGGGGGCGATACAGCTATTAACTGCAAGCCTGACGGGCAGGGTCCTCTACTCCTTCTGTGTCATAACCTGTACCTGTGTGTATTATATTGTGTTGTATCTCCACTCTCCACGCTGCATAATATGTTGGCGCTATATAAATAGATAATACAGCAGCCTCTTAAGTGTATACGATCGCTCTCCAGTCCACAATGACCTAACTCATCCCCATTCTAAACAAAGCTAAAAATGCTTTTGCCTGGAGATACAGTTTAAGGATCAGAGAAAGAAGCTGTCACTCTTCTATATGAATGTGCATTTAAACACAAGTGACTGGTTTCTTGTGCTGCTTCTACCTCCCTCAGCATGAGATCTGCTGTACCTGGCCCACTCCTGTACCTGAACTAATTACATTATATGTCATATCAATAAACACCAGCTTGTCATAACCTATGACAGCGTGGAGACCACTTTAAACATTACATCTGATTATTACAACTGCTGCTGTTAATAACCATTTCATTTTCACTTCAATATAGAATCTCGTGGAGGATTTTTGCCTCAAGCTCAATAAATAAAACACAATCACACTGGCAATACAGAGCAGGCTATTCACATGGATGTGAAGATAGATAGATCCCTATAATAAAGCATCATTATAGCAGAAGGCTGAGCACGTCTCTTTTCAGATATGCCCTGCATGGAGACGTCATGGACTCCGTCACCTCCAATAGAAGGAGATCACTTACATCAGCAGCATTATACTTTTCCTCAGCCCTACACTCATTATGTCCCTAGCGCACCAGCCTAAACATTATTTACAGAAAACACAATTGTATCTTCAGCAACAGACAATAAATACACATGAAAAACACTCTGCAGGGAAATTAAGTACAAAGGCAAGAATGGAACAAATAACCAAGTGTAAACAAATGAGCAGATAATTGATAAATAAACACAACAAAAAGTTAGAAAGTTTCAGAGAGAAGACAACCCCTATAGAAGTACCTGAAGACAAAGGATGGGAGGTAGGAGATTAGATTGGGGGATCCATACATGGTATAGTGGATGACTATGATTGGGGGGTGACACATTCGGGGGACCCCATGACTCACCCAATGCTGTGATGATGAAGCCCCTGGGGGGTCTCAGGGCTCTCCTGACCCAGGCATCTCTCAGCACCTCCAGGTTGGCACTGTGGCCCTGGACCAGCAGCACCCAGCTCTCCAGCCAGCCCTGGAAGGACACCTCGGACACGGCCCGGACCAGCCTCCGGTTCCAGAAACACTTGGCGTTGGCAGCCTGGAAGTCGTGGAAGACCTGGCTGCCCTTGTCACCCTCCCCGGTGCCCTCCACTCTACAGAGGACCAGGGCTAGGGAGGTGGGGGCCAGCTGGACCACCCTGTCCCGGGACATGCTGCCGAGCTCACAGCGCAGCGCTCACATACATGGGACACGGCATGAGAATCAATTACTGCGCGCTGCCCCGGGATACAGCGAGCACGGGGGCGGCCCAACGCCCGTCACTCATCTCCTCCGCACCCAATAGAGGGGCTCCACTGGCGGAGGCGTGCCAATACTGTGCACCTTGGCTTTACTAAGCGCTGGGGAAGTGGGCGTGGTGTGGGAGGGGCCATCGTGTGTAAGTAAGGTGTGCACGTATCACCTAGCAGACGCGAGCATTAGGGGGATTACACATCACAATTAGTAGGAGCAGGATGGATTACCATACGGCACCGCCCAGAGTGTAAGATCTTGGGGTTAGTATGTGCTGGAGGTATAATACAAAACGCAGCTCATGTGAGTCTTGTATATATGCGCTGCGTCAACACAGTTCTCACTTCATGCGTTATTGGATACGCCACGTTAGGCTATGTTTCCATTGCGCCATCCGTCAAACACAGGGGTGTTGACGCTTCCAATGTAAATCAATGGACAAGTACACACATGCATTTATTGCCTGGGTTAATGTCAACCCGAAGAGCTGCGTCAACATGCAACCCATAGAGATTGCATTGAATGCATCAAAAAACGTATGGGTATGCATTTTTGACGCATCACTCAAGAGAAAAATTTTATATAAAAAAAGGATGCCAATAATGCATCCTTGACACATGTCCCAACGCATCCTAACACAGCCATTGCATTAGGGCAGATGCGTTAAGGCGAATTAGATAGCGCAACATAACCATTTACCCCATGGAAACATGGCCTCAGCATTTTCAACGCATGGTTTGAAACATGCATGGTTTGGAAACGCGCTAGCATGGGCGGCAGGGCTCCGTCACACTATGTGCTGTGGCTTACTGCGTCCATTACCGGCAAAACAAACAAATTTTGCTTGCATCTTCCATACGAGTGTTTCGGAGCCTGCAAAAATTTGCTCTGTATGGAGTTTATGCTGCGCAAAAAACACACAGTGGGTAGGTAGATGCATAAGTGACACTCACTGTGGGCTTTGTGCTGTAGGGTGCTGCCATCCTTGGTGTCGCCTTCACTCCTAAAAGGACAGCTCAGTCCGTCAGGTAATATGGGAGAGGTCACAGTGCTCAGTCTGTCAGTGGACTAGTTGTCACTGTGACAGTGAGGATCCCACCATTACACTGTGTAGTCTTCAAGGGTGACATGTCAGTGTGACAGCAGAATGGCACATGGACCTGACCTGTTCCTACAAAGATGCCAGATGACCCTGTAACACGATCCTTAGACATGTATTTAGTTTTTCTGGTCAATGAGAGTCAATAAAGTTGTGTACAGATGTCATATTACTATTGCTGGGAATGATTGTACGTAATCTTTCCCAGCAACTAGAGAATGAGCTCTGTACACACTGAGCTTCCTCTGTTCTTTGGGGAGGTCCTCAGTATATTCTATCCTATAGGAAACAACAGGCCAGTCATTTAGTGATCCACCCTGTTGGAGACAACTTCAGATCATCTAGCACAATGGTTCCCAAACTGGGGTGGGGCGGCCCCAAGCTGGCTTCCGGACAGAGTTGAATAGATTTGGTGGTGAAGGACCGCCTACCAGACAAGTACAGATTTGATATTAGGGTACAAAGTGAATAGATTTGGTGGTGAAGGACCGCCTACCAGACAAGGACAGAGTTGATATTAGGGTACAAAGTGTTAAGAGAGGATGGATTTGGTGTTGAGGGACTAGTCGCCAGACAGAGTTGATATTGAAGTACAGAGTGGAAGTATTTGGTGATAAAGGATCAGCTACCAGACAAGAACAGAGTTGATATTGAGGTACAGAGGGCTAAGAGAGGATAGATTTGGTGGTGAGGGACCGGCTGCTGGATAGGGACAGAGTTGGTATTGATTCTTAGGGCTTTGGTGAAGGACATATTTCTGGAGAAAGACTTCCGGCCAAATAGAAGAATTCTCACTAATGATGAGATGGGCAGCATGCAACAAGCTCCTGATGGGGGACAATGTCAGTATCAGGGTACAGGATACTGGCAAAGGAAGGAGTTGTCAGAGATGGATAGCCATAAAGTGCTACGGACAAGCACCACATTACTGGCTGAGGATTGTGTTGTTATCTATGACCAGCAACTGGTGAGATGGTAGAAAAGTTCCAAAATTCTGATACATTTAAATAAAATATATATCTAAATAATAATTAATATATATCATGTTTGCATTTTCTATTAAATTGAATGTAAACACTTCAACCTATGAGCTTACACAAACGTTGGCACATTTATACAAGCGTCAACGCATTTCCTTTGACTTTCCTCAGGAATGAAAAGGTAAAGGTGTGATGGGCCCCAGGAATCTTACCACCACAGTCCAACATATAGAAGGACCTTTGACATGTTGTTCATTGTGAAATCACTCAATGTTTTTGTTGTAGGAATTCTCCGGAGTATGATGTCATGAAAGACGATAGCATTATTGACAGTACAGGAAATTTTGTTCTCTGGCTCATCAGAAAGATTTTTCTGTTCCTTTTAAGAACTGAGTCATGTACCTGTTATGTAATTGAAGACAGGTTTGTGTATTTCACTTATAGTTGTCGTCTGGACACATTTATGGGCAGTGTGTAGCGGAGGCCCGGGGGGACACATTCACCTAACTATTACCTTACCTTCTTGTGGCAAGGAAAGAGAAGAAGCATAAAAATCCAGACATCTCAGCTCAAAGGGATTTCTATTCAGATGTTTCCCTTTCTTCATCACAGACAGGCGTACTGTATGCTCTGATTCTGATTTAGTGTCTTTTTTACTAAAAAATCATCTAGCCTTCGGCAAAAATGAATGAGGCTATCTGAAGGAACAGTTTCTGATTCTATAATCTGCATTGCAAATCCTTTTGCTGTGAGTTGATATGTAGAGCCACAAATGCGGCCCTGGGCATCACTACAGGGCTGCACATAACATCGATCCAGACCCTCCCCCCATTGACATATCTCAGCAGGCAGTGGACCAGATCCTGACAGGCAGTCAAAACTTGGGTGCAGTGCTCATATGTAGACCTGGTTTCCCTGATCAACATTGCCAATTTTACTGATGTCGGGCCGCCAAAGTTGATAAGAAAAGCTGAGTCAGCGTGTGACCACTTCACAGGTGAGTTGCTATGTCCTTTGCATTAACAGTTCGAATAACGCCCAAAGGTCTGCATGCAGTACGGAGGCTCAGATGGTAGGCACACTGACCATGCAGCACTAGGTCCTAGGTTCAAATCCTGGCCTGGATGCTATCTGCAAGGAGTTTGTATGTTCTTCCCGTGTCTGTGTGAGCTCCTCTGGGAGACAGTTAGTGATATGACTATATATGTTAGTGCTTTATAAGTACAAGATAATAATAAAAAAAAAAAAAAAAAATCCCCAGGTTGGGCACCTAGGTTGTAAGTAAAAAAAATCCAGAAATGCCAAAAAAGTCTACTATTAAAATTGAGTTTATGTTTCCAGACCTTTGCCAGGTATGGTTTCTAGTCTAAAGTACCCCAAATCCTGGTATGGGGTATGCTCTACAAAAGGACCTCATTGTACTTTAACATGCTATCTCCAGACACAACATATATAGGAGCCATTTCCATACAGATTTATAAAAGCTGCCATTGTGCAATGAAGGGAAGAACACCCTATACATTTGCTGCACTGTCCTTTCTTGCCCCTGATTACTTCTCGACTTTCAGCTACAAAGATTTTACATAAAGATGAATAAAATGCCAAATACACCTCATTGTCTTCTAAAGTGTTTTGTGCTTATGGTTAATTAATTTAGGTAAAAAGGAAACTTTTCAAATAATCCCTTTTAATAATTGATTTTTTTCTATCATTGCTGCACATAACACTTCAAGAACAGTAACTGCAAATATGTTAGAAGTACTTAAGCATTAAGATTAGACTATACACAACTTGGTCTGTTAAAAGTGTCTGGCAGGATTCACATACAATGGCCTTATTTCTATATTAAATCTGTACACTCTATACACAGAAAATCTTTTTTCTTTTAATACGGTGTCTTTTAAGCACTAAGCAGTAAAAGATTTTATGACTCACAGAACTACAGTGCTTTTCCAACTTTTGGAAGTTTACTAACATATCCACAACACAGGACTAAGTTTCAGTTATGAACAAATATGTTGTACAAAACTCAGTGACACCCTATAATTACACAGAACAAAATCCCCCAGAAAGAGGATGGAAATAGCCAAAACTCAGACATTTATCAATGAAATATCAAATATAAAATGTATTTAGAAAGCATAAAATAAACATACACTATACAATACACAAATGCCCCAATGCAGACACGTCTGGGATTATAAGGTAGATATATGCGCATATAAATGGAACAGTACAGAGAAAACTTGTACATACTCAACGATCAAAAACACTCCTGTTCATCCTGTGTTCCATTCATGTATATACAGTATCTTTGACAGATTCCGTGAGGTGTAAAGGTACAAGCTGTTATTATATGGTTTGGGGTTGTGGGGATGTAGGAAAAGGAGGTACTGCAAGTGTTACTTAGACACACATGGGGGCATACACTGGGAATAACTGCAAGTAATGGGGATCTGTAAAACCAGACAAACTAGCCCAAATGTCCATAACTACTGCTGCAGACACTTTTAACCCAGTTCATGGGAGACTTGTAAACTTCAAGGCTCAAGTGCCTGTCAATATGGGAATGTATGTATTGTTGTCCAGTACGTCTTATTATTTATTTCTATCATGAGATTAATGAGTTTTTGTTTGTTGGAAGCTATATATCCCTTTATTGAATAATCAGAGCACAGGGGATACCCTCAGCGGAGGGTTACTTGACTGGGCGGGTTGTAGTAAGGTGAGTGTTAAATTTCTTGCATGAAGTGACGTTGGGCAGTAGGGGCAGGCGGTGGGAAGTTTACATTTCAGAATTTAGCCCTTAGACCACAAGCGTGACCAACCACTTTACTAAGGGTTATGGGGAATCTTGTATTTATTTTGTTTATATTGTTAACTCATTTTGCTGTTGTTGCTGGCCTTTTTTCTTTGTCACAGCAGCTGGCTTTTCCCTGGCAGTACCCTTACAGGAAAATCTATGGGCGATTTGGTGATATGCTGATGAAGGGGCATTAATCAGAACAGACAATCTGTGAGCTCTTAAGGGGGTTAATAATCCAGTTGGTTTAGATAATGGTGGAGAATAGGAGTTACAGATATTTGGGTACCCACAAGTGGGTAATGTTTTTAGGCTTGTGGCTGGTACTGGTTTTTGGGTGGAAATTGGGTGGGTGCTGTCAAAAACATTTTTTTTTGTAATATATGTTTTTCCTCAATAAAGCTGTGGCCAATATTTCTTTTTTTTTCATCAAATTTGGTGTCACATGTCTTCATTATTAATGTTAAGGGGATTTTAGGGGTAATGGGGTGTTTCCCTCGCCATACGTATCATCCCTGCCCAGATCATACACATGACAGTTTTAATTGAAGTTCGTTGCCTATATAAAGTTTGTGTTCTAGCAAACATCCATTGTCATGCTCCTCTGAGGAAGTCCGGCTTCCAAATGAAACTCTTCAGATTTCTGCCATGATTTCTGACATGAGTGCATGAATGGCGTGATGGAGTAGAAAGACGTTTACGCAGAATAGTCATGGAGCCTACACACTATGAAAGTTGTAAAGTTTAGAAGTTTAGATGGGCAACTGATACAACAAAAGACTGCAGTGTACTGAAAACTATACAATTCAATGCTAATTTCCTGTACAGTTAATTGTACTTTGTAACATCAAATGGGTGTGTTCTACAGGGGTCCCGTAAAACTATATACAACTTAATGCTATTCTTTGTGTATGTTGGCATTGTCTACTGTATATGTGATGCTCAGTGACCATGCAATGCCAGGGTCTGAGGTTCAGGCCTAGGCCAGGGCACTGTCTGCAATGAGTGTTCTCCCTGTGTCTGCGTCTGCTTCCTCCAGGACTCCATGGACATACTGTTAAAGCTAGCCATACACGGTTTGATTTTGGTTCAATCGATGCTCGATAAGATAGAGGTATTCAATCGTCTAATCGAAAATCGATCTTAATCGCATCAACATACACCCCACATTGAGTTTGCAATTGTGGTGCGATAAAAAGTTATCTAAAATCGTCGATTTTGGTATGGAAACGATTGAAGTTCAGATTGAAGTGGTCTATGTTAATTATATCAAATCTAATTGATCCAGAAGAAACACCACAAACATCCAAGAAATGTTATAAAACGATTTTGGCACAATCGACGATGATTTTAAAAAACATTTTCTGCCTTCATCAAACAATTATCGTCGATCTTACCATGTGGGCATTTCTCGTTTTTCGTTCAATCGATGTCCCCTGATAAGGCAATATGACTATGTACTCTGCAAAGCGCTGTGTAAACTTTGTTACTTTAAAACAGTTGATATTTGTTTTGGGGATGTGACATATTTTTGCATACAGACTTACAGACTTTCCTTTTTCTTCTTCAGGGCTAAGGGCTGATTTGCACTCTTGTGCAGGCGCTCGGGTGGGGGCGTTTAGATAACTCACCCATGACAGCTCTATCTGAAAACCGCCTCATGACTTTAATGTACAGAGCTACATAAAAACTATATAAATAAAAGTAAATAATAATAATGCTGCGTTTGCTGGGTGGCTTTTCTTACTGGTCATTTAATTGAGACACAAGCAGCATCTTCTTAGCAGATGACTATACAATAGACAATAAATGGGGACAATAGAGGGAGGCTGAGTAACCCTACCTATCAAAATCATCTGACAACTTGTTTATTTTTTTTATGAAATTGAAAAAGTGGCTGAAATTGAAGTGGCTGGGCAGTGGCATCTGCTGGGTGGCGGACAACTATTGACTGCCCTTCAACTAATTAGAGTGCCAATAGCTTATTTTGTAATCTGCCAACATCCTAATCATAATCTTTTTGTAGTAGAAATTAGGAATACCATTTGTCTCTCTTGTGGCACCCCGTACCAGGGACTAATTTAGTCCCTGGTACGACTGCCCATTTCCCTTCTCCATTCTCAATCTGTTATGCTGAAAAGTTTGGATGATACAGAGACGTCTGACCTCCATCTAGTAAAACAAACTTTACAGTCATGGAGGTGAAATGAATAAATCACCAAGTCCTGCCACTACTGAATGCATCTTCCTGTAATCCCATCCCCCTCCTTCCCATCCCAGCTGTGAGAAAGAGCCGGCTCAGAAATCAGCTGTCTTCTTTTGTCAAGTTTATTTGCTGCGCATAATTTACACTACCAGCGCTGGTGTATTCTAATGTTTGTTTACATTCGCATCACCAGATCTGTGTCTGGCACTTGTGGCTGCTGTAAAGTCCCACCACAACAAACATTGCTTCATTCAATGGACACCTTCTTGATTCCAGACACAAAGGTTTAAAGGTATAACAGAATCAGTATAATGAATCAAAGCATTGCCATAAGGATGATTAATGTTGTAAGGCACATGGATACAATACAGATCACTTCAAATCCTAGTAAAATCACAAGTTTAGGTAAAGTTAGGAAGACATGAATACTTTCACTTGCTGAACACCTTTGCTTCATTTCACTACAAGAATACTTTTTAATTTTAATAGTTAATAGGATCTGTATAGCTTTCCTTCAGTGGAATAATTTTTTACCTGCCTGTGACATGCCTTTGACCTCAAACAAAAAACTTGGCTGTCATTAGTTTTTGCCTCATTACTTTTTGTATCAGAAGGAAAATTTCGCTTTACTTCCCATACTGTAATCTGAACAGGATAAAAGTTTTCATCATTAAAGGAGTCCTCTTTATTACTTTTCAGGTGGATACTCAAATGTTCTTATTAACCTTCTACTTCTATTATAACTAGGGATGGTTGAAACTCAAGGCTAATTTCAAAATTGATAAGTCGTAATTTTAGACTTTAAAGTCAAAATTTCACAGTCGGAAAATCACTTGAAAAGCCGAAAATTCGCAATCAAATTGAAATTTGATCTGGGAAATCGAAATTTAAGTCAGACCACTTCATTTAAACAATCTCTAGTTATGATATTGGTGATTAGGACAATTAGAGAGAGGCTAGTACTGCGCAATGTTTTAACATGTTTTTTATCTGCGCAGCAGAGCACCTTTGCATGTCTGATATGGGTCGTGTCCATTGAAAATCAATCCCAATCAATCACATATTGGCTGCTTATTTGTCTATTGGTTTTTTACAGGCTGGTAATCTTCCAAGAACCGGGGGCACACAGAGGCCAAGTGAAATTCACACTAAGTTGAACACAAATTGCAATCCAAATCTGCCAATGGTTCAGTTTCCTCATCACTGTATCCTTATAAGTCTTAAGCGGGTCATACAAGGGTAGATACCTGTGTTATCGTCAAATGATCAATTGCTGCCTGGTGACGCAAGAATCTCCAAAAGATCACTGGTCGATATTTTGGATGGTGACCCTCTGTCCCCATCCAAAGTAATGCCGATCGAACAGGGATTTACCAACATGTCGGATCCTTTTTTGACAAGCATATTTTGGAGCGGGATCGATAGCTCCAGATGAGAAGTGTTCCATACGTGTATGCACACTTTTAAGGTAGCCATACACAGGCAGATTTTCACCACATTTTTCGTCCAAACGACCGCTGTGTGTGTTCCCGGAAATCAGTCGGCCGCAAATCGGGTGGGCCCCCCTGATCGGTCCCATTAAAGTCAATGGGGATGATTCCACACAAGCGATTGCCCCCGGTCATGATTTTGGGGGTGAAGTTGAATTCCACCCTACTGTTTTTTTGGTCGTGGTCGCGTTCAATTGTATTATCCCTAGGGGCGCAATCAAGAGCGATTTTGAGGATTTTTTGCACCTCCATTATCGGAAACCAGGAATATGACAATGAACATGCATGAACTTCCTCAAACCCAGAATTCACTGCTTTACAGGAAGCAGACCAGTAAAGTCGCGCCCAAAAATCGCAATCACGTTCAAAAATCTCCTGCGTTTTCCACCATGTGATCAAAATCGCTTAAGACCGCACTAGTGGGAACATAGCCTTAGATATGCGTTTTACAACCCTGATTTAAATGCTGAACCTGAATGATTGTACTGTTTTTGAAAACTATATGCTATAAATATATATAATATTTTAAAAAAGAATGGAAGCAAAATACTGTTAGAGTTATGTAAAATATTTGATGGAATATCTCACAAGTAAACAGGTTAATTTGCAACAGATCAGTTACATGAATGGAGAAGAAAACAGCATCTCAGAGGGGTTGAGTCCAAAAATGCAAGGTCAAGGTTCATCATGAAAAGTAAAAACAAAAAATATATGAAATATGTAATGATATGAGTCAGAATCCCCGCTGCCTTCTCTGGGCCTGAGCTCATTTAGGGTCACCTGAGGTGAAGTGAAAAACTGTCCTTTGGATGCTGAGGACTCTGGGGTAATGAGAAGAAGCACCATAAATGCAAGGCCTTTTTATTATAGACTATTTTAGATTGCATTCTGCACATACTACAATGTAATGGCTCTATAAAAAATACACAACTGTGCAGAATAATGACATCTCAGAACGATGCTGGAGCTTTGAAAGCCGGTGCTTCTACTGAAGAGGATTTGATGAGGTCTGGATGGTAAAGGATATCCATCCAGGGCAGGGGGATGTCTCAAGGATATCTGGGGGTGGATCGCTATTTACCCACCACACCTTCTCCATTTGCAAGTGGTGGGTGCCCAGGGCCATGTACCCATAAAAGTCCCCCGTTACCCCGCGACCCTGTATTCCCTGTGCGGGACGCTAGCTGGGGGACTGACCCTTTATGATCTCAGGGGTCCTGTCCCCATCATGGATGAGCTCTCGACCCATTCCAATGGATCTTAAACTCCACTCACAATGTGTAAGTACACATGTGCATATGTATTGATATACCTTTATTGACCTCAAGAATACTAATGAAGCCAGATGGCGAAATGCGTCAAGATATTTTTATTCCCTACTCTGCACAGCTTTTCTTATATGTACATGAAATATCTGAGTGCGAGAACAACTGTCTTAGGGCTTGTTTCCATTATACATCGGGACCACTACGCTAAGCGTATATGCTTAGCAGGGGTCCCGACGTATCCCACAGACTTTGCCTGCCAAAGGCTGAAAGTATTCAACTAATTTCAGCTTTACACCGGCGGATCGGCTCAGCGCAATGAAGACAGACCCTCCGCCGAGCAGGTAAGTCTATCTGCTACGTTGGGACCTCCCGCTAAGCGTGTACGAGGGGTCCCAACGCGATGGAAACAGAGCCTCAAAAATATATATTTTTTTGTTTACTATGTAATTATCTTGGGAATTGTTATTGACCATTCGATGAATCGTATGTACTGTAATGCACATTTGTTATATATTTATACTGTGACAATAAATGATTTATACTTGACCGATGACCATCCTGTTGACACTGGTGACTTAAAAGTCTCCTCCTTGAAGTCCCTAGTCTTCACGCTAGAAAGTGAGGGAGCAGGAGTTGTACACACCTGCCCCTCACTTTCATAAATGCTTTCTGGATGGTAACACTTCAGTTCTCCTCTATTACAGCTTACCAAGACCTACATGTATGTGAAAGAGCATTGCTTTATAACCGGATATCAGATGCTGCCTAGATTGTCCCATGTTTTCCTCGTGGTCTCCAGACCCTCTGTGCTCTCTCCCTCCTCCCTCCTTAAGGTGTTAAGCCACATATCTCCTGATGAAGCAAGTGATAATCGTGGAACAAATAGAGAAATTAACATAATGATCTGAATTTACTGGAGATGAGTAAACATGACTGATATGAAATGAATGAACTTTATATAAAATAGTTTTGAATTGTCTGACGGTTACAGAAATGTCATTTTAATAATGATTTGTTTTTTTATATATATTTCTTATTTATTTATTCATTTTCATACAACAGGGAAATACAAAAAACATTGTCAGATAAAAACCCCAAACCCTTATCGGTTATTATAATATATTCTCCAACTCAATGCTAAGTTCAGCCACCTCTAGAATGATATTGAAATATTAACCGTTAAACAAAACAGCCCCAAAAGAAGAACCCCACATCCTAGTGAAGTAATTTTTTAACTATTTAGAGCCATAATTTGATTTGATGCCCTTTCTCTTGTTCTTGGGCAGGGACAAGAAATGTGTATTTTTGTGTCATTTATAGTTGGCATCTGTCTCGCCTATATAGAGGGAGTTATGTTACATAAATCATTCTGTTAATGTAATAGGCTTGGTGGGACTATTTGGGACTGTCATTCTGTGTCAACCATTATTTACAAATGTAAAGTGAATACTTGAGAAGATGAGATTCTACATCAGACAATAATGGAACAAATATTGTTAAAATAACACACTATGATCCCCAAATTTTAAATTTTTTTAACGTATGCATCATGCATAATACCAAATACTTAATAATGATATTATGCATTTTATATATTATATTATATTTTTTAACCTATTGTTCAAAACTGTCTGTCCACCATAAGGAGTGTGCAGTCATCTCATTACCTTTTTTGAGAGAGAAATAGAACTCCAGCACAAAACGAATCAATAATATTAAATAATAAATAGGGTAATTCACAAGAACATGACCAAGGTTACTCCCAACTACTATATACACAGTTACTGACTCCTAATCTGTAGAGATGGCTAAACAGTTTGGCTGGCGAACATCGTGTGTCTTCGGCCTGCCAACCAGGAGAGCGCTTGCCATGTTTGATCTGCCTCCGATCCTTAACATGGAGGCAAACTTTCACCCCTCACCCCACAGTCAGGTGGTTCAGTACAGCCAAATATGTATTTTTCCCATCCGGGTGAACCCCCCCCCCCCCTCAAATCAAATAACCGAAAAAGTGTGATTTAAAAAAAAAAAAGAGTAGGGTTCCCCCCTGAAGCATACCAGATCCCCTAAAGCATAGTGTCTTACCTGGTATGCTCTGGAGGGTGACCCCACACTCTTCTCAGTCCCCCATCTCTAGTCCCTAGGCTAAAAGGGGTTTTGGTATGCTCTAGAACTGGGGGTATGCTGGTATGATTTCTGCAAATATAAAAAAAATCCTTTTAACCATTGATCCCCTTTGGCATGACACTGTCCAGCTGTCTGCACACTTTTGACACTTTTTGAATGCTATTGTGGCTACAATTTTGCCATTAGAGTAAATGTGACTCACAGCGAAACGTAGGTATTTTCGGAAGTGTTCATAGACAGTCCATGTTCAGCCATCACTACTAATCTGATATAAATTAGGCAACTTCTACACACACCCTGCTTCATGTATATCTTTGGAAACGATTGTACACCAACCAATCTAGAATTAAAAAGACAGCACAGAAAAGCTATATTGATGTAATAAGGTTTTATTTTTAGTTCCTTTCATTTCTTAAACACAAATGTACACCGGTCTATAACAATGAAACAGTATTAACTAGAAAGGTAAAGCATGAAGCCTGCGATGGAAAAGTGTCAATCATACAACCTACACAATAGGTGTTATTACAACCCAGTGTTTCCTTTGTCACCTAAACCTATAAAAGTCTCTGAAATCCTTGTGAAATATGAAAACTTACCGCCTTTGCTGCAGGCTGTTTATTAATCCCACTACTTATAACCTTCAAGAATACATGGTTGTTCCCAGCCTGGACTAAACAGCACCCCACCCAATGCCAATAGTTCTGTATACCCTCTTGTGTGTAATTATTTACAGGTACAATTATAGAGCGTCTATACTGGTGGGAGAAGAAAGTGATACATGGATGTCACATTCCATGAATGACGGGACTGTCCCTTGCTTTTATACATGTCCTGCTGACAAATAGGGTGCCGTAATCCCAACAAGACTGGAACACTTTTGACCATGAACAATACGCACTAGTTATACAATGTCTATATCATTACATGGATGCTTATTGTATACCTACATCTATTGTTTCAGAATACACTTGGGTATCCTTCACCTGGTTCTGTTAGATTAAGTATAATGTCAATAAATGTCAATGGTGCAGTCATACCATATAGTACCATGTACCACAATGTAGTACCCTGGAAAATAAAGAATTTGGCATCTTCAGCCTAATAACGTCAACAAGTCTTTTGTCAATTATAAGCACATATATTATTTCCTGTAACACTATGTGGTCTATTTATCTGTTTTCCACTCAAAATAACTATTAAGCAGGGGTGCACATTACCTTTTTAGTGAGCTCCTCAGATGAGTACCAGGAGATTGTGTTTGATACTCAGCCCATATGTATATGTATATCTGCGTCAGCTTCCCGCATGGTAGATTCTGCTGCAGAGGGACCTCCCTGTTATTGATTGAGCCTCTGATTAGCTGTCTCCATCCGCAGGTCACCAGCTGGATTTGGGTAACATGTAACTCTTACATTACAACACGTTTGAACCCCTAGATCTCATACCTCAGTAGTACAACCCTGACATTTTCTGTAACTAACCCCTGAGACTACCTGCAGTCCATATATCATATATATATCAACAACCTTTAATAGTCATATTTCAACTGTCAATATTCCAACAGTGCTTTTGTTTTTTTTACCCATACATATGCCTACTGTGACATTTAACCCCCAGATCTCCAACACCCTTAGAAGGCCGCCCAGACACGGAGTGCCTCCAAGTTGTTCGCATATGAGCTGTGTAACAGTAATGCAGGTACCCATAGCTAGTTTTTGGCCCCTTTTGAATACCAGAGTACCACTTATGTGCACACCTGCTAATACATTTGTAAATCATATGTGTCTTATGTGGCTGCTGGAGAACAGAGCAGAAACAAAAACAAAAATCAACATTTTAATTTTGCAGTTTTAGATATTTACCAATTCAGTTTCAACAAACCTCAAATGACCTCTCTAGCTGCTTGTACTGTAGAGTAATTAATCAACAAAGATATCGGAAACAGCTCAAAATTCAGGTTTCAGTGGCAGCTTGATACCTAAAGATGGTTGAAAAAATGTTGTGGCAAGTTGAAATTTGACCTTGAGATTTGGCTTTTTAAAAAATTGGGATAACTGACTACAAAAATGAATACAATAACCCACCCTAAATTAACATAGAGGGCTTCTGGACCTCTTAGCCATTCCTAAAGTGTTAAATAATACACCTTGAATGAAAATAAAAACATTTGACCTTCCCTTTCCCAAACTTATCTGCACAGTTATAAGAATGTCCATCCATGTGACCCTACACTGATGTCCCTAGAGGTCTCCAGCAATGAAGGACTACACGTCCTAAATGTAAAAAATAACATGCTCTGAAACCACCTCTTGGGCATGCGCAGTAGCATGGGGAAATGTTCTCATGCTTCTATACATGTCCATATACTTTACCTGCTGCAATGCTTATCAACATTGCAACAGGTGGCCCCCCACCTATTGTATACTTTGTTCCCCCAACCTATTACATGTAAGCCCGATCGGGCAGGGTCCTCTACTCCTCCTGTCTCATATCCTGTACCTGTGTGTTATCTTGTGTTCTCTTATGAATTGTACAGCGCTGAATAATATGTTGGCGCTATTAGGGCAAGTTGACATCAGCACAGTGTGTTTACATTTTCGGGACATTTTTTAACTATTTAGGGATGGTAAGAGGACCAGGAGACCTTTATACCCATTCCATTTTCTGTGTAATAAGTACTGCAGTTGTATTATTACATATTATTTGTAGGTGGAAATTAAGCAGTCGAAAGTTTGACTTTGTCTCTTTGAATTTTGCTGGGGAGGTCGAAATTTCACAGTCCCTATTCAACCATTTCTATTAAAAACACCACCTGGGTATTTACATTTCAGGAATAGCGCTGTCTTAAGCCCCCCATACACATTTAGAGCAAGTCATACAAGACTTGTACTAACTAGATGTACTAACAACTATGTAGTGCTGGGTCCTCCCTGATAGAATACATAGTGATTGGAAGGTATGGAAAGGTCCCCATATTACATGGTTTTGGTAGAGGAAGTTGATTGTACAGAAATTGTATAGTAAGATTGTAAGGTGTATGGGGGCTTTATTCCATTAAAAGTAAGCAAAACATAGCTGTCATAGTAAAGTTCTTCAACTGTTTTCAGATTAAGTACTTTTGTGATAGTTTTAAGTAAGCCCCCCCCCCCATCCACACCTTTTGTATACTTTCCCCACATCTAAAGCTGCCCATACACAAGTCCATACCCGTTCGATCGACCTGCTATTAATCTCAGCGTGGAGACATCCCCACACTGCTTTTGATCGCAGGTCGATAGTGCACATCGATTCCCATTCGATGTGGACCCTGGTCCTGTGTACACCCAGTCCTGTGTACCAGAAAATATCTCACAATGTTGGCTGGGAGCTGCTGACAGACAGCACTTAGTGGGACACAGGATGGCTGCAAAGGGGGGGGGGGGGTCCCCGCTCACTGTGCACAGCAGCCCTGCTCGGCTATGCACTCTTTTCTGTGTCCCGGCTCTCAGAGCAGGGCTGCTGTGTAAAATGTGGTGGGTGCCCCCCTCCTTTGCAGCCATCCTGTGTCCCACTCTATGCTCTGCCTGTCAGCAGCTCTTACCGGGTATGCTGGATGTGATAGAGCTGTGTGGTCCCCATCCACAATCGATCGGGATATACAGACATGTTTCTTTTGTTTGATTTTCCACTCGATCAGCGAGCGAATGATCACTGTGAACGTGCATGACGATCAATCTTTCATCGATCAAACGGAAAATCGAACCATGTATGGCCACCTTAAATTGTATGCACTACTGGGCAGGGCCCTCATCTCCTTCCATCATAGTCTGTTCCTGTGTGTTATCTTATTTCATCTCATCTCTAATTCAATGTCCTGTTGGCGCTATATAAATAAAAGTCAAAAATGATAATAAAATAAATCATAGAAATAATAATAATACAATTAAACATAGGCTGGTTTAATAGCTGTGCATTAGTATACTTTCTGTGTGCCTTTATTGAAATGATATATAATTGTGATTCACGACTGTAAATTGTAAAGATACTAATTACGCCATGACTCTTCTTATAGGCACAATACTATTAGCCAGCTTTTACTGGGCTTGTAATCTTCCATATGTAAAGTGTCACTATATCCACCCTTATAAAAGACTTCTCTTTGTATTATGATATTTGTGAAAGTTTGCTAGGACATTCTTGCAATGTGCTGTTTATCTGATTCTGCTCCTCCTAACATGTGATCAGGACTGTACTTTCTTTTGTGCGTCTCCTTCAGTAGTTCTCCTGTCACTTGTTGATAGGTTCTATGTTTACTCTGGATCCATTTGTATCACATTCCAAGTAACGCATCATTTCACTTGCAAATTATTCATGTGGTCCTCAGCTCTAATGCTTGTGCACACAGGTATTGTACCTTTTCACAACCATTTGTTACTGTGACATTCGTTTAAAGGCCTTTTATTTTATATGTGCCATTGTGTAGGTGACAACTCTAAACACTGTGGATGTGACTTATTTATGTACTGCTAGCAACGTACATGGTGAGTTATTAGTAAGCTCCTCAGATGAGTACCAGGGATGGTGTTTGGTACTTACCCCATGCGTATGTCCCACTCACTGTCCTCTGCATCAGCCTCCTGCATGGTAGGTTCTGCTGCAGATGGACCTCCCTTTTCCTTATTTAGCGAATAGCTGTTTTCAACAGAACAACACGTTTGAACCCCCAGATCTCATATCTCAGAAGTACAACCCTGCCATTTTCTGGGTTAGTAACTAATCCATGAGCCTACCTGCAGTCCAAATGTCATCCTTTCATAGTCATATTCCAGCTGTCACACAGTGCTTTCCTCTTGTCAGATTTTACCCTTACATATAAGCCTACTCTGACTTTCATCCTTCAGATCTCCAACACCCTTAGAAGTCCAATCTTTTTTTTTTGGATGAGTTATTTACATTCCCAATTGCACCCCCCCCCCCTTAACTACAACCTTTCAAAGTTATTCATGTTTCCCTGAGGTTATCCAAGGGACATAAATTGTATACATTTAGCTGCGTCCGCCCAGACACAGAGTGCCTCCAAGTTGTTAGTACGCATATGAGCTGTGTAACAGTAATGCCGGTACGCATAGTTAGTTTTTGGCCCCTTTTGAGTACAAGAGTACCACTTATGTGCACCCCTGATTATAGTGCTTTATATTCATGTCTCACAGTGGAGCTTACAATCTAATATCCCTCCTATCTTTATACATCACTATTAATGTTTAAGGTCAAGTTGTGGGGGTGCTACGTAACCTACCAGTATGTTTCAGGGATCTGGATTGCCCATAGGAAACCCATGGAAACATACGGGAAATATACAAATCTAGATATCAAATTTGAAATCTTTTTGTAGACTTTTTTTATTTCCGATAAGTGTATTGTTCCACAGATTTATGCATTCCGTAACAGGGAATTTTTAAACGCTGAACTTATTATTACTGTTTTTTCTATTTGCAATGCTTCCCTAAAGTACATATTATGCAAGTCAGTCATTGCTAATGTAGCCTCATGTACAGGGAGTGCAGAATTATTAGGCAAGTGGTATTTTTGAGGAATAATTTTAT
>CM070037.1:34474875-34494109 GCA_036250615.1 Ptychadena robeensis | reverse complement strand
AAAGTGGGGGAGAGGTCAAGGACTTGCTCAGGTGCCACCTGGGTTGCTGATTTGCTTTCACGTACGCCTATCGGCATGTTCAGCCGGAGCTTGGGCCTTGCCTCTTCTTCCTGCTGTAAGAAGATCCAGAGCAAGGACCTGTTGGGGGATCGACAGACAGGCAAGTTCCTATGTATTAACGGTTAGGTTTTGCGGTCCTCAAGTGGAAGACTGAGGGGGCCACAGAAGAATGCCCAAAAGGCTGCATGCAATCCCTGGGCTGCAGATTGGGCTGTAAGGGCATGTTTAGATGTGCACTGACCACTAATGTGGAGTCCATCATAATGCATACCTGTCGGGTGTAACCTATTCATCCCTCTTCATCAGAGTGCATTCAGGCAGCCAGTAGGAAACATGTTGCTTCCACCACGAGCACCTAGAAACAGCTTCAGGTGATTTGCCCCATAGGGTGATACATGGGGACAGTTGTCTGTGATTGACAGCCATCTCCCAGCAACCCACACAATACAGGCAAAAGCTGTACACAGCCCCACGTTGCCATATTCAAGTTGGCTGCTCAGGGCCGGCGACCTTGAATTGTATAAATACAGCTATATGGTGTGTAGCTCAGTTACAAGAATTGCTTCTATAATTAGGTGTAATTGTATTGCAGAGGGACAGCCTGTGAAGTAGAGCAGTTTTATGTTATCTAGTATACAGGACTACGAGGGTGGCACTGTGAAGGTTTGGGAAACAATGGTATGGTTTGGGAAATGATGTATTTAGAAGGTGTGAATGACATTTGGAATAGTTTTCTAAAGCCCACATCAGTGTTTCCACCCATCCCAGATACAGTTCAGCCCCAGCGCTATCTCCTCGTTTGTCTAACTCAGTCTTTTTCTTCTCTAGAAAGTCTCTAAAACTCCCACACCCAAGAAGATCAAGAGGAAAATCCAAAATGGGGACGCAGAAGAACTTGATTTTGAGCAAGCAACCGAAATCAACGGCCTGGTGAACGAAGATTCAAATAACAATGAACAGGTACTTTCATTTCATTCATGTTCAGGCGTTTATGGTGTGTGGTAAATATTTCACGTCTACAACTACATTTCTGTATTACTTTACATTACAGAAGACACCGAAACTGAAGAAGAAAAAGAAGCTTGCGGAAAAAGAGAGTTCTCCTGAAGCAGCTGAGCAGTGTAATGAGGAGCAAGACGATTCTGATGCTCCTACAGAGAAGATAAAAAAAAAGAAAAAACAAAAAAAGAGTCGGGAAGAATCAGAAACGCAGCAAGATGCTGCCGAACCTGAGATCAGCAGTGAAAAGGTAATACTTGTTACATTCTGTATATCCACCAGTCCCTGGGACATCATTGTGTACATATTGTCTGATGAGCAGAGGGCGATGCATGTAGTGGTCTGCTTCTCCTTCACTGGCCAATAGCAGGCTGGGGAAGGAAGGTGACCTAGCTATATACAAATATAGTAAGCCCCCCCCCCCCATACACCTTACAATCTTACCATACAATTTCTGTACAATCCCACTTTTCTTCTACCAAAACCATGTAATATGAGGACCTTTCTAACCCTTCCAGTCACTGTGTTCTATCAGGGAGGACCCAGCACTACATACTTGTTGGTAGATCTAAAGGAAATTGTATGGAGTGACCTAATGGTGTAGGGGGGCTTAAGTCTATCTAGTATACTCTGCAACACACACATTTCCTTTTGGGTTTACCCTGTATGCCACATGTAAGAGCATACACCTTGTTTTTTCTGCCAAAATCATTGTTTATTGTTAATGCAAGCGATTAAGTAAGGTTGTTCATATACTTAGCTATCAGCGTCAAGTGCCATAACTGTTCTGACCTAAGGCACCTAATTATTCAGATACAAAACCTGACTTATGTAGAGTGAACTGTCTAAAGCCCCCCATACACGCTTAGATTTTATGGCCGACTGATTGGCGAGAGCGTGTTCTATCAGTTAACATTTGTTTTATTTTTTATTGGATGCATGTTTTATCCAATCCAAATTAAAAGAATAGAAAACAAACGTAAACTAAAAAAAAAATTCTAAGAAAATGTTTTATGTACCTCTAAAGCCGGCCATAGACGCTTCAATCTGTGGACGATTTTGCAATTGATTAATCACCATGCGCATTCGGGGTGATCAATCGCAAAACAAACACGCTCACCTGGAGCGACCGCTCGTGGTCGCACAAAACTTTGATAAGCCTGAGAAGGAACGCTTTTCTCTGGTCGATCGCCAGTACTTTGAATGGGGACCAGGGAAAGGGGTAGAAAGGCAAAACACTATCACTTTTGGTACAGAAATTTGGACCTCAGTGAACTGCCTGGTAGGCTAGCAACATGTTCTTACTTTAATTGTTAAAGTAGGAATATTATTGGTGTTGTATGTTATACATATTTTAAAACTTTTTTTGGAATATAAAAAGTTAATGTGAGTGGTAATTTGGGAGGTCAGGAACGGATTGTCAATTCTATTCTATCCTAAGGGGAAAATGGTTTTGACTAAAGGTGGGTTTCAATGGAGAAACGATTTTTTGATTGATTGATTGAACAAAAATCTAGAATGGCCAATTTGTTCGATGGATACATTTTGTTCGACCTCGCACAAAAAATAGTTCGAAAGATCATGGAACATGTTGGTAAATTTTTATCTGTCATTGTAATTTCAAATATATTTTCAATCGATATCGGCAATGAACAAAAAATCTAATGTTACATTCGATAAATGGACGAATGATGTTCAACATCGAACAAAAAATCGAATTGGCAGTTTATTGAAGAAAAAAATGTACACGTGTAAACTCACCTTTTACAGCTAACCCTTTGAAATGAATAAAGTTCATAAGTCAAGGGCCACAGTATTGTATAATAACGCCATCTAGTGGTTGTTTTGTGGCGTTATTTACAAAGCAGAAAAAGTTGCATAATCCAATCTTGTATTTTTTTCTAGAGTGGCAAGAAAACAAAGAAAACTGCTAAGAAAGTAAAGGAAAATGTTGACAGTGAAGAGAGTGATGCTCCTGCAGCTAAGAAAAGAAAAACCGAACCTGAAGTAAATGGTCTGAATGAGGAATCTAAAATTGAGGATGAGGTTTGTGTAATAAATTTGCCTCTCTCACACTTCTAAGCATAATGTGTGCATGCATAGTGTTTTTCTTCTGTTGTGTAATGCTCATCACAGGCATGTCTCTCTTTATCTGCCAGGAACTTAACGTAGAGAAAATCGAGGGAGATTTCTCTAAATTTCCAATTGCAAAGGAAACTGTTGCTAATCTACAAGGTAGGCTTTTTTTTATGTTGTCTCTAAACACAAGTCACTCTTCTATAGTGCGAATGTTGTGGTGCCTAGGAGTTACATGGATGTATTGTGCAGGTTGAAATCCAGCTAGCAAAGTATACTTTCACTAACGCTATAATGGCTAAAGTATAACATTAACACGGGCATGATATTTTAGAGTTCTACCACTAGACTTGACCACCTATCCCCCTGGTTTAGGGTAGGTCATTTTGGCAATTACCCGCACATCGAAGACCAATGGACAAATATGTGGCAGTGTGAGTGTCAAAGACACCCCCATTAATTTTAAATGGATGCGCCCTGCATCAGACATGCAATGGTCCGGTGTTGCTTAAATGAAAACGCAGTAAACAAAACGTGCTTGCACAAATGCTTATGTGTACAGGCACATCATAGCCCTACATGTCTTTCCCCCCACAATTGGCACGTGGGACACATAGGGGGAAACAAAACAGCTAAGTTTTGACCATAGACACTAAACCTTTGGCCATAGATGCTTAGATCTTGCATTCATTTTCAAATTAAATATTTTGTTTACCTATTTTTTTTCATCCATTCTCAAAAAAAGTACTGCAGTGCTTTGTTAATGACTACTGCAATAGTGAGGTACAGAGGTCTTGTGCCATATTCATTTGAGGAAAAATCATTGTTTATATATACACACGCATCATATTGAAGTTGTTTTTGTTGTTCCCATCCCCTTTCTCTGTTTCAGCCAAAGGAGTCACTTATCTGTTTCCTATCCAAGCTAAAACCTTCCACACTGCCTACAGTGGGAAAGATGTTGTTGTGCAAGCTCGGACTGGCACAGGAAAAACATTGTCATTTGCCATTCCTTTGATTCAAAGGCTAAATGAAGATAAAGAACCTCTGGCACAAGGACGGCCACCAAGGGTATGAATTTTGCATTAATTCTGTTCTATTCTAAAACCATAGATTTAGTCTCAGGAATATGAAATGATGAAAAGAATGAAATGTTCCTGGTTGCTGAATTCAAATGATCTTCAATATGCAAATAGTTTATATATCAAGCAGTAGAAAATGTGTAGATCTATCAATATATTTCTTAATTTTGGTAGCTGCTGGGTCAGTTTTTCAGTCTGTACTGAAGCATTTTGTTACATTCCTCCCATGTAGGTGCTAATCTTAACTCCTACTAGAGAGTTGGCAATTCAGATTATGAATGAAATTCGCAGCATCTCAAAAAGGCTAAAGACATGTTGCTTCTATGGAGGAACTCCATACCAGCAGCAAGGTAAGCATTATGATTGGTAAATGTCTAATGGTGGCTATGTAAACCTTCCTGCATTATCATTCAAACTGGGATTGCAGCAAAAAGGTTTTGCAGTATCCTATGGTATGAGAACGTAGTTATTGCACTTTTGCTAGTTTATTTATCTTTGGATGTACATGGGCTGTCAATGGAGGGTTAAAGTACAGGCAAAATGAATGTGCCACATCCCTGAATATAATACATCAAATCATTTTTATCATGCTAGGGGGGGTCGGTCGGCTGAAAAATCGATCTAAGCCAGGACATCAGCATCGGTAATTCTTAGATTGGTCTGCTACTTTAGATGGTGACAAGTGTCCTCGTCCAAAGGACATGTATGTCTCAGTGCGGGAACGCAAAGGGTTGTAGTGTAGTCACTCTACCAAATCAGGACACTGGTCCCTTTAAGGAGGAGGCCCAGCAGCCCCTGCGGCTCCCGAAGTACATATGTGCGGCCCAGAGTGGGGAGGTGCGATTCCTGATGAGACGACAGGAAAATGGCCCTCGTCCGGCTATAGGGGCGTGCAGGCAGGCGGTGGACCCAATAGCCTGCGCTTCTTTGATCATCAGACCTGTTTGCCGTACATGTGGCTGCTGTTGGAGACAGTCCCCGTACGCCACTCAAGTGGGGTGGTGAGGCATCTACGTTTTGGGCCCCGACTGGTGGCAGACAAGTGGTCCCTGGATGCTCCCAGCGGCCCCTCGAGAGAGACCAGGAATGTATTGGCCAGGAGGACCAGTAGCCGCAGTGGGTTGAGCGACAAGACCGACTTGATCGCTCTGGCTGGGATCGGCGATTTTGTTTGTGAACATTACCGTGATTTATTATTCTTCAGTTCCAATAAAGTAGTTGTAGCAGCACGTCAACCTCTTGTAGTGGTTGATCCTGAACCTTACAGGGTGTCTGGCCGTTTGTGACCCGATGTTTCAGTCAATCGGCCAAAACACCGGGTCACAATCTAAATGTGTATAAGGGGGGCTTTAGATTTTGAAGTAGGCGCATCTATCACAACACGGTGTGCACAGTAGAAATACTAGTTTATTGATCATTGTCTTGGATTAGAAATCCCATTACCTGGATTTTGTATGCAATGATGCAACATAATATTGTTCGTAAATAGTGCATTATGTCGCATACAAAAAGTATTGGTTTATATATTAATAATGTGCCTCCTTTTCTGTTTTTCTTTAGTATTTGCTGTAAAAACTGGACTTGACATACTTGTTGGAACACCTGGTCGTATACGTGATCTTATACAGAATTATAAACTGAATCTCACTCAACTGAAACACGTGGTCTTGGATGAAGTGGATATGATGTTGGAGATGGGGTTTGCTGAGCAGGTGGAAGAAATCTTATCTGTCCGTTACAAATCAGGTTAGTGATTATATATGCAAAACAACTTGCCTAGTAGGCAATTATGCAGTTTCAGTAAAGCTATGTCCAGAGGGTTGGTTAATATCTGCATGCTGTATCAGATACTGCTGGACTTGTTTAACAATGGGAATTTTTTTTTTTTATCTTAAAGATCCTGAGGACAATCCACAGACTCTTCTCTTCTCTGCAACATGCCCAGATTGGATGTACAATGTTGCCAAAAAATATATGAAAAAAGAATACGCAAAGATTGACCTTGTTGGCCACCGCAGTCAGAGGGCCGCCATCACTGTTGAGGTCAGTATTAAAGGTTAAAACATTTTTGTTCATCTTATCCCAGCTGAAAGCATCTTTTGTGAGCACAGTAAGGCAACATTTTCACTAGTTTTCCAAGCTGCTGTTTTAAGCCTGCAGCGGTGCAGAAGACAACTCCCTGCGAGCTGCTGCAAAATAGTACAGGCATTCCCAGGTTGTCTAGATTAGAACCCCATGGAGATCCTATTGGGCTAAAGCACGAATAACACCCGGCGGATGCCCAATGTTGCATCCGCTGGTCATTTACCTGCCGGTTGAAAACATCCCCCTTTCTCTTACTGGATGGTTAACTAGAAGACAAATTACACCTGCTGTAAGCATCCTTGGAACTGCAAGAATTGCCTAGTCCCTATTCTGACCGTTGTACATCACAGGAGGCAATAGCAAGACGAGTACATTTGAGTAAATTCTTGTACTGGGCATTGAATACCTGATCTTGTTTCTATGGTGTGGGGAAGGGGTTAAGCTTTTGATTATCCCAGTATAACTGTCACTAGTGGGAGAACCAACTTTGTTTATACAATTGCCATAAAAAAAATCTGAATTGAAGAAAATGTATCTAGTAAAAACTAAAATATTGCTAATTGGTTTTCTTGCAGCATTTGGCCATTGAATGTAACAGATACCAGAAGACAGCTGTCCTTGGTGATATTGTTCAAGTTTATAGTGGAAGCCATGGTAGAACCATCATCTTTTGTGACTCCAAACTAGAAGCTCATGAATTATCAACCAACTGTGGATCACTGAAACAGGTTTGTATTAAGGAGATGAGGGTTTCTGAAGCTTTTCAATGAAAGTAATTCGCCTTTAGACAAAGTTGCAAGTGTTTTCTATAGATTTTTCTTTTTAACCTAAGCCTGTGGCTAACCAGATAAATTTGTATAGTTGATGTGTTTTCAAACTACATTTCAACATTTGTTTTCCTGCAGTCTGCCAAAGCTCTACACGGCGACCTTCAGCAGAAAGAGCGTGAAGTCATCTTGAAAGGCTTTAGAAATGGATCATTTGAAGTTCTTATTGCGACAAACGTTGCCGCTCGAGGTCTAGACATTCCAGAAGTTGATCTAGTCGTCTTATATTCTGCACCAAAGGTGAGACTTTTTTCAGGACTGGTTTCCTGAACTATTGTCACTGTCATATTCACTAACTGCTTTATCTAGATTTATGAATACAAATCAGTTTGTGACCTATTGATAATAGGGTTGTTTTTACTGTCCATAGGAAGCCGATTCATATGTCCATCGTTCAGGGCGGACAGGCAGAGCTGGACGCACAGGAATCTGCATCTCTCTTTATGAACCCAGAGACAGACATTACCTGCAAGCTGTGGAGAGGAGTACGGTATGTGGTCTATGGCTGAGACTTGCAGATAGAAGTCTCAATTTCTCAGAATTTTTAATTAATTTATTTATTTTTTAATATAATCGCGGCATGCGATTGAGTCTTTGATCAGAAGTCATACATCGTTCGTAAAGTGCACCATTGTCGGGATCCGATTTATCATTGATCGGTGACGTAATTAAAGATAGGCTACACCAAAAAAATGCGATCGGAAATTATGGATATAGGATATGGCATCCATAGGTCTATTGATAGAAACGATCAAAAGTCTCTAACACCGTCTTTATGCATTCATCGATTTGTGAACGATCACGGTGGTTGATCTCTCAGAAAAATCAAGACATCTATGGCAAGCTTAAGAAATGTGCAGTTCATGTTTTGTCACCAAACTTGTGTAGAACTGGCCGATGATTTTTTTTTTTTTGTTGTTGTTTTTTTGTTTTAGGGTATCACATTTAAGCGTGTCGGTGTGCCATCTATACTGAATGTTGCCCAGTCCTCCAGTGCTGATGCTATCAAGTAATTTATTCATGTTTTTACAAAATCTTTTTTTGTAACTGAATTAAGGCCGCATGTGAAATAGAACTTGTTGTAAACCAAGCAGCCTGTGGTGTGGTATCGTAGAAATATATTGAAGTATGACATTTTGTAAAAGATTTCTGTTTGCACCTCATTCCACAATTCTGACAACTTTCTCCATTCTAATTCATGGCTGCAGGTGAAGAAGAGCACATTGTGACCATTTGCTGCTTCTGGTAATCTGTAATATTTTGATTTGTTCTCAGGTCATTGGATTCCATCCCAGCTGATGTGATTGAACACTTTAAAGTATATGCAGAAGAATTAATTGAGAAGAAAGGTGCATTAACCGCACTGGCAGCAGCTTTAGCTCATATTTCTGGAGCTTCATCCTTGAAACAGAGATCACTACTCAACATGGAAACGGTGAGAGTGCTTTCCTAACCATATACATGAAATAATAAACCTACAAGACTCATTGGGGGCTTTGCAAAGTATTCTAATCTCTCTCTATATCTCTCTTTGTTCTGTAGGGGTATGTTACAATTGTATTGAAGACTTCCGTTCCAATCCATACTTTGAGTTATGTCTGGCGTGCGGTTAAGGAACAAATGGGAGAAGAAATTGATTCCGAGATACACCGTATGTGCCTTCTAAAGGATTTCATGGTGAGACCTATACAAGTTTTACCTTTTGGTAAAGGTGTACATGTTGAGGTAGCCATACACGGTCCGATTTTGTCACCGATCAATTCCCGATCCTGTCTTCCCAGGCAGGAAGACAGGCATCAGCTCGGGAATCGATGCAACACCACCTTGGAAATCCGATTTGTGGTTGATTTGGACATTAGCCCATCTCCAAAACGACCGATTTCACAAAATCCATAGACTGGAAAGGCTGCTGCATAGGGCTATGGGTCCACCAACGTACTCAGATTGCCAAACGATCGACCAAAAAAACCCATCAATGTTCAATGTCCGATCCGATTTTTAGTCGATTCCCATTTTGTTTGGCCGATCATTCAGGAATGAACACAATTGATTGCCGATTGATCGCCCATCGATCTCATGAACGCGTGCAGTGATCGGTCAAAAAAAGAGTGGATAAATGACCTGTGTATTGCTACCTTTAGTGGCTGCTCCCCCAAAAACATGATCGAAGTCACTCTCTCAACACAGCTAATTATTATTTGTTTCATAGGGCGTGTGTTTTGATGTCAAAGAAGACACCTTAAAGACTTTTCAAGTAAGTAATCTATTAAAGAAATATGTATCCACAAGAAGACAATATTCAGTTCATGTCACTGCATAATAGTGATCTTAAGGGCTGCAAACTTAATCATTTATGTCAAGATATAATTTACCTTTTTTATGTTAATACTGACAATTGTGTCCATACTTTGTATTCTTATAATGAAACAATACCATCATGAGCTCTTTACAAATACAATATGTGCACTATATAACTGGCATGGACCATGCCATTGTTGTATGAGGAAAGCAAACGCAGTGCAAAACCCCAAAGAGTGAGGTTAGTTGATGTGGTAGCATCAACACCAGCATGTAGTCTTTACTGGGCAAAAAAACCCAACGAAGCACAAGAAAGGGCCCTGTATGTGCAGTAGGTCACTATTGCAGGTCAACTGCCTTAAAGTCCCTTTCTGTACCATAGTTCTGTTAGAATAAAAAGGTACAAATGCATTGATTTAGGATGTTGGCCATTTTAACTTGACCTCTACTCACATTTTGTGAGCATTAAAGCCCTACATCCATTTACCCCTATATAAGAGCACCCACCTACTGCACATGGTAATTGCTCATTTGTCTATATGACTTTCAGCTCAGATTTTGTGCGACAGAATTGGATCTGAAGCCTTCCAGCAATACTCGGCACATGCATAGAATTGTAAAGGAAAATTAACTTTGCTTTCTGCATTTTAGGATTCCTGGAAAGATTCAAGGCGCTGGCAATTTTCTGTAGCAAAAGAGCTTCCACAACTTCAAGAATCAGCACGAGACTTTGATGGTCCACGTGGTAGAGGCGGCAGAGGAGGCAGATCCTTTGACAGAAGGCGCAACAACAGGGGAGGAGGAGGAGGCGGCGGAGGAAGAGACAGAGGCAGACGAGGAGGAGGAGGAGGATTTGGAAGAAGGAGATAAGATACTCAATTGATTTGAACTAAATTATATTCTTCAATATTCATAAGGACCAGCACTGCCCCACTGATATTTTTTGTATTTCCGTTATCTGTTGATAACAATGCCACTTCTATTTTTAAGCTGTGTAACACCGCCTATTAATAAAAGTCTAGTAATGGAATTTGGAGTGCTTTTTTGATAACCCTTTTAATGATAAGGTCATTGATGTCTTGGTGTTACAAATTCAGTAGTTTGTAAGACACTGTAATCTTCCAAAGAAAAAGTCAAAACAAGTTAGAAACACACAGACTATAAAATGCCCATCAAAGCCCCTGAACATGCTATCATCACTTGCTGGAGATATAGAAAAGGGTTATGGGAACATTTGGAAAAGTGTTGCTCTAGGTGCAGTGGTGGGCAAACTTTTTAGTCAACTGAGCCAAATATCAACAAAATAGCGACTGAACTTTCTTATGAGAGCCAAATTTTTAAAACTTAAAATATATAGGTAGGTATATTGTTCTAAACTTAATTAGGCTGTTGCTAACCACTTTATTATCAGTTATTTATATAGTACCAACATATTATGCAGCACTGTACAATACAAAATAACACAGGTACAGGTTATGACACAGAAGGAGTATAGGGCCCCTCCGATCCGGCTTAACCATTTCCACATACCTTCCTCAATCCACCATGTTCTTTCACTACGAGTGAGAAGCACTGCATTGATTATAACCACGCTACATCTCCTGGTATTCATTTCAGTAGCTTACTTAAAAAGTTATGTGCACCCCTGGTTATATGCTCACCCTACCAGACACTGCAGCTCACAGTGGGAGGAGGCTCATCAATAGGGACAGGTGACTATCTACAAAATTGGGAAATGGCAGTGGTAATCTGCACGCTCCCTACAACATCCTCCTGTAATCACATGTAGTAATGATTGATTCATGTTAATATATGAAGAACCAATCCTATGTAGCAGACTGTAAAGGTCTCTTGGGTGTATCGGACAGATAAACAAAGCATTGTTCATGTCCATCCAGCTGTCCAAAGTATAACCCCAATAGCTGCCCCCCTCTGTATGATGACGTGTTGTGCATTGTGTGCACACAGGAGGACTGTTTACCTGCAGATGCAGCTTAGGTTTGCCTCTTAGCTGCCTTCACCTGTGCTCTCCATACTGGCTCATACGTGGATCTTATGCCCACCCACAGTACCACCCTATGCCCTCCTCCCCCCAACACTGTGCATCACACTCTGCTTCCGTCTCCAACAGCAGAAGCGCATCATCCCCTTCTACTACCGGGGACTGCATCTGGGATATGTTGCATGCATAGTCAGGGGTGCACATAGTTTACGAACAAAAAGTTATATCAGGACATGGCATTTGGTACTCGCCCCATTTGTGGTCTTTCTCACTGTCTCCTTCATTGTCCTCTGCGTCAGATTTGAGCACAACCAAGTGCCGTGCATGTTCACAGTGTTTGGTTGTGCTTGCATCTGTCAGAAGATCATGCTGTGTCCGTCACCCGTTGGCTTGAATGGGGGCCTTCAATATTGTGCTCAGCGTGATGACTTCATTGCGCTGAGCTTGATGCCCCCACTGTCGCACGGCCATTGGACTGTGTGTGGAGGGGGGGGGGGCTTTAGAAGTCCAATCTTGTATTTGGATTAGTGATTTACATTCCAATTCCACACCCTTAACTGCAACATTTTATAGTTATGTTTCCCTACAGCTATCCAAGTGACATAAATTGCATTGTACATTTAATAATAAAAGCTGAAAGAAAAATGTAACTTTTAAAATAGTGTCTAAACCGTAATGGAATGTGTGTTGAGCTGCAATTTCAGCCACTGGAGACACAGCCTGTAGTGAGCACGCTGGCTTCACACACATGGAGAGAAGGCAGAGGAGGGGATGACAGACACTCTCCGGTGTTCTGAAAATATTTCAGGGTAGCAGAATATTTCAGAACACCAGCAGTACAGCTCAGCTTCCTTCTGCTAGCAACAATTCTCCCTTTCTGCTGATGCAGGAATTAGCAGGAGGGGAACTGCTAACCTATGTTGCTAGCAGAAAGAATTTGGCTCTTTGCCAAAATCCAGGTGCTATTCCAAGAGCAAGACTCGGGAGCCGCAGTTTGCTGACCCCTGCTCTAGTATATGTAGTTTTTGCATAAATTGGGTTCAAAGTCAAGTCAAAGTTTTTAAAGTTGACTTAGTGAACTTAAGTAAAATTTATTGTGTGCAAAAATGTCATATGCTAGAGCAATACTTCTTCTTTTCACACCCCTTCTCATCATTTGACATGGAGATGTAAACAAACAAAAGGATTAACTTAGCTGCTGCATCCCCCCCCAGCTTATACTTTTCCTGATATTTTTCTAAAATGGGTACCTTATCTTATATATGGTAAAGGCACTGCTCAGTACACACGGCGCACAATATGGGGATAACCTTGAATTTAAATATTTTCTTTTTATAAATTGTCAGACAATATAGGGATCGCACCCAGTAATTTAAATAGGGTAAATTCCATGGCCGCGATCAGGCGCAGATGCTGTGTGGCCCGCGATCTGAATCATGGCTTACCTTGTTTTGGGTGAACGGAAGGGGGATGCGGGCCTTGGAGTCTTTAACCGCACCCATTCACTGTCTGGCAGGGGTGGGTAAACTCTTTGACTTGTGGGCCACAATGGGTTTTTAAATGTGACATAGCTTCTAGCCTCTATTTATTCTTTTTTTATTTTTTTAAGAGAAGCTTAAACGTTCTATTGCAGGCAAACGATGGCCTCTAGGAAACAATCCAAACAATCATCCTCTAGGTGTTCTCTTGCAGGGAATGAGGGGAGCCAGAGCATCCTGACACTAAGGTGACAAACGGCCAAATTAAAAGACTAAAGGGCCGGTTTTGGCTCCTGGGCCTTAGTTTGCCCAGATCTGGTCTATGGGCACGATCAGGCAGGAAGTGGCATGTTGCAACCCCCCCCATTTACTGCCTGTGGTTTCAATCGCTGGAGACCACTCTAGTGAAAACATGGCCTGATCCTGGCTAGCCCATAGTTGCCCATCTACACATTCATGCATCTTTATTTCACACATCTTTATTGCAATCACAAAAAGACACTCTTCTCTCTAGAAAATTGTGCTGTGGTTCATTTCGGAGACAAAGACAGCTCCTGTAGTAAACATGGTGAAATCGGCACAGGTATTAGCTCTAAGAGCCATGTTCAAATGGCAGAAGGGTGCACCCGAAGTAATGATGTCAATTATCTTTGTCATAATCCACATTTTATCTGGACCTATCATCAACAGAAGAAAAAAAAACTGAGATAAGTAATATTAGTATTCGAAGATGCAGACTCTTACTATATTAAATGAAAAAGGATAAAAGGGTTGGCACATTGAACATAAACCGATATCCAAATAACCTATCCCAGATTCACAGGAAAACGTTTTTACCCTCATAGGCGGGACTATATATAGGTCTATCCAGGTAACCATTTATAGTCAACATTTGACCTAAATAAAAAAATCACGTTTTTTTTTTATATCACAACTAAAACATTACTACATTAATTGTTCATACTGCGGTTTTGTGAGCATCAGTCACAATTAATACAATTAATCGCTGTGCAAAGTGGGTGGCCCTATATTCCCAACATGACAACTCTAACACTGAATCGGTTGGAGGTGCCTTAGTGACCTTCTGAATCTAGGACTCCTAAATCTTCTGGTGGTTCTTTCTCTCACTACTATACAAGATCTTCCACAATATAGACCCTTAAGGTCCCCATACACGGGTCCGATTCCCAAGGGATTCCGGGACGATCGATTCCGGGCGCGTGCACGCTAATCGATCGTCCTGGAATTGTGTGAAGCCCACCTTGCCCGATCGATCACGTCAGATTGATCGGGGGCCCAGAATCGGATCTGCCAGAGAACCAACATGTTGGTCTTTCTGATCCGATTCAGCACACATCAGGGGGAGTTGCCATGTATGAAGTGATCGATCGGGCACGGAATCGTCCAGGAATCGGTGGCCCAAGGTTGTAGGGACAGGCTTAATTGGGCGATCGATCGGACATCCGATTCCCTCTGGCATCGCGGAATCGATCAGATGGGTGATCGATCGGCCATGGAATCGGAACATGTTTGGCTAGCTTTACAGGGCTTCTTTGGATAACTATCTCATGCATATATGGATGCCTTAAATCCTAGTTGGGAACTGTATAAACAACCTCAAAAGCCCATTTTGTGATCCTGGAACACTTAGCTTTGTGCAGAGCATATATCGTGTCCACATCTCTGAGAGAAGTCCTGTTGGGATGATTAAATATAGGGCCACTCACTTTGCATCATATTTACAGTGTAGCACAGTGGTGGGCAACTGAGTTGATATAGAGGGCCTCACAACAGTTTCAATCAAAAAAAAAAATTACTTATTTTTTCATTATAAAATGCTTATACGACAGCAGTCATAGCTAGAAGACATTAATTTTAATCAAGTTTTGTTGTTTAAAAATGAAAAATAAACTTCAAGCATTAGGGAACACTGTAGTATGATGATACATACGACACAAAATGTGCATTATCAAACCCTATGGAGCACATTCAAAGGTTCTGTGCCCCTATTCTGAAGTTATGTGCCACAATATATATTATACAATCATCCCCCATTCGTTGTGGGCGCATGGGCACTCACCTGTCCGCCAATCCCTCGCCAACACGTCTTTGCCCGGGATCTTCTTTGAGTAACTACCTTGCCTCTCCTTCTGCTCTAACACTGGTTCACTGACCCTGAGCAAGCCAACTGCCTCTTCTCGTCCCGCTCTAAGAAGATTCCAGGAGAGGATGCGACAGCGAAGATCGGTGGACAGGTGAGTTCCTATGCATTAACAGTTAGGTTTGGGGGGCACCTGAAGAAAGCCCAAAGGCATGCAGCCCCTGGTTGGCTACCTTGGTGTAGCAGATCAATTTCAGTTGAATTGTAATCATTGTGATGAAATGTAATCATTGTGACTGATGCTCACAAAACCGATGTATGTACAATTGATGTTGCTTTTTAATTTTTACCTAAATAAAATATCACATATCTAATTTTGTCACACATGTGATGTTTTTAAATATGTGTCTATCCAGGTAACCATTTAAAGTCCCACCTATGAGGGTAAAAACTTGTCAATACTTTTTTCCATGTTAATAGAGGGGGGCATGGCTTTTCTGGGCACACACTGCCACCGTCTAATTGTTTACATCACTTGTATACATGGGTATAATTTCAATTGTCCAACTCTAGAGCCCAAGGTCCAGTTCTGCACACATTTTTAGTGTTTCTACAACAGACAGAAGTAGATGTAATAAGTAACCCCCAATTGGGGCCTTTGAGAATGCATTTTGTGGCTGAGGACTGGAGTTAACAGCCAGGGAATATATTAACCAATAGAGATCAGAATAAACACACGAGTATGGAATCTTTTCAAGAAATGCAAAGTTTGTACCAAAAGTGAATAAATGGATAGCTTATAGTATTGTCTCATTGCACTGGCCACCTAAGACTGGCTCTGACCAGCACTGATAGTGGTACGTCTTACCAGTGTGCCACCTGCTGGTAGCTGCTACTGGTACTACATGCCCATATTATAGACACCTGAACTGAATTAACCATTTCCAAACCTTGCGGAGCATATTACAGCATCAACTTAATAATTGAACAAATGTCAAGTAGTTCTCTATGTCTTTCATGAGGTTTAAGAATAATGAATGCACAGCAAGTCATCTATTATGTCTGTGTGTTGCACAATCTTTATGGACCCCTTCACTCGGTGGGTGGGCTTACATTCGGGGAAACAGGGTATGTCTGTGTTTCTACTTATGTGTTGTGTCCTTCCTTATTTACTTAGAAAAAAAAAAACTAAATACAAAACTTAGAAATCGCAACCATCTATGTATTTTCTTGGTTTCATGCCAATGTATATGCAAACTTTTCTGTTCTGTAGTTTTCAGTAAGCAGATATGAAAAGAAACAACAAAACCACGCTACAGATGGGGTGAGTAACAAACACAATCACCATATGTATTGTAGACATGATCCTTGAAATCAGGTGATCAGGGGGAGGGGCACCACATTCTCCCTTAGTGTGCCAACTTCCATAACCCCCCTTGCCCCCTCAAAGCGTTTCAGTTCAAGATGTCTGGCCTACTCAGGAGGGAATGATGTGTTGGATCAGTGCTGAGCGTAATCCAGATAACTACAGTCTAAACTAAGTACGGTATAATTTGTGTTTTTAGTATCACATCAGTGAGTGTTAGTACATAAAGTGGTTTACATATATAAATCATCACGGTAGGACTGGATGAGAATATATCGGTTATCACGATAGGAAGCTGTACAATCGATATTAATAATACAAATATCTTACTACTGTTGCAGGTATTTTTTGGGAAACAAAGTTTTATTGAAATTTTCATACACATAATATCAATAATGGAAAAATTGGAGAGCAGGCATACATACTCAACCAAAAGGTTACATCTATATTAAGTACAATATGGTAAGACATAATGATGAAGGTTATTGCTTAAGGCCCCCATACACCTTACAATCTTACCATACAATTTCTGTACGGTCAACTTTTGTTCTACCAAAACCATGTAATATGAGGACCTTTCTAACCCTTCCAATCACTATGTATTCTATCAGGGAATACTACATAGGTGTTGGTAGATCTACAGGAAATTGTATGGAGGGATATAAATGTGTATGGGGGGCTTTAGGCATGGTACCAGATATAATATCTCAAATTGTTGACTTCACTTAACACTGTCATGGCACCATTCAATTTATTGATGCATTACAGGTGCCCTTTACAATCCTAAGCATGTACTCTCTTCTTTGCAGCTAAAACCAGCTGCTGATCTATTTGCAGATGATGATGACTTTGTATTGTTGTTGTGTATGGATATTGTGAGATGAATGAATTAATAAAGTATTATAAAAAAAACAAAAAACAATCTGTTACATAACAGATGATGACTTATTTAATGACACCCTCCTTTACCTGCTGCAATATCTAACAGAAATAAAGTGGCTGTAGACCTGGACAAAAAGGTATGATGATTTGCATTTTAATGCAACAATATATGGTTTGGTGGTTTCTGCTTTCAACTAGTGAGGGATTTGAGAGTGTGGGGCAAACATCCACAAATGATTTTGACACACATTGTGAAGGTGCATTGCAAAGGCGTGGCCACCTAAACTTGAGTTCCAGCAGACAAGGAAGCTGTCAAAGGGAATATATCCGTCCGCAGGATTTTCTTCCACCTGCCTTTGCTTCCCTGCCTCCTGGAACTCCTGCTCGGCTGGTCCCTTGCCTGCCAGACTTGAGGGAAGTAATTGCTCTGCAGTCTCTTCCTTCTATATTAGTCAAAGCCTAAAAAGCATTGCACCTCTGTATCCAGCTGTATGTATGGGTGCGTCTTATAGCACGCAAAATACGATATATAAAGCTGATTATATGTGTGTTCTCTATAGCTAGATGATCTACAATTAAACTACACCCACATTGCAAAACTGTTCAGTCTGAATAGTGAACTATTTATTATAACAGGAAAATATGGAAGGAGGTCAAAGTAAAGGGTATTGGTCACTATCCTCTGGGATTCAAAGAATACCAAATTATTATTTTACAGTGACTCAATAAGCCGAAGGAGTCTTGGGACTGCCCTGGTCCCAGATTTTTGAGGATTTAGGTGTGACCCAGATCAGAGGTACCAACCACAAGGATAAATGTACAGACAAACTTAGATATCAAAAATTATCAAGTTTTATTTGTTGCATAGATAAAAAAATGAATGGGTAAGAAAGAAGTGAAAAAGGCTTGAATCAAAACGATAGTTGATCAGCCAATTCAATTGCACAACAGTTCTCTCATATGTACAATCATATCCCTCAATGTTCCAAGTGTTACATAATAGCACAAAGCCTTCAAGGTCAAATGTGTTAGGTTGATGAGTCTTAGCTTTTATCGGCCGCCCCTCGACGCGTTTCGGCCGCCACCGGCCTCCTCAGGAGGGGAATATATGAGCCTGTTTCTAAGAGGTGAATGGATTGTAAAGACTGTAGGGGCAACCCAATGGTCCAGGAGGAGTATCAACCAACAGCCCATAGTCCACGGCACGAAGATGCCAACCTATGGTTGTTCAGTGTGGGCTGCTGCTCCCCCTCATCGTTCCTGTAAGTGTCCCCGTTTCCCGGGATGTATGTGTATTAGTATTCTGAGATTTAGCATTGGCGGTGACTTGTAACCTCCCTGAGGAAGCCCAGTATGGGCGAACATGTGGAGGTATATGCCTAAATAGTGCATCAAACATGTTATAGCAGTACTCTACCGTCTTACTCTTTCTCTAAGTGATGTTTTGATAGTATTTTGAGGTCATCCTATGTGTGGTTGTGGCTCTGACCTCATGTGTTTGTTTGTATCGATACCCCAATATTTTAATGTGTCATAAATAAATATGGGTGTTTAAACTAAAAACTATTTTTTGTGCCTGAAAAGCCCCATAAACAAAACCCCCTCACTGTGGCCCAGTAGGAGCGGAAGAGTGGTTGCGAACCCCCGCTACTAAAAGGCTCAGTTTATATTCGATAAATAAGAAAATCATGTCTGGCTTTCTTAGTACTAATTACAAAACATTTATAAAGTTACACATATAATCTGGCGTCTGTACATCTGACATTTATGATTGGTGCATTCTGATCCCATTGGTTATGAAGGGATTCATACCCTTCTTCAAAACACATGTAACATTTGAATAACTTGCTTTATTACCTGTATGTATGCGGGAGGGAATATCGGGTACAACAGCCTTCAACTAATTAAGGGCCTGGTAATTATATCATAGATGGATGTCCTCGCCAGGGTGGGGGGGGGGGGGATACTGGGGCAATAG
>CM070037.1:34439505-34451053 GCA_036250615.1 Ptychadena robeensis | reverse complement strand
CTCACAGGATAGAAGTACTCTCTCACAGGATAGAAGTCCTGTCACACAGGATAGAAGTCCACTCCCAGGATGGGAGTTTTTTTCACATCACAGAAATCCTCTCACAGCAGCAGTCTCTGACAAGCGTGGTATCACCTGTGAGTCTCCCTCCTCCTGCTGTACTCGGTATGACAGCCTGTCCCAGCCTATGTCTGCCATAGACTCCCCTCATACCAGGCATCCTCCTACACTCCGCCCCATGTCCGCCCTCGGTATTTTGCTATACGTGACATCACGACTGGGCAGGACCCTCTTATCTTCCGGGCTGGAGCTGTGATACGGTCTGCCTCGTCCGGGAATATTTCTTCTCAGCTCCATTTTGTCAGCAGCTGCTCCTCTTTTCGTCATCTCCGGCTGCCAGTGAGCGTCTCCCCCATTACAGACAAGGTGAGGCCCGGGTGGGAGCCAGGAGGGGGGGTACACACAACCTAGGAGAAGGGGGTCACCGTGTGTCGGGGCACCGAGATCCTGCGTTCTGCCACCGATCCTGACTATATGACAGCGAATGCTGCGTTCGGTTGTGTCCGCGGAGACTCCCAGCACACCACACCCGTACCTGAATTGCACTGACTACAAGACATTGTGTGTGTCATATACAATGTACACACACAGTCATTGTACAGAGTGTGTGTATAGATCCTCAGCACCGGTGTACACTGTCATCTCCTGCAGAGGTCATTCTATGGATTACTATGGCCTTCCCTATCTGATGATCTCTGACATTGTATAGTCATTATTAGAGCTGTTGGCGGCAGCTGAAGTAAGGTGATAATACCCCCAGATGTATCATTATATTTCCAACTAAATCACATAGGTGTGATAGTAAAGACCAGGCTGAGCCCCTGGGGGGGGGGGGTGTTCTACATGGCCCTTTACGAGTCTGCATTGCCTTGTATTATGTGCCCAGTAAGCCTGAATGGGCAGAACCCTCTTCTCCTCTTCCCTCTTATTTATTGTACAGCGCTCTATGTTGGCGCTATATAAATAGTGTGTAAACCTCCAGTGATTCCCTGAGCATTGGGCGCTGTTTTGCCTTTTAAAAAAAAAGGGAAGTAGAAGGAAGAGCAGGGAGTAATTAGAGCAGGGAGGCACACAGCACCCGCTAACAGTGTCTCTCAGCCTGTGTCCCTCTTATACAGGGGCTGTGTGAGTGTTAACCCCCCTGCTCTGATCACTCCTTGTTCTACCCCCCACCCACCTATCCTAGGTGCCCTCTATCACCAGGAAGGAGAGAGAAGTGATCAGAGAGATACAGGGTTGAGAGACACTGGATGACCAGTATGAGTGGTAGAACTGTTTCGGGGGCTATGGTGTTATGGAGACTGTGCCGGGGGCTATGGTGTTATGGAGACTGTGGAGTTCAGAGTCTTCCTGCCACGGAGGTAAGTATTCAGAGGTTTGTCTGTTACATCTGATTTGAACTTTTCCATCAATTTTAATGAAATCAAGCATCATGGTTTACACCCGCTCTTACCTGGGAAACGTAAAATTCTTTGTACTTTAGGTTTCAGCCCCTTCACCTAATACTCTGTGTTTTCTGACCTTCTTTGGGACTGTGCCGGCACAGGGGATTTGATGGGTGGTCACCATGTACCAGTCATAGAGCCGTACACTTCTCAATATCGAATATTTGATTGGCTAGTGTCTGTACCCATGCCTGGACATGGGTGGCTTCTCGGACCGTATGCGTTTGTTCCTCATGTATAGACCTCTCTGTGCTCAGGTATAACACAGGCAGTTGGTGTTGTTCTGGGTGTGTCAGATGCCGGGTCCCCTGCTGATTATTGTGGTTCTGGCCTCTCCATCACTACATCATTGTTTTTTCTTCATCTTGCACCAGCAAATGTTTTTGATGTAAACATCTGGTGATATGCATATCAGGGTGGATAAAAATCAATGATTTTAAATCTAATTTTTTTTTATTTGAATCAAATTTTTAAAAAATAAAGTGCTTTTTGAGGGAAATATATTACTATCCAAAGGTTATTCCATAATGAAATAAAGATTAGTTTTTAATTATGTAGAATAAGGCTGTATATGTTTAATTTTTTTGGTAAATAAATTCCATGAATCCATTCACAATGTCAGGCTCTTCCAGAGGTTTTGTAAGATTTTATAATCAATAAAACTACACTCTCAGATGTAAAGTGGCCAACTTCCAAAAAACAACAGACAGAAGTTGATAAAGGCATAAACACATCACCCCAAATTTCCCCTTAAATAGACAAGGACGAGGGGACTTAGAGGGCCACTCAATATGTAAAAGCCATACATGTATTATACACATGTATGTACTTCTTCAAAGAATGAAGTAATGACCATCTTATCAATCAAAAACAATGTGCAATGCTGTGGATGTACACGTCTGTACACGTGCTTAGACAATAAATATAGTCCAAATGGCACAAATTTCACCCCAATGTGCGTTTCGTTGAAGACTTCTTCGGGGGGTATGATATGCAAATTTATAGGCCAACTCTACATAAAACAAACATATTGAATAACCAAATCGAAATAAAAGTGGGCACAGACCCTGAGGGGTTACTCGCGTCCATAGATTAATATAGGGTGGAAAGACACGATTTCTGAAGATGGCGTCCCCACTGCACCGACACCAGTGGGAAACAGACAGACTTTAACCACATACATGCTGTGGTGATCTGTGTACACTTATTTTGGTAAATATGATCAGTTGATGGTTTGGGTCGGTCTTGTACGCAGATCACCAGTGGAGACACCATATTGAGAAATCGTGTCTTTCCCCCTATAGTGATCTATGGACGTGAGTAACCCCTGAGGGTCTGTGTCCACTTTTATGTTGATTTGGTTATTCAATCTGAATGATCCCCTTGTGTTGGCTGTTTGTTTGATGTAGATTTGGCCGATGAAATTACATATCGTGCCCCTGAAGAAGTCTTCAACGAAACGCATGTTGGTGTGAAATTTGCACCATTTGGACTATTTTAATTGCCTACGTGTACAGACGTGTACATCCGCAACATTGCGCATTGTTTTTGATTGATATGATGGTCATTACTTCATTTTTACATGTATTGCTTTGACATATTGAGTGGCCCTTAAACCCTCACCCATGTCTATTCCAGGGGAAATGTTGGGTGATGTGCTTATGCCATCATCAACTTTTGTCTTTTTCTGTAAGAGTATTGGGCAGTTTCTCTGCCTACAAGATATTATCACAGATGCTTGGTTTAGTTCTCAAAACTAAGTGCAACAGAAAAGTTGTCCAAATATGAATGATTAACCTGAACTGGGAATTAAAAACTAATATGAAAAGTTGTTATTCAAAAAATCTTCATCTACGTGCATTTTAAAGTTATACCAGGAAGAATGATTGATTTAAATCAGTTTGATTTAAATCGAGCCTTACTGACTAGTGATTTAAATCGGTTTGATTTTAAATCAAATTCACCCTGATGCAGATTAATTCTTTTTCTTGTTTGTCACCTTATGAGTTGGTGCTGTAATGAGTCCAAGGTTCATTGGGATTGAAACTATTTTAGTCAGGTCTGTATGGTTTTTGGTAGTTCTTAAGGGGGGATAGAAATACTTAAAGTTCACTCCTGGTTTATTCTCATAAAATAAATAACCTTAAACCAGTGGTTCCCAAACTGTCCTTGCAGGGCCTCCATTTCTATTTAGGGACATTACGGAGCTCCCCCCCCCCCCCCCCCCTATTCAAACACAGGTTAACAATGAGGCCCAGTGCCCCGCTGGAATACCTTTGCCCCCCCCCCCTTTGGGAACCACTTCCTTAAACAACATTCATTAATAAATGAAATTAAAAGTAAAAAAGCTTGAATATTGGCTGAGTCACCTGTAGCTTGCTGCTATTCAGACACGCCTTTGATACTCAAAGTAACGTATAATCCTATTATGTGAGCGTGGCCCCAGGGCAAGAGCTCTACATACAAATGTTACTAAAATAGTCAGTATCTAGTCAGCAAGAGGCGGTTAAACTCTGCTTGTGCAAAAACAGCCATTTTACCTTGCATTTTATTGTTAGTCATTCTTTTCTCTCCTCCTTCTTCTTCCCTTTTTTTTTTTTTTAACTGTGCTTGTTGAGTAATGTTTTACCATTGCAAATTGTAGTGTCTATACACGCATATATATGAGCTAGATCGATGGCGTGCGACCATCGGACATGACCATAAATCACGGTTGATGTCCATTACTTTGCATGGGGACCACTCAAATATGGAGCTGTGTATGCCCAACATTACTTTTGCAATAAGTGACATATTATTTATACAAGAAATTTCAAGAACAGATCTGTGTATCTAGCGGTGTGTGTTGGCGTAGGCCAGTTACCGTAATGTGTAAAGCCAGCTGTAGAATGTCCGCTTCATGGGTTAAGCCCCCATACACCTTTAGATTCCTCCATACAATTTCCCCCCATCACTCCATACAATTTCCGATAGATCTACCAACTGCTATGTAGTGTAGTGGCCTACCTGATAGAATAGTGATTGGAAGGTTTAGAAAGCTCCTCATGTTACGTGGTCTTGGTAGAACAAAAGTGGATTGTACAGAAATTGTATGGTAAGATTGGAAGGTGTATGGGGGCCCTTAGTCAGGTTGTTGGTAGTCATTATGGCATATAAGGTTTGGTTTGGAACTTCAGAACAACAAAATGTCAGGGAGTATCAGGGAATTCTTCACCTAACCGTTTTCACCCTCTATGCTTCTCTATTTAGATATATATTAGCAATTTACATTTATTTTCAAACATTGTTTCCACCAGTCATTCTTGGCAAAGTATCACAATGTTGACTTCACATTTGGTAGAAAACATAGATCCCAACCTGGAATTGGAATAAACATTTCTGCCTAGTGTGAATGAAGGTTAGGAATAGCAATGGGTTTATTCCACTCCAGCTCTCCCAACATTAGGATGTGCGGTCTCTGCACGGCACAAATGTTATATTTTCACATACAATGTTGTATCCACCCTGGGACAAGGTGACTGATAAATATACATAAGTGTGTCTGGATGTTTTGCTTATGCCTGCTGAGAAGGAGATGTGGGGGTATTCAGATTTATTTATCCCTTCTAGTCAGAGACCCACTAAAAGGGTTAATAACATTAAACCTGCATTTCCACCCTAAACCAATATCAATCACTCCAGTAGTCCAGTGTTCTCCATCTTCCCCTTACAGGATGACAATGGCCTATCCCTGGGTCACAGTTGAGCTCTTGATATCCTGTTCCATGAGTTTATGATGTGAGTTTTGGGCGACAAGGGGTTGTGGGACAGTTATCAAACCAGCCATTAAGCAGGAAACAGATGTTCCCTGCAGCAGCGTGATGGCATCATGACGCTGCTGTCAGATACTGGCGGAGCTTGGGGACAGCTCTGCTCTCTCTTCAGCTCAGCCGATGCTTTACATGGAGACCCACGGTTTCCATGCAAAGCCACAGACGTCGGCCGTATGTAAGGGTCATGTCCGATATCCCTGTATTCGAGCTGGATTGATTGGTCCTGCTTGAAAATAGCGATGGCCACATATTATATGGGCCAGATAGATGAACCGCGCTCGAAGCGGCCATCCATCTGGCCCATATCTACATGTCTGTACACTGCTTTACTGGAGTGCATGTAGGCAGACATTTGCAAGAAAAGATGAGAATTGTTATAGTACTTTTAAAAAGCAATTGTTTTGGGAGGTTATTAACAAATGAAATGTTCAGCATACTCATTCTGGGTCAGTCATCTGGAAGTGCTATCTGAAGTGCTAAAGGCCGAGGATTCCATCACCACCACCAAGCAGATTTTTTTTTTTTTTTTTTCTTTAATGATTAGATGTATGACCATGGGCCAGATAGGTGCGTTAAGGGTATATACGTTTGCATGATTAGGGAGAAGAGATGCTGACATTTGCCTATGCAAATGCTTTAGACCTGGTAGTCGGTGGCAGGTATGGCTTCTGTTACACAATACAAAAGTGTAGTCACACCTTCATTAGACGGAGGCCGGCTTGCTGCAAGCACCATAGAGACATTGTAGTGGAGTAATTTGTGTGAAAGGTCAGAGTCTTCTAGTAAAATATTCTTGCATTAGGGAACATGCCCTTGACCTGTGTTAAATTTTTGGTTGAAAATGTTGACCCCCCGCCCCAACTGCACCCGGCCGGTAGGGTCTGTATGAGGCCAGTAGCTGGGCTCTGTGTTTGGTATGAGAAGCCGCCAGTTAGAATATTCTGGTATTCAATGGCTGAAGTGATGCAAACATGGTTTAACATTTCACATTCAATTCCCTTCCTCTTATCTGATGTGTTTAAAAACCCCCATACACGCATAGATCCGTGGACGATTTTGTGCTTGCTCAATCGGCCACAAAATCACCCGAGGATCGAACCTGCCCACCTGGACTGAGCAATCCATGTGGCCCAAAATGATCGGCCATGTCTATTTTTTTTCCCTGGGCGATTGCATTCCATCCAAAGTAGCGGCCGACGACTATAGGTTACAAATGGTGTGCTTTGATTTTCCATCCCGGAGCAATGATGTCAGCTTGCTACAATTGCCCGTTTGAGTATCGCGCCAGTATCTATTTGTGTATGGCCAACTTAAGTGTTGCCTGTAGTTCAGACTTTTTTGGGTTTTCCTGTCACCCAATATTTTAACTATTTTATTAATTATTACCAAAAGTTAAATCCCAAAAATCGAAAATTTACAAACTTCAGCTCTAACCCTGAGGCAAATTGGAAAATCCAATGCCTTTTTTTCTACTTCACACAAATACAAGTGTGTGTGTGTGCGTGTGTGTGTGTGTGTGTTAAAAAGAATTTACAGTAAAATAAACTTAAGCTGTCGATGAATTTCCTACAGTTGCCAGTCTTCTAGGAACTGGGAAGCAGATTGGTAAATATATGTATTACGTGTATTGAGAAACCAGTAAAGTGTGAGAATGTAGACGGGTGTGTGGAGGACACCTGCATCACCACCAGGCCTGGTGCCAAGCCTATGGGTGTGTTTGTAAAAGTGAGGTTCAATAAGGAGGTGCAGCTTTAGGTTGGGCAGGTTTTAGCAAAGAATAGATGTTCGTTTATTCAACAAGGTAAGCCCCCTATACACCTTAAGATCACTCCATACAATTTCCTTTTAGATCTACCAACAACTATGTAGTGCTGAGTCCTCCCTGAGAGAATACATAGTGATTGGAAGATCCTCATGTTACATGGTATTGGTAGAGCAAAAGTTTATTGTACAGAAATTGTAAGGTGTATGGGGGCCTTTTAGATGTTCTATAAAGACAACAGCGTATAAAGGTCGCCAAATGCGATCGTTTCAAAATCTATTCCTTTCTACCTGAATCAATCATCCAAAAGTGATTGAACATAAAAGTGATGGAACAGTGATTTGGTCATGTTTGTAAATGTCAGTCGATCATTCAATCTGATGTGTTTTCTTCCTATGCCTATCGATTAATGTTAGCGATGGTGCTATGCAGCGGAGAAAGGAATCGTTTGGTTGTGAATTGATTACACTGTCTGCGGGTATACACAGGCCGATTTTGCAGTCTGGTCTGCCAAAAATCTGTTGTGCCCACCTGGCGAGATCGGCCAGCAATCTGCCACATGTCGAATCGCATGGTGATCTGTCATGCTGGTAAATTTTTGTCCAATCCCATAACTTTGGATGGCCAAAACACAAATGGTCGATGATGACTTCATCACGCTGCAGTCTGTCCCTCAAGAATCGAAGGAAAATCCGAACGTGTATGGTTACTAGTGATAGCCGAACTGCCCGCATGGCATGTTTGCCCTCCTTCTTGCCGGTGAGCAGTACGGGTGTTCAACCCGCCCCATTCGCCAGTGAGAAGGAGTTCACTATTCTTCCTCCGGCAGGATCATGAGCAGCGAGATCCTGCCGGAGGAAGAATCTGTTCACTAGAAGATCGGGCATGAAGCCGGTCTGCTAGGGAGCAGCTGGCTCGTAAAGCCTAGAGGCGAGGAATTTGAATCTGCCTGCAAACAGCGGACTTCTTTAAAAGTCCGATCTGCCCGTTCCTGGACGGACCTGGCCGAAGTTCGGCCATTACTAATGGTTACCGCTAGACTGACAGGTGATATGCCGGTCGCACAAGCCAATGTAATCCGAGATCAATCAGGCAAAACATTGATGCATTTTTAAGGCCAAACCTTTCAACGTTCAATACAATCAACCACTTTTGGAGTCTAAAATCTTGAAGATCTCAAAAACATAATCCACATCTCCCAGTATGTATTATTGGAACTGAAGGGGACTTACAGTATATTTTGATTGAAGACAATTGGCCGGGCACCCTTTGTGTGCCAGCACTGGCCGTCAGGTCTCCCTAGCTGCTGAGCCGCCGTTCGGGCATGAACAGCTAGGGCAGTGGTTCCCATACTGGGGGACGGGCCCCCAAGGGGGGTGTTAAGCTATTCCAGGGGGGGCGCTGGCCCTCATTCTTAACATGCGTTTGAATAGGGAGGGGGGCTTGATAATGTTCCTAAATAGAAAAGAGTTTATGGGGGGCTTAAGTGTGGTTAAAAGCTATCCCCATCTAGACTGAGGGCCCTTTCACACAAGACACACTACAGGTGCCGGACAGTAAACTACTGCAATGCAGGGTGGCTAGGGTCAACACACAATGCACAGGTTCCCCACACTTTTATGGGAGACGCAAGTGGCATTGTAAAATGAGGGCTAACAGATTGCTCTAAATGGCTGAACAAACTTTACATCCAGGCCAAACTTCTATATGGAGAGTGGTGTCTTGGATGGAAACCAAGTAACACATTTCCATATTTTGGCTTGTGGCACAGAGATCATAAACATGTAGAGGGTGCACTAAGTGCAATTTAAACCCAGAATTGTAAGACTTCTTATCACTGGGACACGTTCAGTGTTGGCACCCTCCTCCTTTAATTTTACCATGTATCGAGTGTTGTACCATGTGAGCCATCAATGAATGCAGAAAGTTTGGCGTCCAAATGATCCCATCCAAACTTGCCGTATATAGAGAATACAGAACAGGTCCAAAGTGTCCACTGTAAGGGTTGATTCTGAGGAAAATATTTAGTGACTGAAGGGAAGGAAGCTTGTATTTTACACAAAGCCACACTTGTGAATTCTAACACCACTCTGAAGCATATTCAAGGCACAACAAGTGTTGTTTTGGTCCTATTTCAAACTGGTTAGTTTGCTTTGCGTTCGAATTTCTTCATTTCTTCCTGGCTCTTTATGACACTTCCTGCAGTTTATACTGCTTTTGGTGTACATTACTTTTGACCGTGTTTGTTCAATGAATTTCAACATGCCTATTGGCTTTGCAACTCAGGAGTACTAGTGGTAAACCGTTGTCATCATCACGTGACAGGACGTTCACATTGTAGCAGAGGGCTTAACATTTAAGGAATTCTTGTACAACGACATAGAAGCATTAACCATGCACTTTATATAACTTTCTGGTCTATTTAAAAATACAACAGTATTAATAGTACTCTGAAATGAGGCCTTGTTTTTCTTGGCTGAAAAGGATGTCTTTCACAAATACAACAATCGGCAATAGTCAGATGATGGCAGAAATATGCTGCATTGTTTAACACAAGTCTCCACAAGATTACCAATGATAGACCTGCTGTAAGGTGGACGTGCTGGCTTTCCCTTTCCACTTATTCCTTGGAAATTTAAGGAAAACAATGGTGTATTTTATAATTATCGTCATTTGGCATCTCTTTACATTTGTGGTGAGATATATAGATTATTTATTTATTTAATTTTTTTAATTGGGTAATGCTCCGCCTGTCTAAGTCACCCGATTCAGATGCTGCGGGCGCATGGGGACATGGGAAATTAGACATCAGAAGTGATGTCTAACTACCCATGTTCTTAGCACTACATCACAGGGGAGGTGGAGAGTCAGAATTATTAAAGATTTACCAGGTATTTATTTTATTTACATTTGGCCTCCAATCTGCCCTATTATTGGAAGGCAGGTGGTAGGTCTGCTCTAACTTTGAGTAAAGCCAAATTTAACCAAATGCAATTGTTGGCAATGTTTCCACAGAGTCAAAATTGATGTGTTTGCAGTTTAACGCATTCATTGACTTTTAGTGGAGTTTTTCCAGGATGCGTTTGTGTTCCATTCCATTTTTTTTTTATATATACAGGAAATGCGTTTAAAAAAACAGTACACTAAAGCAAGATGGATGCATTTACACATCCATAACGAATGCATTGTGCATGGTTGACCCTTTAAAGCGGTTTTAAACTCTACATAAAAATAAATAAAAATAAACTGATTTAACTACATAGGGTATTGATCTTGATTTGGATCTGGCTGGTTGCCTGGCGCACAAGGATTATGGGAGGCAGACTTCAGAAGTGATGTCTACTTTCCCTTAATTCACTAGCTTCCTGAGCTGGCCGCGGCCACACGTCACAGGAGGGATGGGGTGTCCCTGCATTCTGGCACATATTGACAGGTACCGTATTTTCCGGCGTATAAGACGACCCCCAACTTTTCCAGTTAAAATATAGAGTTTGGGATATTCTCGCCGTATAAGACTACCTCTCTTCAAACGCACACCATGCGTGTATGAAGTGAAGTTTTTGTACAGCTATTTAATGTGTTCTAGCTTTAATTCAATATCTCTGCAATACCAATTTCAGCCACAATGTCGCTAGTGCGCACACTTGTCAGTAGCAGCTAGTTAGTTTCACTTCGCAGACATCGGCAAAGAGAAGGAGGGGTGAGGGGGATTCTGAAGCTTTCTCTCTCCTCTCAGCCAGCGTGAAGAGCATGGCGCGGGGGAGCAGACCTCAGAGATCCCCTAGATGATCGGAACAGGAGAGCACCCTAGCACACTGTACCCGGCGTATAAGGCGACCCCCGACTTTTGAAGACATTTTCCTGTGTTCAAAAGTCGTCTTATACGCCAGAAAATACGGTACTTTTTTTGTTTTAACCTCGGATCTGCTCTATTATCGCACCTCTGTTGCAGATACTGAGGTGGTAGGTCCGCTTTAACAGTGCATTCTCATTTAAATGATAACATTTTTGCTCATGCATCTACACATTACCAGACCCCTTTGGGTGGGGGATCATAGAGTATCCAGGGTTCCCCTTTAAAAAGAGAGAATTCCACCCCTTCCCTAATCACTGCCCACAAAGTGTTCAATGTAAAGTTCAGACACATCTTAAAACAACATTTTATTAAAACTTGTACTCTTCAACATACTACCTGCATGTATGTAATCCATGAAATTCCCTCGCGGAGTAAAGTGTCCCGCCACGAAGATAGGGGTGGTTCACATCCCTGCAGCTCAAGACCCCGTGACGTCTGCCGACTGATAAGACGCAGAGTTTTTTTTACTGGTTCCCACATCATCTGTGTATGCGCAGGATAACCCTGCATACTCTGTTTGATACCCCATGCATTTTTATTTTCCAGAGTTAGATAAAAAAAATCTTGGAAGGGAACCACACTGTTCTTGCACGTTTTAAACCCCTGCGTTAAA
>CM070037.1:34422828-34435111 GCA_036250615.1 Ptychadena robeensis | reverse complement strand
TTTTGCCATTTATTCAAATGTTGTAGAAATTCTAGAATTACTTGCATGAGCCTCAATCTTACTTGACATAATTGTGTTAAGTATATATTTATATTGACGTTGCCACAGTTTAAATATCTGTTTTATTATTTTTATGTTATGCTAAACCCCTTTACAAAAGTATGATTTGCTATATTTTAGGTCAATGTGCAGTATTCGGTATGTTGTGCATCTATTTTGTGTATTACTGTTAACTGCCCTGTGTTAATAACCCGTGCCGAATATTGCATGATTTTCACCTTCTTTTATAAACCCAGAACTCCAGGCAAAATAGAACTGTGCCGCATACGTGAACTGTCTGGCTAAACAGAATTACAAAGCTTTTGGCAAATTTAAAAGTTTTATGGTTCAGGCACGCCACTGGATGGCAGCCAGTTACTGCTCTCCCATACACATCTCTGCAGTTTGCAATTATAATACAAACTGATCTAATGCTTGGCTTAGTCTGATTGGATAAGGCACAGGCAGTACTACATTTTGCCTCAATGGCCTATAGTAAGACTCAATTATTGGCAAGGGTTGGAATTCTGTTCTTAACACATTGCCTTAGGAATATCTTCTCTATTACAGTAGCAAGGCTTTCTGGATACCCAAGTTGCTTGAACAGAAAATGGCTAACACTCATGAAAACATAGACACCATAAGGGCGACCTACGGTCAACTTAACCTCCCTAGCGCACTGCTGTACCGCGCTGTTTTTAACAGCATGGTACCGGCAATTGCCGCAGTATACACAGTACACTGCCTGCAATTGCCCCCCTCCCCTGCCTCTCTCCACACAGCCGGCATTATTAATGATGTCAGCTGTGTGGGCTGGAAAGCCTGCGCTCCTCCATTAACATGGAGGTCTATGGCGCCGCCCTCCCCCTTCCGCGTCACCGTGACGCGATCGGTGACGCCGCAATGCTGCGGCTGGAAAGAGAATCGCCATAGCTTTCCGGGGATATGCCGCTTTCATGGGAGCCCAGCTCATCCAGAGCTGGGCTCGTCACAACCGCTAGGGAGGTTAATGGAAGTACATCCTCCAAATTTAATGAAATAGCTAGAGTAATGTTTGAATGTGATTTTTAAATGTGCATGTCTAAAGAATTTTCAGTTTGCCTGGAGCGCTGTTTGTTACTCACTGGTTTATTCTGCTACCCAGGAAAATACAAACACTATGTCACAATAATATGCAAATTAAACTTTATATTGCTTTTATGACAAATATCTGTGTGCACCAGTTTATATTTCTTTTTTTGCTGCCCTTAAATCTGCATTCTGTTGCCTTTGCCATGTACCTGATTACACTGTAATGTTTTATCCTGTTTTACCCTGGCATGAAGCTTGCCGGAGCAAGGTGACTGCATGTGTTGTGCAGTTCTCTTCAATGTTTATTACCCAAATTTTCAACTATCACTATCTCTATGCATGCAGCACAGACTTCACTCATGTCTTGCCTGGATGGTTTGATGTGTTGGTATTTGTGTGTGTGAGTTGTGCCGCTCCAACCAAACACTTTCCATAAAGTATAGTAAACACAACAGCCGAGTAATTGCACAATTCCTGTGTGCTTCTTGCTTGGTTTAAAGTTTTTGATTCTTATAGTGAGGCTTACAGACTACTGTATTTTTCGGACTATAAGATGCACATTTTCACTCCCAAAATTAGGCCTGAATCTTATGGCATGAAAAATAGCTGCAGGTGATTGCAACTTGGCTCCCCGCCAGCTCTCCTGGCAGATGGGAGATCTGCACACAGCAGATCTCCCATCTGAACTGTATTGGTTATATTTGCAGAGCCCCGCAGAGTGTGTGTGGGGAAAGCTGCTCTCACACTGGCAGTTTCCTCACACACAGCGTAGAGGGGACAGGAGACCAAAGTGAAGGTTCCCTGCCAGCCCCCCTCCCTTCCCTGTGTATGAGGAAGAGGAGATGCCTGAAGTTTGCTCTCTAGTGACACCATTTTTGTGGCTGAAATTGGTTTGTTTTTGTTTTTTTTTTCCCCTAATTCATTTAAACACATAAAATATTTTTTGTTTCTGATTCCTCTTCTAAAAACTGTGGGTGCGTCTTATGGTCTGAAAATACGATAGTTCACTTAAACAAAAATAAGTCATAGTGATGTCAGTGTGTTTCCACTTTTTTTTTTTCTTGTTTTGGTTTGTTTTCCAGTGCATTTGAGGTAGAGAACTCTGCATGATGATTTATCTTAAACTGACTTGAGTGTAATAGAGTCCTGAAGCTTAGAAACATTAACATTTGCTTGCTGTGTATGAATATGGACTTATTTCATGCAACTTGTTTGTTTTCCTTTCAACATGTTATTTGTCTGATGCCATTGTATGGCATAAAACTGTATGAAATATATTCTATTTGTTTCAGTTACGTGTCTTCGTCTTCTGATTTCTACATTTTCACTATTCTACTTATTCTTTGAAGGCATTTGAATTGTTGTTCATTATATTCTAGCCCTTTGCAGCAGCCATGACTGCGACCCAAGGCACCATCAGAGCGGCAGCAAACTTTGATTCGCTGGCAGATGCAGAAAAGCTTAGAAAAGCTATGAAGGGCTTTGGTAAGTATTCCTTTTGTTAGGGTTTCTGTCAACATGAAAAAAGTTAGAGGAAGAGAGTTACTGTGTTTTAACCCCAGTTGGAGCTTTGTTAAGTACGGTTCTATGGCACATTGGAAAGTCAGACCGTTCTTCAACGCAGCGCTTATACCTCCTGAGCAACGCTGGAACGGTACAGACCAAATTAGGATATTACATGCTTTTTGCAGTGTTTCAGTGTGTTTTTATTTTTTAAATTTTTTTCTTAATTTTAGAATAATCTTAGAACTGGCCAGAAAAACTGTTCCTACACAGGGTTTGGTTTTTCTTTCCCTACACTTCCTCCAATGTAGTTGCTGGTTAAGAGTAAAACCATAGTCGAAGATGGCTCTAAATCTGCTGATCTTGCATTAAATATTGGATTTTCTTTTGACTTTTAATATTATCACTGTAATTTAAGACTGCCCCATAACCTATTCCTTGCAGATTAAATGTTCTTGACTAATGCATAAAATATACATATTTCTTTATAATTTTTTTACAGGAACTGATGAGCAAGCAATTGTTGATGTTGTTGCCAATCGCTCAAATGACCAGAGGCAGAAAATTAAAGCGGCTTTTAAAACCGCTTATGGCAAGGTACATTCATTGATAGTGTGTATACATAGTGTATCTACAGCAGGGGTTGGGAACCTTTTTGGCTCAGAGAGCCATGAACACCACATATTTTAAAATGTATTTCCATGAGAGCCATACCAGCCCCTGGAAGTGACATCACTGGCATTACTTCCTGTGCTGGACTTGGATCTCGGCTGATTTAGCAGGGAGGGGGTGTTATTCTCCTTGCCCCCGCTTGTGCTGATAATGTGCGGGGAGGGACATTAGCAGGGAGTATAACGCCCTCTCCATGCTAAATTATCATTAGGGTGGTAGCGCAACCCTGGAAATGCAAATCTTTGCAGCCACAGAGATGATCGTCGCAGCTTTCCAGGAGTATGCAGGGCTCACGTGAGCCCAGGTTATCCAACGTTAACAAACTCTGGACAAGCAGGGCTTGTCATGAACACTAATGATTTGGCAGTGAGCCAGATGCAGCCATCAAAAGAGCCACATCTGTCTTGCGAGCCATAGGTTTCCGACCCCTGATCTACAGGATGACACTACATTTTTGGTAAGTTTTCCTAGAAGGTGTAGGCTCACCTGATTTTAGTACTTATCTCTTTTATTGTGTGTTCTTGCCCAGAGAATTCCAGAAACAAAGCTCTTCTAGGTTTCCTATAGTGTACTGACAGTATAGGTATACGAAGACCAAAGTATAATCTAATGGGAGTTTCTCCAGGTGTCTATCACTCAGGCCAACTCCGATTCAAAGTATCCAAAAGGGCCCTACTGCGTCAAATGACCCCAAGTGTGTCTATGGGGGGGCTTTACTAAATGCCAGTAAAGCCTTGCATAGACCCATAATTTGACCCATTAGGGCCTTTTTGCATATAGGTATACTAATTGTTCTGTTAATCAAACAGCGTTTTTTTTTCCCCTTGTCCTGTGATCTGACTTGTACACAGTACTTTCCTGTTTGGGAACTACAGAGATGAAGAATTGCAATCCCAATGGGATTGTAATCGGTCATTCCAAATTTATAATTATACTATAAATTTTGTTTTCCAGTATTATATTGAAAAGCCCTTGCAGCTTTATACACCTTGGATATAGTATAGATTGTTACAAATTTTAATTACAGTAACAGTCTTGGTACATTGATGATTTGATGCAATTTCTGTGTCACATGAGAGGATTATTCTTTACACCTTTTGTATTATTAAGATGTGATGTGTGTAACAGAGATCTGTATTTAGTAGTTTTGTTTTAACTGCTTGTGTTCAAAGGATTTGATTAAAGATCTTAAGTCAGAACTGAGTGGAAATGTTGAAGAACTCATCCTTGCGCTGTTTATGCCTCAAACATACTACGATGCCTGGAGTCTGTATCATGCCATGAAGGTATGTCTGTTTTTAAAAAAATAATAAATAAATAAATAATAAAAAGTAAAGTATTCGCTGCCAATGACGTGTTTTACATATGAGTATGTAAACAAGATCAGTGTTTAGTTGAAATAAAGTTACTATAAGAGACAGGATATTCTTTGTCTTACCCCCAACATCAAGAAAAAGAATTAGTCCTCTCCCCAACCCACAAGCACCCTGGCTTGGTGTCCCTTTCTGCTCTGCATTTTCCTGCAGTAATTTGTGGAATCTTGCTCAGATTGTCTTTGCTTATCTAGTTGACCACTTACTAGACTTATTTCTTTAGTCTCTTATGAATGCTGCTAGACTGGTCTAACCTCTCCTCTGCACTGTCTTTCAATTGTCTTCAGTATCCAATTGAACCTCCTAGTTTTTTTAACTTGGTCAACTACTCTTGCCGCACTTAGATTTTCAACCTTGTTCTACTTTCTTTTTTTTTTTTTTTTCTTTCTTGTCCCGACGTAGCCATATTGTTATAGGAAGATCCATTGAATTTTTCCAGTGCTATCAAAAGTATCCTTCAATTCTGACCATGTGAATTGCAAAGTGTGTACATCACATGACCTGTATAAATATAGCTTTATCTGCTAAGTGTAGTAGTAGAAGTAGTATTGCAACTTACACCTCTCTGCCAACCCGCACAGTAAATCTGTAGACTATACAAAATATCTGGCTGGGTTTTGTCTAGCTTGCTATATGAATGTAGGTGCTGACTGGATTTCTGGTAAGAAAACAGATGCCATTCCAACCTAATTACAACAAATTAAGGGGGTGTTTTGGGGCCAAGGGTTTCTCTTACACAAACCAGACACTCTATAGCTTTACACAGTTGCCCTGTGCTAATGTTCTAATGTCAATTATTCCATAGGGTGCAGGAACAAAGGAAAAGGTGCTGATTGAGATCCTCTGCACCAGAACCAATGCTGAAATCCGGAACATTGTGGCATGCTACAAGTCAGAATTTGGACGTGACATTGAAAAGGATATACGATCAGACACCTCTGGCCACTTTGAAAGACTGCTTGTGTCTATGTGCCAGGTAAGCAGGTTGATTTCTTGTTGAAACAAATTATTTCAAGTATTTAAGGTTACATTAGACTAGACAGTTGGTCTACACACAGTAAATGGGAAAATGTGTGTTTGTCTTTAGAGGTTTACACAATACTTGCAGACTATGCAAGACATTTTTTTTATTCCCTAAACAAATCGATTGCCTACCTGCCTAGACCTATGGACTATGTTTAAAATGTACTTTTTAGTGTTTGAAATTTTTGTTTTATGATTTTATTAAATACACAAGGGATTCAACTTTCATGCAGCTTTAGTCCAACTGACCAGAGACTTTTTTTCTTTTGCATTATGGGCCTGGTCATTTATAATTAATTGGGACAAAAATTAGGAATAGGTCTGTCAGGTCATATAAGTGAAACATTTTAAATATTAAGTCGCTGCCATAATGTCACTTTCCATGGTCGGTATTCATGCCCTTGCCCATTAGGATATCATGGGGTGGTTGTCATTAACGGACAACCTCCTCTCAAACTCCTGCACACGTTGTGCAACAGCTGCACTACAGTAGCTGATGACTATTGGCCGCCATGAAACTTACTATGTAAAATAAGCTGTACAGACGTTTACTAAATGTCGGTAGCAGTGGTCTTAATGAGAGGAACTTTGCTTTTTATTGAATGTATTAATTGGAATATCCTGTATTATACTGGAGATCACCCTTCACAATGATTCGGTGGTACCAATTCACCAACTTCAACTTTTAAATCTGTATGGGGACTTGAACCTCCCTAGCAGTCATAATAAACCCAGTTCATCTGGACGAGCAGAAATTGCATGACTGCCCCACATCCATATAGAGAATCGCTACAGCATTTCCGGGTTGCTGGGACCACCCTGAACACGTCACGGTGATGCCAAAGGGGCAGGTACCACGCCATAGACCTTCATATTAATAGAGGGGTGTCGGTCTCCCAGCCCACTTTGCCAGTGTCCTTGATGAGGGCACATTGTTCTCTGCTGTGAGACATATTTAATTGAACTAAAAGTAAAAATATTTTAAGATGGAAAACCATTACACATTTACAACAATATAAGGGTGTCTCCACAGAGTTGTGTGATCCATCAGGAACCCTGTGTTCAGGGGTCCCGACGAATCGCACAGTGCTGTGGAGACATAGCCTAAGACCATAAACAGTACACAGTGATGAATTTCATATATTTCTCCAGTTCCCTGGGTTACTGGGCGGGACAATATGGGACCCTTTTCTATGCGTTACCAATGAATATTTATAAATGTTGCCTTGTGTTAAGCCTTCTTCACAATCCAATGCATAATACAACATTTCTATAAAATTACAAAATTATAAGAAACCACAACCTCAAAATATTTTACCATCATAATCCACTTCATATAAGCCTTTTGTATAAAAGTTACCTTGATGTTCTTGGGACCAGCTTGAACTGCCACAACCAGAATTGGACCCTCTTTTATCCTTGGTTCATCAGAGACCTATCAAGGCTTTCCCTTTTTGGGGTAGTGACCCTGAATGGGAGTCTACATGGGGAAAACAAGTAGAGCAACCATCAGACCGGCCCCCTCTAAATCTCTTAGGGGAGACGCATCCTTATTTTCCATAGTTCACAAATGGCGAGCCACACTTGGGAATACCAAGTGGCCATTCAATCATAAAATGTATTCATATCATGCAAGTTCCTATATTAAGGAGGATGTCCCTAAAAATAAGTGTCAAAAAAGAAACCAGTTGTAACCCCACACTGCTCTATTCAAAATGTTAAAATAACTCAATTTGGCTTTAGGTATTATAAAAGAACTTTTTCTTTTTACATGCAGACCAACAGATCTGTTGAAGGTAGGCTAACTACCGGAGTATGTACCTTTTTCTTCCCTCCTAGTAATGGTTTCATTTCTGACTATCACATGTCCTCTATAGGATATTTGGGGTAACCTTTTCAGTTGACTTTGACAAAAAGAAAATGATGAATAAAAGTGCATCTCCTGCTTTCTTTAGGGTAATCGTGATGAAAGTACCAATGTGAACGTACAGCAAGCTGAATCTGATGCGCAGCGCCTATATCAGGCTGGTGAAGGAAAGCTGGGAACGGATGAGTCCTCCTTTAATCTGGTGCTGGCAAGTCGAAGTTATCCACAGCTGAGAGCTGTTGCCGAGGCTTATGCCAGGGTAAGTACTGTAGCTCCACATTCATCATTTGTCCAAAAACATGGGCTTTATGGATGCGAACATTTACGTAAAACCTCTTTATTCTAGTTGGATCAATTAGGACCTCCTTGTCCAAAGGAAATACAGAAAACGAGACTGAAAAAAACACTAAACACTAAAATATAAAATAATGGCAAATAATGTTGTGGAAAGACTGATATTTTTTCTAAATTGTCTATAAAAGACCTTCACGTTTATTATGGTTCATGTCAAGCTCTACATTTTCATAACTCATTGGGGTCCTTCACATTACAATAAACAAGCATATTTTTTTTTCTTGGACTGACGTTCCAAAAAACTCCTGGTTTGGGACCACTTCCCTCTGACTTTGCAGGGAGAGCATACCCCCTGTTTGGGTGGATTTGATGGAACAAATCCATGAAAAAAAAACATGGAGTTTTGTAGAACACCAGCCAGTAAAAAAAATAAGCTTGTCACAACATGGTTTAACACCGTAAAACCTTCTTAAAACCGGTATTTACATGACCTATTCAATCACCAGCTTGTTTGCCATCATCAGTGCCATGCATCGAACCATGGCTATATGGTGTAGGCTGCATGCAGTGCTTAATTTCTTTTGCAGACAAACTAAATGGCTACATAGTCATTATTCTTATGGAAGCCCCTCAACAAATTACAAGGCTAAACAATTTGAGGATGAAAACTGTTGTGGAAAGAGATAATTCTTTTTACTCCAAACACTTCAGGACAGTCAGTGTTGTGTTGTGGTATACATGTAGAGAGGAAAACGTGTAGGAAATGTATATTGTCATTCTTTAAGAAAATCTGTATTGTATGAATCAGATTTGTTGGTGATAAATATAGGTATATTGGAAAACCAGATACCTTCCCTGTTAATAGTATTTCCCAATCCCCAAAAATGACTTGCTTGTTTTGTGTTTTTGAATAATGCATTTAATTGACATCCATTTTGTCTAGCTTTCAAAGAGAGACTTGATTAGTGTAATCGGCCGTGAGTTTTCTGGCTACATAGAAGATGGCTTGAAGGCAATCTGTAAGTATGAGCTCAGCGTCTGAATAATGACTGGATTATATGGTTTAGGGTGGATCTATTCTGAGCAACATCCTTCTCTCTTCTTGTAGTGCTATGTGCGATCAACCGTCCAGGCTATTTTGCGGAGAGACTTTACAAGGCAATGAAGGGAGCTGGAACAGATGATTCCACTTTGATACGAGTTGTTGTTACTCGCAGTGAGGTACAGTTTTCTTTTTTCCTACACAATGCTCTTGATATTGGGGACTAAAAAGATAAGTAACAAATGGGTAGTAAATAAATATACTGCTATTCATTGCTGTATAGAAAGTGCCCAACCCATTCATAATACGATCTGTGATCTGAAGTAAAGCCAGGAACACACTGCTCGATATACCAACTGTTTGAGGTTCGCGGCAGCAGCACGACATAGAAGGAGCTGAAGGCGCAGCACTGCTGTGTCTCCAGCTCAGACGATGCTTTGCATGGAGACCCCGTGCAAAGAAATGGACATCGACCGTGATTTAGTCATGTCATGTTTTTTTTTTTTTTTGTTTTTTTTAACAGGGATAGCCGCATTAGATATGGGCCAGATAGTTGGCCGTGAGTGCGCACGGCGCTCAAAGCGGTCATCGATCTGGCCCATATCTATGTGTGTGTTCCCAGCTTAAGATAATTAAGATGACTGAAAAAGGCTGGCTTTACACCAATGCACCACTATAATGCAACATACCGGTTTAGTGCATTGGGTAGAATTTATAGCATCCTAAACACAAACTTATACACAGGAGACAGGTTTTCTCCAATAATAATAATAATACTGGTATTGTGTTTTATTCTGCCTTAAAGAGGAAAAATTTTCACATAACAAAACTAAAGCCCCCCCCCATACACCTTTAGATCACTCCATACAATTTCCTTTAGATCTGCCAACACTATGTAGTGCCACGTCCTCCCTGATAGAATACATAGTGACTGGAAGGTTCATATTACAGGGTTTTGGTAGAAGAAAAGTGGTACAGAAATTGTATGGTAATATTGTAAGGTGTATGGGGGGCTTTATCAATTTATTTGAACTAACTTTCCTGAAGTTATGTGCATGAAGTAATTGCTCATCTTTCAAAACTTGCTGTTTTTATACTCCTGTATAAGCTGAATTTTTACATCAACCACCGTGTGCTAAAAATGATTTGGCTTGTATTCAAGTTGAGCAGAAAAATGGCAAAATTAGTTGCAAAGCCCCTGAGCATGATCTCCTCTCCAAAATTGCTGGAGATTAAGGCAAGGGTTGTGGGAACATAAACTAAATAAATAAAAGGATATTGCTCTCACATGCAGCTTTTGCATAAATTATGTTCAAAGTCAAGTTGAAATTTCGAAATTCACCTTTCAACTTAATTCATTGAAATATGGCATGCTTGCTAGAGTATATAATGCTTCCCTACATCTCCAGCTATTTTAAAGATCATGCAATGCTCCGTTTCTCTGCAATAAACGTACAAATCAGAGAGCATTCGTCTTTACACCTCCCAAAAAAAAAGTTTTTTAAATATGAATATGGGATGTGGCACCCATACTAAAACTACAAACGGGAAGCTAGATACTAGGGAACACAAACTTACAAATCAGCTAGTTGATATTTCACACCCCTAATGATGACATCCCAAAACAAAAGCACATTTGCTGCGCCTTCGCTTCTGCGTTTCCCACCTTAGGCTTATATTTGGGTAATTTCAGTTTTTCCATAAATTTGTATTTTTTCTTATAAACCGTAATACGGAAAATTGAATTCATACTTACCGTAATTTTCCTTTCCTGATAACGCTCCATGTCAGTGACAAATGGGTTAGGCTCCACCTACTATCCCCTGATAGGACGTTACCTATAAATATTTAACCCCTCCCAGCAACCAATGTTATGTAACTCTTATCCAAGCACACCGGGTGGGAACATGTCACTGACATGGTGTGTCATCAGGAAAGAAAAATAACGGTAAGTGTGAATATAATTTTCCATATTCCTGATGGCTCCATGTCAGTGACAAATGGGAAATTACTAGCCAACACAGGGTGGGATAATGCAAAAAGACAGAAAAATATAATGAGAAGAAGGACAGCACGACCAGAAGACACAGTAGTCACTGCAGCCGGGTCGAGAAAGCGAGGAAGGTGTGGGCCAATGCCCAGGAGGCCGCCTTACAAATCGACTCAAGGGAAACCTTGGAGCTTGGCAGCATCATGGGTGGCAGCTTCCTAGTTGAATGTGCCCTGAGGCCCCAGGAACCGAAATGCCCTAAGCCCTGTAAGCCAGAGCGACGAGCCGGACAATCCATGCAGCGATGCACTCTGGAAGATGTAGATGGTGCACCGCCAGCTTGCCACAGACCAACACTCCAGGACCCCCCAAGATGTGCCAAAGCGGACCCTTGGACAGCGCGGTGCCCGTAGACCAGCAGCGGGGATCCCAGACTGCCAGACCATTGGAAACTCCAGTCCTGGGACAGCACCTGGTAGGTGGACAGCCAAGCGTTTAGCCCAGCCAGGTAGGCACCCTTCCCGCAGAGGATAGCGAGGAGAAAAAAATAACACTGGTTGCTGGGAGGGGTTAAACATTTATAGGTAACTTCCTATCAGTAGATAGTAGGGCGGAGCCTAACCCATTTGTCACTGACATGGAGCGATCAGGAAACAAGGTTGTGACCTTGGGTAGACAAGGCATATATGTAAAGGCATATAAGCACATGCCAGGTTTGATCACAAACGTTGATTGGTCTGTGACATTGGGGGCAGTCTCACACACACACACTTTTTAACCTGGCCTTTCTTTTTTCAGATCGACCTTGTTCAGATCAAACAAGCCTTTGCACAGATGTACCAAAAGAGCCTTTCCTCCATGATTCAGAGTGATACAAGTGGAGACTACAGACGCTTGCTGGTAGCAATCACTGGCCAGTAGGTCCATGCTATGAAAACCAGGATTATTGAAATGATTTATATATGGGAGGTCAAGCAATATCTTGCCTACTACTGGGTCACAGCAATGGGGTCACTTTGGCCCTTTTGTGTGGTTTTTTTTTTCAAACACGTATGCCTTATCTAAAACTTTTATTCAAAATTCTATCCAAATTTTTAGAATGACCATGTCTGTCTGTCCATTCTTTATATAGAACTTGCTGTCTTGTCTATCAATTCTGGTTAGACTCATTCATCTATCTTTGTCCCTTTTTTAAAAGCCATTGTACTATCAAGTGTGAGGACCTATGTGTGTGGCTGTACCCATATTTACTGCAACATTAAATGCACATATAGCATGAATAAATATATATTTTCTAATGAGACTTTATTGTGAGATTCTAATTTTCTTTACATCAACTGTGTTTACTTAATAAGAAAAATAAGGATAAGGGGGACTCGGAAGCTACTTTCACCACATCCAATATAATA